>NC_069416.1:1297213-1336317 GCF_026875155.1 Cherax quadricarinatus
AAGTTTGAACCATGATGTTTAATTTTGATCCGGTATTATAGTTTGAACATGGTGTTAAAGTTTGATAATGGTGACAAAGTTTGACCATGGTGTTATAATTTTCCATGGTGTTAAAATTTTTTTACATGGAGTTAAAAATGTTGCACATGATTTTAAATTTGCCATGGTGTTAAATTTTGCCCCATGGTGCAAAATTTTGACCATGGTTGTTAAAGTTTGGTTCAAGGTGTTTAAATGTTTGAACCATAGTGTTAAGGTTTGTCCATGGTGTTAAAGTTTGCATGGTAAAGTTTTTCCATGGTGTTAAAATTTGCCCATGGTGATAAAGATTGACCATGGTGTTAAAGTTGTCCTTGGTATTAAAGTCTGACCATGGTGATTTCAAGTTTAAGCCCATGGTGTTTCTGTTGTCTTGGGAGTTAAAGTTTGAAAATGGTGTTAAAGTTTGACCATGGTTATAATAGGTCTGCCATGGTGATCAGTTTAATCCATGGTGTTAAAGCTTGTCCTTGAAGTTAAAGTTTGACCATGGTGTTAAAGTTTGTCTTTGGTGTTAAAATTTGACCATGGTGTTAAAGTTTACCAATGGTGTTAAAGTTTGTCCAAGGTGTTAAAGTTTGCTATGGTGTTAAATTTTGCCATTGGTTTTAAGGTTTGTCCATGGTGTTAAAGTTTGCACGTGGTGTTAAAGTTTTCCCATGGTGTTAAATTTTCGCCATGGTGTTAAAGCTTGACCATGGTGTTTAAGTTTGTCTATGGTGTTAAAGTTACCCTTGGGGTTATAATTTCCCTTGGTGTTAAAGTTTGCCCAAGGTGTTGAAGTTTGACCATCGTGTTAAAGTTTGTTCATGGTAATAAACTTTGCCATTGGGGTTAAAGTTTGCACATGGTGTTAAAGTTTGACCATGGTGTTAAAATTTGTCCATGGTGTTAAAGTTTGCCCATTGTGTTAAAGTTTGACCATGGTGTTAACGTTTGTCCATGGCGTTAAAGTTTGTCCATGGTGTTAAAATTTGATCATGGTGTAAAAGTTTTACCATGGTGTTAAAGTTTGTAAATGGTGTTAAAGTTTGCCAGTGGCTTTAAAGTTTGACAATGGTGTTATAGTTTGTCCATGGTGCTAAAGTTAGACCATGGTGTTATAGTTTTTCCATGGTGTTAAAGTTCGACCATGGTGATAAAGTTTGTCCATAGCGTTAAAGTTTGACCATGGTGTTAAAGTTTGTCCATGTTTTAAAAGTTCGACCCAGGGTGTTGAAGTTTGTCCATGGTGTTAAAGTTTGGTACAATGGTGTTAAAGTTTGTCCATTGGTGTTAAGTTTGAAAAATGTTGGTTATAGTTTGTTCATGCGTTAAAGTTTGAGAAATGTCGTTATAGTTTGTAAACGGTGTTAAAGATTGTCAATGGGTGTTAAAGTTTAAACAATTGGTGTTAAAGTTTGACCATTTTGTTTAAATTGTGATCATGGTTGTTAAATATTTCACCATGGAGCTAAAGATCGATGATTGGTGTTAAAGTTTGGTCCATGGTGTTCAAGTTTGTCCATTTGTGTTAAAAATTTGCCCCATGGTCTTATAAGTTTGACCATGGTGTTAAAGTTTGCCATGGTGTTTATGGGTTGCCATGTAGTTAAAAATTTGATCATGGAGTTAAAAAGTTTGTTAATGGTGTTTAAAGTTTTGTCCATGGTGTTGGTTTAAATTTTGTCACATGGAGTTATGTTTTGCACCATGATATTAAATGTTTGCACATGAGTTTTAAGTTTGCCCATGAGTGTTAAATTTTTGCCCCATGGTATAGGAGTTTTGCCCATGGTGTTAAAGTTTGTCCAAGCTGTTATGTTTTACCATAGGTGTGTTTAAGGTTTGCCATGTGTTAAAGTTTGTTACAAAGTGTTAAAGTTTGATACATGGTGTTAAAGTTTGACTATTGTTAAGTTAAAGTCTGACCTATGTGTGGATTTTCCCATGGTGTTAAAGGTTTGTAACAAGCTGTCTTAACAAAGTTTGACCATAGTGGTTAAGGTTTGGTCCATGGTGTTAAGATGTGCCTTGGTGATAAAGATTGACCATGGAGGTTAAAGTTTGTCCGTGGTGTTAAGTTTGAACATGGTGTAAAATTTTGACATGGTGTTATAGGTTGACCATGGTGTTAATGGTCTGCCCATGGTGTTCAAGTTAATCCATGGTGTTAAAGTTTATCCTGGTGTTAAAATTTGACCTTGGTGTTAAATTTGTCAATGGTTTTAAATTTGACCCATGGTGTTAAAGTTCTACCCATGGTGTTAAAGTTTGTCAGGCCGCTAAAGTCTGGCCATGGTGTTAAATTTTGCCCTTGGTGTTTAAGTTTTGTCTGGTGTTAAAGTTTGCCCATGGTGCTAAAGTTTTCCCATGGTGTTAAATTTTTGGGCCATGGTGTTAAAGTTTGACCATGGTGTTTAAGTTTGTCCATGTTGTTAAACTTTATCCTTGGTGTTAAATTTTCCCTTGGTGTTAAGGTTTGTCCATGGTGTTAAAGTTTTCCCATGGTGTTAAATTTTAGCCATGGTGTTTAAAATTTTTGCCCATGGTGTTGAAGTTTGACCATGGTGATTAAAGTTTGTGCATGGTAATAAAATTTTGCCATTTGTGTTAAATTTTTGCATATGTTGTTAAAGTTTGACCATGGTGTTAAAGTTTGTCCATGGTGTTTAATTTTAACCATGGTGTTAAAATTTGTCCATGGCGTTAAAGTTTGGCCATGGTGTTAAAGTTTGCACATTGAGTTAAAATTTGTCAGTAGTGTTAAAAGTTTGCATATGGTGTTAAAGTTTGATTATGGTGTTAAAGTTTGTCGAGGGTGTTAAAGTTTGATCATTGGTGTTAAAGTTTGATCATGGTTTTAAAAGTTTTACCATGGTGTAAAAGTTTGACCATGGTCTTAAAAAGTCTGATCATGGAGTTAAAGTTTGGGCAATTGTGTTAAAGTTTGACCATGGTGTTAAAGTTTGATTCATAGTGTTAAATTTTGCCCAAATGGTTTTAAAAGGGTTTGCACCTAGTGTTAAATTTTCCCCAAATTGTGTTTAATTTTGTGTGGTTTTAAAAGTTTGTCCGTGGTGTTAAAGTTTGGGACCATGGTGTTAAAGCTTGTCCATTACCTGGATTTTTACCAGGAGAGAGTTCCGGGGGCCAACGCCCCAGCGGCCCGGTCTGTGACCAGGCCCCCTGGTGGATCAGAGCCTGATCAACCAGGCTGTTGCTGCTGGCTGCACGCAAAACCAACGTACGAGCCACAGCCGGCTGATCAGGAACTGACTTTAGGTGCTTGTCCAGTGCCAGCTTAAAGATGCCAGGGGTTGTTGGTAATCCCCTTTATGTGTGTTGGGAGGGCAGTTGAACAGTCTCGGGCCCCTGGCACTTATTGGGGTGGTATCTTAACGTGCTAGTGACACCCCTGTTTTTTCTTGGGGGGATGGTGCATCGTCTGCCAAGTCTTTTCCTTTTTCGTAGTGAATGATTTTCATGTGCAAGTTCGGTATACCCCCTCTAGGATTTTCCAGGTGTATATAATCATGTATCTCTCCCTCGTGCTTTCCCAGGGAATACAGGTTTAGGAACCTCAAGCGCTCCCAGTAATTGAGGTGTTTTTTCTCCGTTTGCGCGCCGTGAAAGTTCTCTGTAATTTTCTAGGTCGCAATTTCACCTGCCTTGAAAGGTGCTGTTAGTGTGCGCAATATTCCAGCCTAGATAGAACAAGTGACCTGAAGAGTGTCATCATGGGCTTGGCCCCCCTAGTTTTGAAGGTTCTCATTATCCATCCTGTCATTTTTTAGCAGAGGGGATTGATACATGTTATGGTGCTTGAAGGTGAGATCTCCGACATGATCATTCCTAGGTCTTTGACGTTGGTGTTTCGCTCTATTTTGTGGCCAAAATTTGGTTTTGAAACTCTGATGAAGATTTAATTTCTTCTGTTTACCATATCTTAGTAATTGAAATTTTCATCGTTGAATTTCATATTGCTTTTGCAGCCCACTGAAAGATTTGGTTGATGTCCGCCTGGAGCTTGCAGTGTCTGCAATGGAAGACACTGTCATGCGTTTTCGGGTGTCATCTGCAAAGGAAGACATGGTGCTGTGGGCTGACATCCTTGTCTATGTAGGATATGAGGATGAGGAACAAGATGGGAGCGAGTACTGTGCCTTGTGGAACAGAGTCTTCACCGTAGCTGCCTCGGACTTTACTTTTGTTGACGACTATTTATCTGTGTTCTGTTAGTGGGAAAATTATAAATCCATCGACCGACTTTTCCTTTATTCCTTTAGCACGCATTTTGTGCGCTATTACGCCATGGTCACACTTTTCGAAGGCTTTTGCAAAGTCTGTATATATTACATCTGCATTCTTTTTGTCTTCTAGTGCATTTAGGACCTTTTTCGTAGTGACCCAATATTTGGGAGACGACAGGAGCGACCTGTTCTAAACCCTGTTCCCCTGGGTTGTGAAACTGATGGGTTTCTAGATGGGTGGTGATCTTGTTCTTAGGACCCTTTCAAAGATTTTAATGATATGGGATGTTAGTGCTATTGGTCTGTAGTTCTTTGCTGTTGCTTTACTGCCCCCTTTGTGGAGTGGGGCTATGTCTGTTGTTTTTAGTAAGTATGGGACGACCCCCGTGTCCATGCTCTCTCTCCATAAAATTTGGAAAAGGGGTCGTGATAGGGGCTTCTTGCGTCTGGCCCTGGGGCAGAGTGCATGGGCAATGTCATTTATCGCCTGTTCGAAGTCATTTGGCGTCAGGATATCATCGGATAGGCTTGTGTTAATCAAATTTTGTGGCTCTCTCATAAAAAATTCTTTTTGATCTTCGACTCTCAGTCGGGTTTAGCGGCTTGCTAAAAAACTGAGTCATATTGGGACTTGAGTAGCTCACTCCCTTTCCTTGCTGTCATTGTGTAGGACCCATCTTGTTTAAGTAGGGGCCCAATACTGGGACGTTGTTCTCGATTTTGATTTGGCATAGGAGAAGAAAAAACTTTTTGGGGTTTTTTTCGAATTTCATTTATGGTTTTAGTTCTTCCCGCGATTCCCGACTCCTAAAGGATTCTTTTAGCTTAAGTTCGATGCTTGCTATTTCTTGACCAGTGTCTCCCCACGCATTTCAGATATATTGACCCCTTTTAGCCCCTGTTATTTTTTTCCGTCGCCTGTAAAAGGGGGCGCCTGTCTCTTTCTATTTTAACATCTACTCCTCCTTTTTCTTAGAGGAATAAAGCCTTGTGCATACATGAGTGCCACCGAGTTAATCTGTTCTAGGCATCAGTTGGGGTCCTGTGTTGCTTGTATATCTTCCCAGCTTATATCGGTTAGGACTTGGTTTACTTGGTCCACTTTTTGTTTTTGTTTTTTGAAGTTGAATTTGGTGAATGTCCCTCGTGACTAGTCTCATTATGTCGGTTGGGGCTCCACGCATACATGTCTGAACCTCATTTATGTTGTGATCTGAGTTTATTGTTTTTGATATGGTGACATTTCTTATCGATCATCATTGTTAGTGAAGATGAGGTCCTAGTGTATTCTCCCGCTTAGTGGCTCTATTATTTGCTGGTTTAAATTGAATTTTGTGCAGAGATTCAAAAAGCTCGTGTGAGTGTTTAGTTTTTTATCAGAGCTGCCTCCTGGTGTTAAATTTCTGCAACAACATTATTTACTATATTCCTCCATTTTAGATGCCTTAAGTTGAAAACCCCCAGGAGCAAGACGTTTGGGTGCAGGGGCTGGAAGATTTTCCAGACAGTGGTCAATTTTTAAACAGCTGTTCATGGAATTGCTGGGATGTTGCATCCGGAGGCTTGTAGACTACCACAATGACTAGGTTTTGGTTCTCGACCTTTACTGCTAAAACTCCATTACATCATTTGAGGCATTAAGCAGTTCTGTGCAAACAAGTGACTCTGCAATGTACAGGCCAACCCCCCCCCTTTTGCCTGTTCACTCTGTCACATCTGTATAGGTTGTAACCTGGGATAGATATTTCGTTTTCCAAGTGATCCTTTATGTGGGTCTCAGTGGAAAGCCGCGAACATTGCCTTTGCCACTGCAAGCAGTCCACGGATGAAAGGTATTTTGTTGTTTGTTGCTGGCTTTAGACCCTGTATATTTGCAAAGAAGAATGTTATCGGACTGGTGGTATTGTTGGTACTGGGGGGGGATTTTTTTCCGGCATTAGTATCTGTATCTGTTGGTTTGGGGTGGAGGCCATCGACTGTGGTTCCACTCCCGGAATGACTGGATTTGGGGTACGATTTCTGCCATTTCCCGCCAGTATTTTTTCTTCCTGGCACTAAAAAACCTTCCCTTTTTGAGTGGCTGTGGCTACCCAGGTTTTCCCCTGGCCTGGATGTTTTGTATCTTTTTGTCCCCTTTAGATGGTATGACTGGCATTTAAGTTATAGCACAGTCTTTCCTGTACTGAAGAGAGGTACACAGTTCAGGGTGGAAATAAGCTTACAGGAAGGGAGTTTGCATTTTCCTGTTGTCATATGGGCCCTGGCATTTTCTAGGGTGGTCATAGTTGCACGTCCCATCTGTTTTTCCAGATTTCCCATGCCAGCAGATTTCCAAGTGCATAGTAATGTGCACAGGGTTGGTTTCCGTTTGCCTTGAGTTTCTGTGACTGTATTCCCTGTTGGTGCTGTTCCCTGTTTACTTCTATCCCCCCTAGCACCAACAATGGAGCTCCCACCAGTTGTTTTTGGTAATATATCCTTCACTATTGCTAGTGGAGTCCCCTTGTTTGCTATTTCCTGCGGTATTTCTAGTTTGCAATATTGGTTTTATCTTATCTTTGACTACACTTTTTTCCCTACTATTGGCTCCTGTCCCCTGTGAGGTCATTTATATGTATTCCTTCCTGCGTGTAATTCCCGACTACCTGGGGCAAAATTCCAGCTTCACCATTACTGTCTCCCGGACAGCATCTCCAGCTTCACCATTACTGTCTTCCAGGACAGCACCTTCCACTTCACCATTACTGTCTCCCAAGACAGCATCTCCCGCTTCACCATTACTGTCTCCCCGGACAGCACCTCCCACTTCACCATTACTGTCTCCCAAGACAGCACCTCCAGCTTCACCTTTTTCTGTCTCCCAGGACAGCACCTCCAGCTTCAAACCCTTACTATCTCCCAGGACAGCACCTCCAGCTTCACCATTACTGTCTCCCAGCACAGCACCTCCAGCTTCACCTTACTGTCTCCCAAGACAGCATCTCCAACTTCCCATTACTGTCTCCCCGGACAGCCTATCAGCCCCACATTTTTGACTACCAGGACTTCATCTCCACGCCTTACAGTTTCTGACACATGGCCAGTATCAAGGGCAGTACCATTCAGCCCCGACGTTTTATGTTCCCATCTGTTGTAGGAAAGCTTCCAGGTTGTCTTGAAAGCAGCTTTTATGTTATCCTCTTTTAATACCCCTTTTGATTTTAGTCCAAGATTTATCTCATTTGGATACCCCAAAAACACGTCCCTGTTTTAACACTGCTTGTAGCTAGTTCTTGGATATCTGCACAAGGGGCGTGACACCAATTTCCACAAAAATGACAATTTTCTCATGTGGAAGCCGTTTGTTTGACAGACCACAGACTACACACAGCTTCATTATGATTTGAATGGTTGATATACTGCAATTCTACTAGCAACCTCTTGAATATTCTATTAATAACCTCCTTAAATGAAGCTCTAGCTATTTGTATTTCTGTTACTAACTGTTTTTGTATATTGGACAGCTTACCGTGCACGTTCCTTATTTATATTTAATGTTTGTTTATAAGGGCGCCTACAACCCCATCCGTTTACAGTCTGCTTTATTGTTCAACGATACCGTTTGAAACCAGTCAAGGGTTCGGACCAGTCAAGGGTTCGGACCAGTCAAGGGTTCGGACCAGTCAAGGGTTCGGACCAGTCGATCTGATCTGATCAGTGGGTCACTTATTTAAAACATACTGGTCGGTGATTTGAGCTAACACATGAAGGATCTACTGGAAATTATCTACCCGAGTAATATGTGATTTGATTGATACAAAAGTATAACTTGCGTGTTGAAGAAACCGGTGACTGCTGGCAACTCCTACAATGACGAACGGTCGACCTCAACCCTTGTTTATCAATCGCTGTATCTAGCTTTTCTAATTTTTTTTTCCGTCTCCACCACAATAAATGCTATATTATCACTATAGTTGACTGGTGGAAATTTTGGAGGAAGGACGCTTTTTCTGTAGTAATTATTGCTTCTCGTTGTGTATATTGCGACCGCTGGTAACTACAGGTTATGTGAAATTCACAGTATACGTCTGGTATTTCAAGAAAAAAGAAACTAATGAAAGTCACTCCACTCCACTAAGTACCATTATAATACTGGTTAGTTGCTACTACAACACTGTATTCTGCTATTCACTGGTATCACTAGATTATATGCGAGTACACTAGCAGGCTAGGAAGATTATTAAAAACAGCTGACCTGTGGTAAGTTTCTGGCGACTTCTGGCACTTGCCTCTATAGGCTTATCACTTCATTTACAAATTCACCTGTTTTCAAATGACACTTTAGCCTTTATCATCAATATTCTAGGGAGCCACTGTAGTATACACTATAAACTATGTATACTCAATGTTATCAGGGAGACTTTCTTTCCTCTGACACGAAAAGTGCAATTATTGTTATTTTTTTCACACGAGACACAGGCCTAATTCCCCTCTGGCAGTAAACTCTGCTAAGTAGTGCACACTAATTCTCCTTTTTTGACTCAGTATACAATGTTTTCCGTCCAAGATTGGTTCCTGGCGCTAGAGGGATGTATCGTATAGGATTGATGACACAAATTAAAGGTCTAGCACGTAAGAGCGACCGTGAAAAGTTTGTTAATTGTGTTAAAGTTTGCATATGGTGTTCAAGTTTGTCCATTATGTTAAATTTTGCCATTGGTGTTAAAGTTTTCCCATGGTGTTAAAATTTGACCATGGTGTTAAAGTTTGTACATTGTGTAAAAGTTTATCAATTGTGTTTAAATTTTGCGCATGGTGTTAAAGTTTGTCCGTGGTTTTAAAGTTTGACCATGGAGTTAAAGCTTGTCCATGGTGTTAAAGTTTGCCAATTGTGTTAAAGTTTGCATATGGTGTTCAAGTTTGTCCATTATGTTAAATTTTGCCATTGGTGTTAAAGTTTTCCCATGGTGTTAAAGTTTGACCATGGTGTTAAAGTTTGTCCATGGTGTTAAAGTTTGACCATAGTGTTAAAGTTTGCACATGGTGTTAAAGTTTGTCCAAGATGTTAAAGTTTGACCATTTTGCTAAATTTTGCCCATGGTGTTATAGTTTGTCCATTGTGTTAAAGTATGCCCATGGTGTTAAAGTCTTCCCATGGTGTTAAATTTTGCCAATGGTGTTAAAGCTTGACCATGGTTTTAAGTTTGTCCTTGGTTTTATAGTTTACACATGGTGTTGAATTTTTCCATGGTGTTAAAGTTTGACCATGGTGATAAATTTTGCCATTGGTGATAAACATTGCCCATGATGATAAAGTTTGACCATGGTGTTAAAGTTTTTCCATGGTTTTAGGGTTTGACCATGGTGTTAAAGTTTATCCATTGTGTTAAAGTTTGACCATAGTGTAAAAATTTGCCCATGGTGTTAAAGTTTGCCCATGGTGTGAAAGTTTATCCATGGTGTTGAAGTTTGTCCAATGTGTTAAAATTTGCCAATGGTGTTAAAGTTTGGCCATAGTGTTAAAGTTTGACCATGGTGTTAAAGTTTGACAATGGTGTTAAAGTTTGACCATGGAGTTAAAGTTTGTCCATGGTGTTAAAGTTTGATGATGGTGTTAAAGTTTGAAAATGGTGTTAAAGTTTTATCATGGTGTTAAAGTTTGACAATGGTGTTAAAGTTTGCACATGGTGTTAAATTTTACCCATTGTGTAAAAGTTTGTACATGGCGTTAAAGTTTGACCATGGTGTTAAAGTTTGACCATGGTGTTAAAGTTTGTCCGTGGTGTTAAAGTTTGACAATGATGTTAAAGTTTGGCCATGGAGTTAAAGCTTGTCCAAAGTGTTAAAGTTTGCCAATGGTGTTAAAGTTTTTCAGATGAGTTAAAGTTTGCCCATTGTGTTAAAATTTGACCAATGTGTTAAAGTTTGCCCCTGGTGTTAAATTTTGCCATTGGTGTTAAAGTTTGCCCATGGTGATAAAGTTTGACCATGGTGATAAAGTTTGACCATAGTTTTAAAGTTTATCGCTGGTGTTAAACTTTGACCAAGGTGTTAAAGTTTGATCAATGTGTTAAAGCCTGTCCATTGTGTTAAAGTTTGCCCATGGTATTAAAGTTTTTCCATTGTGTTAAAGTTTGCCCATAGTGTTAAAGTTGGCCCATGGTGTTAAAATTTGTCAATGGTGTTAAATTTTGCCATTGGTGTTAAAGCTTTCCCATGGTGATAAAGTTTAATCATGGTAATAAAGTTTGTATATGGTGTTAAAGTTTGTCCAAGGTGTGAAAGTTTGACCATGGTGTTAAATTTTGCCCGTGGTGTTATAGTTTGTCAATGGAGTTAAAGTTTGCCCATGGTGTTAAAGTTTTCCCATGGTGTTAGATTTTGTCAATTGTGTTAAAGTTTGTCCATGGTGTTCAAGTTTGTCCATTGTGTTAAAATTTGCCCATGGTCTTAAAGTTTGACCATGGTGTTAAAGTTTGCCCATGGTGTTAATGTTTGCCCATGGTGTTAAAATTTGACCATGGAGTTAAAGTTTGATAATGGTGTAAAAGTTTGCCAATGGTGTTAAATTTTGCACATGATATTAAAGTTTGCACATGGTTTTAAAGTTTGCCCATGTCGTTAAATTTTGCCCATGGTGTAGGATTTTGCCCATGGTGTTAAAGTTTGTCCAAGCTGTTAAAGTTTGACCATTGTGTTAAGGTTTGCCCATGGTGTTAAAATTTGTACAAGGTGTTAAAATTTGAACATGGTGTTAAAGTTTGACCATGGGGTTAAAGTTTGAACATGGTGTTAAAGTTTGACCATGGTGTTAAAGTTTTACCATGGTGTTAAAGTCTGCCAATGGTGTAAGATTTTGCCCATGGTGTTAAAGTTTGTCCAAGCTGTTAAAGTTTGACCATAGTGTTAAGGTTTGTCCATGGTGTTAAGATTTGCCCTTGGTGATAAAGATTGACCATGATGTTAAAGTTTGTCCGTGGTGTTAAAGTTTGAACATGGTGTTAAAATTTGACCATGGTGTTAAAGTTTGACCATGGTGTTAAAGTCTGCCCATGGAGATCAAGTTTATCCATGGTGTTAAAGTTTCTCCTTGGTGTTAAAGTTTGACCATGGTGTTAAAGTTTGTCAATGGTTTTAAAGTTTGACCATGGTGTTAAAGTTTGTCCAAGGTGCTAAAGTTTGACCATGGTGTTAAATTTTGACCCTTGGTGTTAAGGTTTGTCCATGGTGTTAAAGTTTACCCATGGTGCTAAAGTTTTCCCATGGTGTTATATTTTGGCCATGGTGTTAAAGTTTGACCATGGTGTTTAAGTTTGTCCATGTTGTTAAAGTTTTTCCTTGGTGTTAAATTTTCCCTTGGTGTTAAGGTTTGTCCATGGTGTTAAAGTTTGCCCATGGTGTTAAAGTTTTCCCATGGTGTTAAATTTAGGCCATGGTGTTAAAGTTTGCCCATGGTGTTGAAGTTTGACCATGGTGATAAAGTTTGTGCATGGTAATAAATTTTGCCATTTGTGTTAAAGTTTGCACATGTTGTTAAAGTTTGACCATGGTGTTAAAGTTTGTCCATGGTGTTTAATTTTAACCATGGTGTTAAAATTTGTCCATGGTGTTAAAGTTTGGCCATGGTGTTAAAGTTTGCCCATTGAGTTAAAATTTGTCAGTAGTGTTAAAGTTTGCATATGGTGTTAAAGTTTGAATATGGTGTTAAAGTTTGTCGATGGTGTTAAAGTTTGATCATAGTGTTAAAGTTTGATCATGGTGTTAAAGTTTTACCGTGGTGTTAAAGTTTGACCAAGGTCTTAAAGTCTGATCATGGAGTTAAAGTTTAGCAATTGTGTTAAAGTTTGACCATGGTTTTTAAAGTTTGATCATAGTGTTAAATTTTGCCCATGGTGTTAAAGTTTGCACCTAGTGCTAAAGTTTCCCAATTGTGTTTGAATTTTGCCCATGGTGTTAAAGTTTGCACCTAGTGTTAAAGTTTCCCAATTGTGTTTGAATTTTGCGCATGGTGTTAAAGTTTGTCCGTTGTGTTAAAGTTTGACCATTACCTGGAGTTTACCTGGAGAGAGTTCCGGGGATTAACGCCCCCGCGGCCCGGTCTGTGACCAGGCCTCCTGGTGGATCAGAGCCTGATCAACCAGGCTGTTGCTGCTGGCTGCACGCAAACCAACGTACGAGCCACAGCCCGGCTGATCAGGAACTGACTATAGGTGCTTGTCCAGTGCCAGCTTGAAGACTGCCAGGGGTCTGTTGGTAATCCTCTTTATGTGTGTTGGGAGGCAGTTGAACAGTCTCGGGCCCCTGGCACTTATTGTATGGTATCTTAACGTGCTAGTGACACCCCTGCTTTTCATTGGGGGGATGGTGCATCGTCTGCCAAGTCTTTTCCTTTCGTAGTGAATGATTTTCGTGTGCAAGTTCGGTACTAGTCCCTCTAGGATTTTCCAGGTGTATATAATCATGTATCTCTCCCTCCTGCATTCCAGGGAATACAGGTTTAGGAACCTCAAGCGCTCCCAGTAATTGAGGTGTTTTATCTCCGCTTTGCGCGCCGTGAAAGTTCTCTGTACATTTTCTAGGTCGGCAATTTCACCTGCCTTGAAAGGTGCTGTTAGTGTGCAGCAATATTCCAGCCTAGATAGAACAAGTGACCTGAAGAGTGTCATCATGGGCTTGGCCTCCCTAGTTTTGAAGGTTCTCATTATCCATCCTGTCATTTTTCTAGCAGATGCGATTGATACAATGTTATGGTCCTTGAAGGTGAGATCCTCCGACATGATCACTCCCAGGTCTTTGACGTTGGTGTCTCGCTCTATTTTGTGGCCAGAATTTGTTTTGTACTCTGATGAAGATTTAATTTCTTCATGTTTACCATATCTGAGTAATTGAAATTTCTCATCGTTGAACTTCATATTGTTTTCTGCAGCCCACTGAAAGATTTGGTTGATGTCCGCCTGGAGCCTTGCAGTGTCTGCAATGGAAGACACTGTCATGCAGATTCGGGTGTCATCTGCAAAGGAAGACACGGTGCTGTGGCTGACATCCTTGTCTATGTCGGATATGAGGATGAGGAACAAGATGGGAGCGAGTACTGTGCCTTGTGGAACGGAGCTCTTCACCGTAGCTGCCTCGGACTTTACTCTGTTGACGACTACTCTCTCTGTTCTGTTAGTGAGGAAATTATAAATCCATCGACCGACTTTTCCTGTTATTCCTTTAGAACGTATTTTGTGCGCTATTACGCCATGGTCACACTTTTCGAAGGCTTTTGCAAAGTCTGTATATATTACATCTGCATTCTTTTTGTCTTCTAGTGCGTTTAGGACCTTGTCGTAGTGATCCAATAGTTGAGACAGATAGGAGCGACCTGTTCTAAACCCATGTTGCCCTGGGTTGTGTAACTGATGGGTTTCTAGATGGGTGGTGATCTTGCTTCTTAGGACCCTTTCAAAGATTTTAATGATATGGGATGTTAGTGCTATTGGTCTGTAGTTCTTTGCTGTTGCTTTACTGCCCCCTTTGTGGAGTGGGGCTATGTCTGTTGTTTTTAGTAAGTGTGGGACGACCCCCGTGTCCATGCTCCCTCTCCATAGGATGGAAAAGGCTCGTGATAGGGGCTTGTTGCAGTTCTTGATGAACACAGAGTTCCATGAGTCTGGCCCTGGGGCAGAGTGCATGGGCATGTCATTTATCGCCTGTTCGAAGTCATTTGGCGTCAGGATAACATCGGATAGGCTTGTGTTAATCAAATTTTGTGGCTCTCTCATAAAAAATTCATTTTGATCTTCGACTCTCAGTCTGGTTAGCGGCTTGCTAAAAACTGAGTCATATTGGGACTTGAGTAGCTCACTCATTTCCTTGCTGTCATCTGTGTAGGACCCATCTTGTTTAAGTAGGGGCCCAATACTGGACGTTGTTCTCGATTTTTATTTGGCATAGGAGAAGAAATACTTTGGGTTTCTTTCGATTTCATTTATGGCTTTTAGTTCTTCCCGCGATTCCTGACTCCTAAAGGATTCTTTTAGCTTAAGTTCGATGCTTGCTATTTCTCTGACCAATGTCTCCCCACGCATTTCAGATATATTGACCTCTTTTAGCCGCTGTTATTCTTTTCCGTCGCCTGTAAAGGGAGCGCCTGTCTCTTTCTATTTTACATCTACTCCTCCTTTTTCTTAGAGGAATAAGCCTTGAGCATACATCGAGTGCCACCGAGTTAATCTGTTCTAGGCATAAGTTGTGGTCTGTCTTGCATAGTATATCTTCCCAGCTTATATCGGTTAGGACTTGGTTTACTTGGTCGCACTTTATGTTTTTGTTATTGAAGTTGAATTTGGTGAATGCTCCCTCGTGACTAGTCTCATTATGTCGGTCTGGGGCTCCACGCATACATGTCTGAACCTCAATTATGTTGTGATCTGAGTATATTGTTTTTGATATGGTGACATTTCTTATCAGATCATCATTGTTAGTGAAGATGAGGTCTAGTGTATTCTCCAGTCTAGTAGGCTCTATTATTTGCTGGTTTAAATTGAATTTTGTGCAGAGATTCAAAAGCTCGTGTGAGTGTGAGTTTTCATCAGAGCTGCCTCCTCGTGTTATTACTGCAACAACATTATTTACTCTATTCCTCCATTTTAGATGCCTTAAGTTGAAATCCCCCAGGAGCAAGATGTTGGGTGCAGGAGCTGGAAGATTTTCCAGACAGTGGTCAATTTTTAACAGCTGTTCCTGGAATTGCTGGGATGTTGCATCCGGAGGCTTGTAGACTACCACAATGACTAGGTTTTGGTTCTCGACCTTTACTGCTAAAACTTCCACTACATCATTTGAGGCATTAAGCAGTTCTGTGCAAACAAGTGACTCTGCAATGTACAGGCCAACCCCCCCCCCCTTTTGCCTGTTCACTCTGTCACATCTGTATAGGTTGTAACCTGGGATCCATGTTTCGTTGTCCAAGTGATCCTTTATGTGGGTCTCAGTGAAAGCCGCGAACATTGCCTTTGCCATTGCAAGCAGTCCACGGATGAAAGGTATTTTGTTGTTTGTTGCTGGCTTTAGACCCTGTATATTTGCAAAGAAGAATGTTATCGGACTGGTGGTATTGTTGGCACTGGGGGGGGATTTTTTTTCCGGCATTAGTATCTGTATCTGTTGGTTTGGAGTGGAGGCCATCGACTGTGGTTCCACTCCAGGAATGACTGGATTTGGTGTACGATTTCTGCCATTTCCTGCCAGTTTTTTTTCCTTCCTGGCACTAAAAAACCTCTCCCTCTTGAGTGGCTGTGGCAACCCAGGTTTTCCCATGGCCTGGATGTTTTGTATCTTTTTGTCCCCTTTAGATGGTATGCCTGGCAATATAAGTTATAGCACAGTCTTTCCTGTACTGAAGAGGTACACAGTTCAGGGTGAAAAAGCTTACAGGAAGGGAGTTTGCATTTTCCTGTTGTCATATGGGCATGGCATTTTCTAGGGTGGTCATAGTTGCACGTCCCATCTGTTTTTCCAGATTTCCCATGCCAGCAGATACCAAGTGCATAGTATGTGCACAGGCTTGGTTTCCGTTTGCTTGAGTTTCTGTGACTGTATTCCCTGTTGGTGCATGCTTCCCTGTCTTACTTCTATCCTCCCTAGCACCAACAATGGAGCTCCCACCAGTTGTTTTTGGTAATATATCCTCACTATTGCTAGTGGAGTCCTCTTGTTTGCTATTTCCTGCGGTATTTCTAGTTTGCAATATTGGTTTTATCTTATCTTTGACTACACTTGTTTCCCTACTATGGCTCCTGTCCCCTGTGAGGTCATTTATATGTATTCCTTCCTGCGTGTAATTCCCGACTACCTGGACAAAATCTCCAGCTTCACCATTACTGTCTCCCAGGACAGCATCTCCAGCTTCACCATTACTGTCTCCCAGGACAGCACCTCCAGCTTCACCATTACTGTCTCCCAGGACAGCACCTCCCACTTCACCATTAATGTCTCCCTGGACAGCACCTCCAGCTTCACCATTACTGTCTCCCAGGACAGCACCTCCAGCTTCACCATTACTGTCTCCCAGGACAGCACCTCCAGCTTCACCATTACTTTCTCCCAAGACAGCATCTCCAACTTCACCATTACTGTCTCCCAGGACAGCACTATCAGCCCCACATTTACTGACTACCAGGACTTCATATCCAGCCTTACAGTTTCTGACTACATGGCCAGTATCAAGGGCAGTACCATTCAGCCCAGATTTTTTTGTGTTCCCATCTGTTGTAGAAAGCTTCCAGGTTGTCTATGAAAGCAGCTTTGATGTTATCCTCTTTTAATACCCTTGTGATTTTAGTCCACAGATTTATCTCATTTGGGCATTCCCAAAAACACTTCCCTGTTTTAACACTGCTTGTAGCTAGTTCTTGGATATCTGCACAAGGGGCGTGACACCAATTTCCACAAAAATGACAATTTACTCATGTGGAAGCCCGTTTGTTTGACAGACCACAGACTACACACAGCTTCATAATGATTTGAATGGTTGATTTACTGCAATTCTACTAGCAACCTCTTGAATATTCTATTAATAACCTCCTTAAATGAAGCTCTAGCTATTTGTATTTCTGTTTCTAACTGTTTTTGTATATTGGACAGCTTACCGTGCACGTTCCTTATTTATATTTAATGTTTGTGTTTATAAGGGCGCCTACAACCCCATCCGTTTACAGTCTGCTTTATTGTCCAACGAAACCGTTTGAAACCAGTCAAGGGTTCGGACCAGTCAAGGGTTCGGACCAGTCGATCTGATCTGATCAGTGGGTCACTTATTTAAAACATTCTGGTCGGTGATTTGAGCTAACACATGAAGGAACTACTGGAAATTATCTACCCGAGTAATATTTGATTGATTGATACAAAAGTAAAAACTGCGTTTTGGGAAGAAACCGGTGACTGCTGGAACTCCTACAATGACGAAGGGTTTCGACCTCAACCCTTGTTTATCAATCGCTGTATCTAGTTTTTTCTATTTTTTTTTTCCGTCTCCACCAAAATAAATGCTATATTATCACTATAGTTGACTGGTGAAATTTTGGAGGAAGGACGCTTTTTCTGTAGTAATAATTGCTTCTCTTTTGTGTAAAATGCGACCGCTGGTAACTACAGGTTATATAAATTCACAGTAACGTCTGGTATTTCAAGAAAAAAGAAACTAATGAAAGTCACTCCACTCCACTAAGTACCATTAAATAATACGGGTTTAGTTGCTACACAACACTGTATTCTGCTATTCACTGGTATTACTAGATTATATGCGAGTACACTAGCAGGCCAGGAAGATTATTAAAAAAGCTGCCCTGTGGTAAGTTTCTGGCGACTTCTGGCACTTGCCTCTATAGGCTTATCACTTCATTTACAAATTCACCTGTTTTCAAATGACACTTTAGCCTTTATCATAAATATTACTAGGGAGCCACTGTAGTATACACATATACACTATGTAAAATCAATGTTATCAGGGAGACTTTCTTTCCTCTGACACGAAAAGTTCAATTATTGTTTTTTTTTTCACACGGGACACAGGCCTGATTCCCCTCTGGCAGTAAACTCTGCTAGGTAGTGCACACTAATTCTCCTTTTTTGACTCAGTATATAATGTTTTACGCCCAAGATTGGTTCCAGGCGCTAGAGGGATGTATCTTATAGGATTGATGACACAAATTAAAGTTCTAGCACGTAAGAGCGACCGTGAAAAGTTTGTTAATTGTGTTAAAGTTTGCATATGGTTTTAAAGTTTGTCCATTATGTTAAATTTTGCCATTGGTGTTAAAGTTTTCCCATGGTGTTAAAATTTGACAATGGTGTTAAAGTTTGTACATTGTGTAAAAATTTTCCCAAATTTTGTTTAAATTTTGCGCCCTGGTGTTAAAGTTGTCCGTGGTTTTAAAGTTTGACCTGGTGTTTAAAGCTTGTCCATGGTGTTAAAGTTTGCCAATTGTGTTAAAGTTTGCATATGGTGTTAAAGTTTGTCCATTTTGCCATTGGTGTTAAAGTTTTCCCATGGTGTTAAAGTTTGACCATGGTGTTAAAGTTTGTCCATGGTGTTAAAGTTTGACCATAGTGTTAAAGTTTGCACATGGTGTTAAAGTTTGTCCAAGATGTTAAAGTTTGACCATTGTGCTAAATTTTGCCCATGGTGTTATAGTTTGTCCATTGTGTTAAAATATGCCCATGGTGTTAAAGTCTTCCCATGGTGTTAAATTTTGCCAATGGTGTTAAAGCTTGACCATGGTTTTAATTTTTGCCCCTTGGTTTTATAGTTTACACATGGTGTTGAATTTTCCATCGTGTTAAAGTTTGACCATATTGTTAAAGTTTGACCATGGTGATAAATTTTGCCATTGGTGAAAACATTGCCCTTTATGATAAAGTTTGACCATGGTGTTTAAAGTTTTTCCAGGGTTTTGGGGTTTGACCATGTGTTAAAGTTTATCCATTGTGTTAAAGTTGACCATAGTGAAAAAATGCCCATGGTGTTAAAGTTTGCCCATGGTGTTAAAGTTTAAACCAGGGAGTTAAAGTTGTCCATGGTGTTAAAGGTTTGATGATGGTTTAAAGTTTTCCATAAGTTAAAGTTTGACCATGGTTTAAAGTTTCCCCCATGGTGTTAAAGTTTTCCAAGGTGTTAAAGTTTTTTCATTGTTTTTAAATTTGCCCATATGTTAAGTTTGTCTATGGTGTTAAAGTTTGCTCATGGTGTTAAAGTTTCCCATGGTGTTAAATTTTCCAATGGATTTAAAGTTTGACCAGGGTGTTTAAGTTTGTTCATAGTGTTAAATTTTGCCAATGGGGGTGAAATTTTACCCATGGTGTTAAATTTTTTTTCCATGGTGTTAAATTTGCACATGGTGTTAAAGTTTGACCATATGTTAAAGTTTGTCCATTGTTACAAATTTTGCCATTAGTGTTAAAGTTGCCCTGGCGATAAAGCTTGACCATGGTGTTAAAGTTTGCCATGGTTTTAAAGTTTGACCTTTGTGTTAAAGTTTGCCCATGGTGTTAAAGTTTGACAGTGGTGTTAAATTTGCCCATGGTGTTAAAGTTTGACCATGGTTTAAAAGTTTGTCCATGGTTTTTAAAGTTTGACCATGGTTTTAAAAAGTTTGACCATGGTGTTAAAGTTTGCACATGGTGATAAAGTTTGACCATGAATGAAAAAGTTTGCCCAGGGTGATAAAGTTATGACCATGGTGTTAAAGTTTGCGATGGTTTTAAAAGTTTGACCATGGAGTTAAAGTTTGACGATCGTGTTAAATTTTTGTCCTTGGTGATAAAGTTTGACCATGGTGTTAAAGTTTGTCCACAGTTTTAAAGTTTGTCCAGGTTTTAAAGTTTGCCAATGGGATAAAGTTTGACCATGGTGTTAAAGTTTATCCAAGGTGTTAAAGTTTGACTATGGTGTTGAAGTTTGCCCATGGGTTAAAATTTGCTAATTGTGTTAAAGTTTGCCCATGGTGTTAAAGTTTGACCATGGCGTTAAAGTTTGTTCATGGAGTTAAAGTTTGCCGATGGTGTTAAAGTTTGTCCATGGTGTTAAAGTTTTACCATGGTGTTAAAGTTTGACAATGGTGTTAATAACTTTCAAGTGAGATCAAAATGACCATGCTAAGTTGATACAGTTGAATAAGATAAAATAATGTGATCATTTCTGAATACCCTGGCCGGGTTTAATTACTGGACGGTACTTAAACAAGCACAGGAACTCATATTTAACGCATAATTCATGTCCATTTTTTTTAAAACAATATTAAGTTAGGTTGTTAACATTTTAAAGGGTTAGGCTAACTTTGACGAGATTTGGTTTCATTATTTAAAAGTTTGGGTTAAGTTACATTCGGAGGGACTTGGTTCGAGTCATTAATGACTTTTATCAATCCCGTCAAATTCTGCGCAATAACTTGAGAATGATTCTTCTTAGCACTGATTCATTTACTTAGTGGAATGTTTGGAATGATTTTAGATTATGTAAATGACAATTTATTTATATTAAACAAAATAGGAAATTGATTTCCTAGAAATAACTATAAACTGCCTTTTCCCATAAGCTTAAAGTTTTCAAAGATTATGTATCTCTCCTTAAGAAAGAATTGGTTTTTTTAATTGGACTTTTGTAGAAGCCAATATGCCAGTTTTTTTTAAAAAGAAAGGTGGGTTACTTACCTTTCAGGGAAATATGGAATTGGGTAGGTATTAGGTTTGTCAGTAAACAAGACAAGTGTTTTCCTGATGAGGGTCTGTATATGATGCCCAACAACTGAGAAATTGGTCATCTGACCGAGGCCTTCTTCTGGCTTACCCCTCCACCCCTTTAAAAATTATATTTATGATTATAACCTTTTTCGGATAAGGAACCGGAGTAATCGAGCAGAAAAAACTGAACTGATCATGACGTGTTTATATACGATATTAAATAGCTATAAAGAATATATTGAGTTACATGTTGCATCCCACAGTAATTCAAGACAACAAACCTTATTTAATTTTTTAAATATTTAAAATCCTTTACTCTAGTATAATTTTCTACATAGAACAGTTTCATGAGTGGTTTTCTTAAGGATCATTGTATTAGATTTTCAGTAGAGTAAAAATGTGTTTAAAAATCCTTCATAGCCAATTTTTTCATCTGATGTCTCATATTCTAAGTAGTTCCAGCTCCTGACCCCTTTCCCTGGGGAAATACTGATCTATATTTTCAATAACTCTTGTTCTACAGTTCCTAGGCCTTTTGAGAGAGAGTTAGGCATCTTGAGATTATCACAACTTTTTATAATGGTATATTATACCTCCCTTTGGCTATCTTTATCTGAAGAAGTTCCAGCAACACGTCTTTTACCAATTCAGTAAAGAGATATCTGCATAGTAGAATTTGAGGTATCAGTCCCCCCAGTCTTGCAGAAAAATATACAGAAACAAAAAGATGAGGTAGTTAGTCACTCAACTTTTACTGTCTTCGCATATAACATCTGTATTGAAGTGAAAATTCACTGGATGGCAAAACGTCTTCAAATAAAGATACCCAGGTGTTACACATGTGACCAGTTCCTCCTCTTGTGGGTGGTGATGTATATATTCAAATCGTTAGGTGTTTAAATGTCCTTGGTGGAGATGTTGCTGCAGTTCTTACGTTGCTAAAGGTTTTGATATATACTTATCATACTGGTCATGAAAATTTTTAGTTCTCGTTTAACCCTTTCAAGGTCTGTCCCGTAGTTCTACAGCATGTCCACAAGGTCGGTGAATTTTCCCACCCAAAATTTATTATTTTTTCTTTTGAAATGGTAGAAAAATCTTTTTCTGAAGGTAATATAACAAAAAGTACGAAACATGATGGAAAAATTTTGACGAAATTTCGCTTTTGCGAATTTTCTGCGTCAGCGATATTTACGCATGGGCCCATCTTGCCGACTTTGACCCCATTCTAGGGCCAAATTTACATTATTCCAGTGGACCAAATTCTTAGCTAAATCGCTAGCACACTTCCATTTTATCAATTGAGCACAAGAAACACCCCAGTTAAATGTTTCAACTTTTTCATGAAAGAAATCAGAAACGGGAAATTTCGAGCCAATTTCACACAAAGTTCAGAATATTCCAGCTTCAAAATAAACAATGCAGGCAGTCCGGGAACTAAAACAACGTTTCTTCCTGTTCATTATTACGTTTCCATGATTTACAGTTTAAATTATATTTCAATTTTTTTCGCTTAAAAGAATTTTTGTTCACACCAAAACAATAGATTTACTGTTCTGCAATATTGTAATAATTTTACAAATAATATCAGCGAATTCGTGAAGGTATATTAGACTCAGCATTTTGGCATATATTGAACGCATGACAAGTTTTGTTTACTCTTGAACATCGGCAAATATTGAACATTTCCATTACTATGAGCTAAATTTTTTAAACTATTTTCTGTAAAAAACAAACCAGATCAACCTATTTCTGTAACATATCTTCCATTCTATCAATTGAGACCAAGAACCAGAAAAACAACTGTAAAAACCATACGGAAAATATACCACAAAGACTGCATAGTCCACTGTTTGAATCCAAAAAACACATTCAGTTTTTTTTCTCATTATGCACTGCATGCTACAGGATTTGCTTTATATGGTTACGCTTACCACATAGATGCATTCTCTCATTCTGGGCATCAATTTACCCCTCACAACATATATGAGTGAACTGAGATCATGATGTAGTACTCGCAGGGACCTTGGCTTCAGAGCCGTAGAACTACGGACAAACCCTAAACGGTAAAAAAAATGTGTTTCAAAATCAACTTTGGAACATTTAATTTTAAATCTAATGTTTTGTTCCTAATAATTATTTTTCTCTAAAATAAAGCCTTATCTTTACTATTATTTTTTCAGCAATATTATTATTTACTAAGGTTGGTCATTTTATGGAAGATGTTTTATGGCTTGGGTTGAATTTATGTTTCATTAGATAGTTTTTATCACTCTTTTTATTGTTTTTTTTCCTTTTCTCAGAGTAAATAGTTTTTAAGCTGTCAAATTACCAGCTTACAATGCCTCGTCATTGATTATCTACGACAAAGTAGAGGAGAAACATTATGTTTAACGGGGAAAAAAAAAGATTGTTGTCAGTACCTGATGTGAAAGTCTGAGATCTGAAAAGCTGTTGGCACTTCACAATAAAATTGTGGGCATTTCACAACAAGTTGTGGGCAATTCACAACAAGTTGTGGGCACTTCACAAAAAGTTGTGGGCACTTCACAACAAATTGTGGGCACTTCACAACAAGTGTGGGCACTTCACAACAAGTTGTGCATACTTCACGACAAGTTGTGAGCACTTCACAACAAGTTGAGGGCTGTTCACAACAAGGTGTGAGCACTTCACAACAAGTTGTGAGCACTTCAGAACAAGTTGTGGGCACTTTACAAAAAGTTGGTGGCACTTCAACAACAAGTTGTGGGCACTTGACAACAAGTTGAGAGCACTTTTAAAAACAATTTAGAGCACTTCACAATAAATGTGGGCACTTCACAACAAGGGTTTTGGGTATTTCACAACAAGCTGGGCACCTCACAAGTTGTGGGCACTTCACAACAAGTTGTGGGCACTTTACAACAAGTTGTGAGCACTGCACAACAAGTTGTGGGCACTTCACAGCAAGTTTGGGCACTTCAAATAAGTTGTGGGAACTTCACAGCAAGTTGTGGGCACTTCACAACAAGTTGAGGCCACTTCCCCAACAAGTTGTAGCACTTTCACAACAAGTTGGGCACTTCAAAACAAGTTGTGGGCACTTCACAACAAGTTTGGGCACTTCACAACAAGTTGTTGGACTCTTCACAACAAGTTGTGAGCACTTCACAACAAGTTATGGGCACTTCACAACAAGTTGTGGGCACTTCACAACAAGTTCTGGGTACTTCACATCAAGCTCTGGGCACTTCACAACAAGCTGTGGGCACTTCACAACAAGTTGTGAGCACTTCACAACAAGTTGTGACACTTCACCATCAAGTTGTGGGCACTTCACAACAAGTAGGGGACTTTACAACAAGCCCTGGGCACTTCACAACAAGTTGTGGGCTCTTCACAACAAGTTGTGGGTATTTCACAACAAGTTGTGAGCACTTCACAACAAGTTGTTTGCACTTTACAACAAGTTTTGAGCACTTCACAAAAAGGTTGTGGCACTTCACAAGCTGTGGGCACTTTACAACAAGTTGTGAGCACTTCACTACAAGTTGTGGGCACTTCACAAGTTGTGTGCACTTTACAACAATTTGTAGGCACTTCACAACAAGTTGTCGGCACTTTACAACAAGTTGTGGAAACTTCACAAAAAAGCTGTGGGCTCGTCACAACAGGTTGTGAGCACTTCACAAAAAGTTGTGAGCACTGCACAACAAGTTGTGGGCACTTCACAACAAGTTGTGGGCACTTCACAACAAGTTGTGAGCACTTCGCAACAGGGTTTTGGGCACTTCACAACAAGTTGTGGCACTTCACAACAGGTTGTGGGCACTTCAACAAGTGCGAGCACTTCACAACAAGTTGCGGGCACTTCACGACAAGCTGTGGGCACTTCCCAACAAGTTGTGAGCACTTCACAACAAGTTGTGGGCACTTCACGACAAGCTGTAGGCACTTCACAAAAAGTTGTAAGCACTTCACGACAAGATGCGAGCACTTCACAACAAGTTGTGGGCACTTCACAACAAGTTGAGGGCACTTCACAACAAGTTGTGAGCACTTCACAACAAGTTGTTGGAACTGTACAGCAAGCTGTGGGCACTTCACAACAGGTTGTTGGCACTTTACAATAGGTTGTGAGCGCTTCACAGCAAGTTGTGAGCACTTCACATCAAGTTGTGGGTACTTCACGACAAGTTGTCGGCACTTCACAACAAGTTGTGGACACTTCATAACAAATTGCGAGCACTTCACAAAAAGTTGTGGACATTTCACAACAAGTTGTGAGCACTTCACAACAAGTTCTGGGCACTTCACAACAAGTTGTGGGCACTTCACAACAAGTTGTGGGCACTTCACGACAAGTTGTCGGCACTTCACAACAAGTTGTGGACACTTCATAACAAATTGCGAGCACTTCACAATAAGTTGTGGACATTTCACAACAAGTTGTGAGCACTTCACAACAAGTTCTGGGCACTTCACAACAAGTTGTGGGCACTTCACAACAAGTTGTGGGCACTTCACAACAAGTTGTGACCACTATACAACAACTTGTGGGCTCTTCACTAGAAGTTGTGGTCACCTTACAAAAAGTTGTGAGCACTTCACAACAAGTTGTGAGCACTTTACAACAAGCTGTGAGCACTTTACAACAAGTTGAGAGCACTTCACAACAAGTTGTGAGCACTTTACAACAAGCTGTGGGCACTTTACAACAAGTTGTGGGCACTTCACAAAAAGTTGTGAGCACTTCACAAAAAGTTGTGGGCACTCTACAAAAAGTTGAGAGCACTTCACAACAAGTTGTGAGCACTTCACAACAAGTTGTGAGCACTTCGCAACAAGTTGTTGGCACTTCACAACAAGTTGTGAGCACTTCACAACAAGTTGTGAGCACTTCACAACAAGTTGTGAGCACTTCACAACAAGTTGTGGGCAGTTCACAACAAGTTGTGGGTTCTTCACAACAAGCTCTGGGCACTTCACAACAAGTTATGGGCTCTTCACAACAAGTTGTGGGCATTTCACAACAAGTTGTGAGCAGTTCACAACAAGTTGTGGGCACTTCACAACAAGTTGTGAAATTTTCACTACAAGTTCTGGGCACTTCACAAGTGTGGGCTCTTTACAACAAATTTTAGGCACTTCACAACAAGATGTGGGCACTTTACAACAAGTTGTGGGTACTTCACATCAAGCTGTGGGCTCGTCACAACAGGTTATGAGCACTTCACAACAAGTTTTGAGCACTTCAAAACAAGTTGTGGGCGCTTCACAATAAGTTGTGGGCATTTAACAACAAGTTGTGAGCACTTCTCAACAAGTTGTGGGCACTTCACAACAAGTTGTGGGCACTTCACAACAGGTTGTGGGCAATTCACAACAAGTTGTGAGCACTTCACAACAAGTTGCTAGCACTTCACAACAAGTTGTTAGCACTTCACAACACGTTGTGGGCACTTCACAACAAGTTGTGAGCACTTCACAACAAGTTGTGAGCGCTTCACAACAAGTTGTGAGCACATCACAACAAGTTGTGGGCTCTTCACAACAAGTTGTGAGCACTTTACAACAAGTTGTGAGCACTTCACAACAAATTGCGGGCTCTTCACAACAAAGTGTGAGCACTTCACAATAAGTTGTGAGCACTTCACAGCAAGTTGTGGGCACTTCACAACAAGTTGTGGGCACCTCACAACAAGTTGTGGGCACTTCACAACAAGTTGTGATCACTTCACAACAAGTTGAGGGCACTTAACAAGTTGTGGGCACTTAACAACAAGTTAAGGGCACTTCACGACAAGTTGTAGGCACTTCACAAAAAGTTGTGAGCACTTCACGACAAGATTTGAGCACTTCACAACAAGTTGTGGGCACTTCACAACAAGTTGAGGGCACTTCACAACAAGTTGTGAGCACTTCACAACAAGTTGTTGGAACTTTTCAGCAAGTTGTGGGCACTTCACAACAGGTTGTTCGAACTTTACAAAAAGGTTGTGAGCACTTCCACAGCAAGTGTGAGCACTTCACATAAAGTTGTGGGCACTTCACAACAAGTTTTGGGCACTTCACGCCATTTGTGGGCACTTCACAACAGGTTGGGGGCTCTTCACAACAATTTGTGAGCACTTCACAACAAGTTGTTAACACTTCAAAACAAGTTGTGGGCACTTCTCAAAAAGTTGTGAGGACTTTACAACAATTTGTGGGAACTTCACGAAAAGTTCTGAGCACTTCACAACAAGTTGTGAGCACTTCACAACAAGTTCTTGGCACTTCACATCAAGTTGTGGGCACTTCACAACAAGTTGAGGGTACTTTACAACAAGCCCTGGGCACTTCACAACAAGTTGTGGGCTCTTCACAACAAGTTGTGGGTATTTCACAACAAGTTGTGAGCACTTCAAAACAAGTTGTTGCAACTTTACAACAAGTTTTTGAGCACTTCACAACAGGGGTGGCACTTCACAAGCTGTGGGCACTTTACAACAAGTTTGACACTTCACTAAAAGTTGTGGGCACTTCACAAGTTGTGTGCACTTTACAACAATTTGTAGGCACTTCACAACAAGTTGTCGGCACTTTACAACAAGTTGCGGGAACTTCACAACAAGCTGTGGGCTCGTCACAACAGGTGTGAGCAATTCACAAAAAGTTGTGAGCACTGCACAACAAGTTGTGGGCACTTCACGACAAGTTGTGGGCACTTCACAACAAGTTGTGAGCACTTCGCAACAAGTTGTGGGCACTTCACAACAAGTTGTGGGCACTTCACAACAGGTTGTGGGCACTTCACAACAAGTTGCGAGCACTTCACAACAAGTTGCGGGCACTTCACGACAAGCTGTGGGCACTTCCCAACAAGTTGTGAGCACTTCACAACAAGTTGTGGGCACTTCACGACAAGCTGTGGCACTTCACAAAAAGTTGTGAGCACTTCACAACAAGATGCGAGCACTTCACAACAAGTTGTGGGCACTTCACAACAAGTTGAGGGCACTTCACAACAAGTTGTGAGCACTTCACAACAAGTTGTTGGAACTGTACAGCAAGCTGTGGGCAAATTCACAACAGGTTGTTGGCACTTTACAATAGGTTGTGAGCGCTTCAACAGCAAGTTGAGCACTTCACATCAAGTTTGTGGGACTTTTACGACAAGTTGTCGGCACTTCACAACAAGTTGTGGACACTTCATAACAAATTGCGAGCACTTCACAAAAAGTTTGTGGACATTTCACAACAAGTTGTGAGCACTTCACAACAAGTTCTGGGCACTTCACAACAAGTTGTGGGCACTTCACAACAAGTTGTGGGCACTTCACGACAAGTTGTCGGCACTTCACAACAAATTTTGGACACTTCATAACAAATTGCGAGCACTTCACATAAGTTGTGGACATTTCACAACAAGTTGTGAGCACTTTCACAACAAGTTCGGGGACTTCACAACAAGTTGTGGGCACTTCACAACAAGTTGTGGGCACTTCACAACAAGTTGTGACCACTATACAACAACTTGTGGGCTCTTCACTAGAAGTTGTGGTCACCTTACAAAAAGTTGTGAGCACTTCACAACAAGTTGTGAGCACTTTACAACAAGCTGTGGGCACTTTACAACAAGTTGAGAGCACTTCACAACAAGTTGTGAGCACTTTAACAACAAGCTGTGGGGACTTTACAACAAGTTGTGGGCACTTTCACAAAAGTTGTGAGCACTTCACAAAAAGTTGTGGGCACTCTACAAAAAGTTGAGAGCACTTCACAACAAGTTGTGAGCACTTCACAACAAGTTGTGAGCACTTCGCAACAAGTTGTTGGCACTTCACAACAATTTTGAGCACTTTCACAACAAGTTTGAGCACTTTCACAACAAGTTTTTGAGCACTTCACAACAATTTGTGGGCAGTTCACAACAAGTTGTGGGGTTTTTCACCCAAAAAGCTCGGCACTTCACAACAAGTTATGGGCTCTTCACAACAAGTTGTGGGCATTTCACAAGTTGTGAGCAGTTCACAACAAGTTGTGGGCACTTCACAACAAGTTGTGAAATTTTCACTACAAGTTCTGGGCACTTCACAAGTGTGGGCTCTTTACAACAAATTTTAGGCACTTCACAACAAGATGTGGGCACTTTACAACAAGTTGTGGGTACTTCACATCAAGCTGTGGGCTCGTCACAACAGGTTATGAGCACTTCACAACAAGTTTTGAGCACTTCAAAACAAGTTGTGGGCGCTTCACAATAAGTTGTGGGCATTTAACAACAAGTTGTGAGCACTTCTCAACAAGTTGTGGGCACTTCACAACAAGTTGTGGGCACTTCACAACAGGTTGTGGGCAATTCACAACAAGTTGTGAGCACTTCACAACAAGTTGCGGCACTTCACAACAAGTTGTTAGCACTTCACAACACGTTGTGGGCACTTCACAACAAGTTGTGAGCACTTCACAACAAGTTGTGAGCGCTTCACAACAAGTTGTGAGCACATCACAACAAGTTGTGGGCTCTTCACAACAAGTTGTGAGCACTTTACAACAAGTTGTGAGCACTTCACAACAAATTGCGGGCTCTTCACAACAAAGTGTGAGCACTTTCACAATAAGTTTTTGAGCACTTCACAACAAGTTGTGGGCACTTCACAACAAGTTGTGGGCACTTCACAACAAGTTGTGGGCACTTCACAACAAGTTGTGAGCACTTCACAACAAGTTGAGGGCACTTAACAAGTTGTGGGCACTTAACAACAAGTTAAGGGCACTTCACGACAAGTTGTAGGCACTTCACAAAAAGTTGTGAGCACTTCACGACAAGATGCGAGCACTTCACAACAAGTTGTGGGCACTTCACAACAAGTTGAGGGCACTTCACAACAATTGTGAGCACTTTCACAACAATTGTTGGAACTTTTCAGCAAGTTGTGGGCACTTCACAACAGGGTTTTTTCGAACTTTACAATAGGTTGTGAGCACTTCACAGCAAGTTGTGAGCACTTCACATCAAGTTGTGGGCACTTCACAACAAGTTTTGGGGGACTTCACGCCATTTGTGGGGACTTCACAACAGGTTGGGGCCCCTTCACAACAATTTGTGACACTTCACAACAAATTTGTTAACACTTCAAAACAAGTTGTGGGGACTTCTCAAAAAGTTGTGAGGACTTTACAACAATTTGTGGAATTTCACGAAAAATTCTGAGCACTTCACAACAATTTTTGAGCACTTCACAACAAGTTCTTGGCACTTTACGACAAGTTGTGGGCACTTCACAACAGGTTGGGCACTTCCCCAACAAGTTGTGGGCACTTCACAAAAAGCTGTGGGCATTTCACGACAAGTTGTGGGCACTTCACAACAAGTTGTGAGCACTTCACAACAAGTTGTGGGCACTTCACAACAAGTTGTGGGTACTTCACAACAAGTGAGCACTTCACAACAAGTTGTGAGCACTTCAAAACAAGTTGTGGGCACTTCACAAAAAGTTGTGAGCACTTTACAAGTTGTGGGAACTTCACAAAAAGTAGTGAGCACTTCACAACAAGTTGTGATCACTTCACAACAAGTTGTTTGCACTTTACGACATGTTGTGGGCACTTCACAACAGGTTGTGGGCACTTCACAACAAGTTTTGGGAACTTCACAACAAGTTGTGAGCACTTTACAACAAGTTGTGAGAACTTCACAACAAGCTGTGGGCACTTCACGACAAGTTGTGGGCACTTCACAATAAGTTGTGAGCACTTAACAACAATTTGTGGGCACTTCACGAGAAGTTGTCGGCACTTCACAACAAGTTGGGGACACTTTATAACAAATTTCGAGCACTTCACAATAAGTTGTGGACATTTTTACAACAAGTTTTTGAGGGACTTCACAACAAGTTTTTTTGCACTTCACAACAAGTTGTGGGGACTTTAACAATAAGTTTTTGGGCCTTCACAACAAGTTGTTGGGACTTCCACAAAAAGTTTTTGGGCACTTTACAATAAGTTGTGGGCACGTCACAACAAGTTGTGATCACTATACAACAACTTGTGGGCACTTCACTACAAGTTGTGATCACTTTACAAAAAGTTGTGAGCACTTCACAACAAGTTGTGAGCACTTTACAACAAGCTGTGAGCACTTAACAACAAGTTGAGAGCACTTCACAACAAGTTGAGAGCACTTTACAACAAGCTGTGGGCACTTCACAACAAGTTGTGGGCACTTCACAAAAAGTTGTGAGAACTTCAAAAAAAGTTGTGGGCACTTTACAAAAAGTTGAGAGCACTTCACAACAAGTTGTGAGCACTTCACAACAAGTTGTGAGCACTTCACAACAAGTTGTTGGCACTTCACAACAAGTTGTGAGCACTTCACAACAAGTTGTGAGCAATTCACAACAAGTTGTGAGCACTTCACGACAAGTTGTAGGCACTACACAAAAAGTTGTGAGCACTTCACGACAAGATGCGAGCACTTCACAACAAGTTGTGGGCACTTCACAACAAGTTATGGGCTCTTCACAACAAGTTGTGGGCATTTCACAACAAGTTGTGAGCAGTTCACAACAAGTTACGAACACTTCACAACAAGTTGCAGGCACTTCACGACAAGCTGTGGGCACTTCCCAACAAGTTGTGAGTACTTCACAACAAGTTGTGGGCACTTCACGACAAGTTGTAGGCACTACACAAAAAGTTGTGAGCACTTCACGACAAGATGCGAGCACTTCACAACAAGTTGTGGGCACTTCACAACAAGTTGAGGGCACTTCACAACAAGTTGTGAGCACTTCACAACAAGTTGTTGGAACTTTACAACAAGTTGTGGGCACTTCACAACAGGTTGTGGGCACTTCACAATAGGTTGTGAGCACTTCACAGCAAGATGTGAGCACTTCACATCAAGTTGTGGGCACTTCACAACAAGTTTTGGGCACTTCACGACATTTGTGGGCACTTCACAACAGGTTGGGGGGACTTCAAAAACAATTTGTGAGCACTTCACAACAAGTTGTGGACACTTCAAAACAAGTTGTGGGCACTTCACAAAAAGTTGTGAGCACTTTACAACAATTTGTGGGAACTTCACAAAAAGTCCTGATCACTTCACAACAAGTTGTGAGCACTTCACAACAAGTTGTTGGCACTTTACGACAAGTTGTGGGCCATCACAACAGGTTGTGGGCACTTCACAACAAGTTGTGGGCACTTCACAACAAGCTGTGGGCACTTCACGACAAGTTGTGGGCACTTTTACAACAAGTTTTTGAGCACTTCACAACAAGTTGTGGGCACTTACACGACAAGTTGTCGGCACTTCACAACAAGTTGTGAGCACTTCACAACAAGTTGTGGGTACTTCACAGCGAGGAGAGCACTTCAGAACAAGTTGTGGGCACTTCACGACAAGTTGTGGACACTTCATAACAAATTGCGAGCACTACACAGTAAGTTGAGGACATTTCACAACAAGTTGTGAGCACTTCACAACAAGTTGTGGGCACTTCACAACAAGTTGTGGGCACTTCACAACAAGTTGTGGGCACTTCACAACAAGTTGTGAGCACTTTGCAACAAGTTGTGAGCACTTCACAACAAGTTGTGGGCACTTCACAACAAGTTGTGGGCACTTCACAACAAGTTGTGAGCACTATACAACAACTTGTGGGCACTTCCTCACAAGTTGTGGGCACTTTACAAAAAGTTGTGAGCACTTCACAACAAGTTGTGAGCACTTTACAACAAGCTGTGGGCACTTTACAACAAGTTGAGAGCACTTCACAACAAGTTGTGAGGACTTTACAAAAAGCTGTAGGCACTTCACAACAAGTTGTAGGCACTTCACAAAAAGTTGTGAGCACTTCACAAGAAGTTGTGAGCACTTCACAACAAGTTGTGGATTCTTCATAACAAGCTCTGGGGACTTCAAACAAGTTAAAGGGCTCTTCACAACAAGTTGTGGGCATTTCACCCCCAAGTTGTTAGCACTTCACAACAAGTTGTGGGCACTTCGCAACCCAAATTTTGAGCTTTTCACTACCCAAATTCTGGGCACTTCACAAGTGTGGGCGCTTTAAAAACATGTTTTTAGGCACTTCACAACAAATTGTGGGCACTTCACAACAGGTTGTGGGGAATTCACAACAAGTTGTGAGCACTTCACAACAATTTGTTTGGGACTCACAACAAGTTGTTTTGCACTTCCCCAACACGTTGTGGGCACTTCACAACAAGTGTGAGCACTTCACAACAAGTTGTGAGCGCTTCACAACAAGTTTTTGAGCAATTCACAACAAGTTGTGGGCACTTCACAACAAGTGTGAGCACATTAAAAACAAGTTGTGAGCACTTCACAACAAATTGTGGGCTCTTCACAACAAGTTGTAAGCAACTCACAACATGTTGTGGGCACTTCACAACAATTGTGGCAAATTTACAACAAGTTTGGAGCACTTCACAAACAATTGAGGGCACTTAACAACAAGTTGTGGGCACTTAACAACAAGTTGTGGGCACTTCAAAACGAGTTGTGAGCACTTCAGAACAAGTTTTGAGCACTTCACAACAAGTTGTTGGCACTTCACAACAAATTGTGAGCACTTTACAACAAATTGTGAGCACTTTACAACAAGTTGTGAGCACTTCAAAATAAGTTGTGGGGACTTCACAAGAAGTTGTGGGTACTTCTCAACAAGCTCTGTGCACTTGACCACAAGTTGTGGGCATGTCACAACAAGTTGTGGGCACTTTACAACTAGTTGAGAGAACTTCACAACAAGTTGTGAGCACTTCACAACAAGTTGTGAGCACTTCACAACAAGTTGTGGGCACTTCACAACAAGTTCTGGGTTCTTCACAACAAGCTCTGGGCACTTCACAACAAGTTGTGGGCTCTTCACAACAAGTTGTGGGTATTTCACAAAAACTTGTGAGCACTTCACAATAAGTTGTGGGCACTTTACAACAAGTTGTGAGCACTTCACTACAAGTTGTGGGCACTTCACAAGTTGTGTGCACTTTACTACAATATGTAGGCACTTCACAACAAGATGAAAGTTAAGACACATGTGCAACATCTGGATATCTTTATTGTAGTAGACGTTTCGCCATCCAGTGGCTTTATCAATACAGATTCTAGGACATAATAGGAAGACAGTAGAACTATATACAAAAGATGAGGTAATCAGTCCCTCGGCCTTGGAGTTAGTGTTCACAGCTTCATGGTGGAGGAGAATCTGGAGCAAAGACAAGAAGACTGGCGGTTTATATAGGCGTCAGTGGATAGGGACGGGCAGCAGACGAGGGCAAAGTCACTGGTAGGCGGGATTCCCCAGTGGAAGTAGGTCCTTCCCAAAGAGATGGGTTAGTTGTAGCAGCCGTGAAGAAGGTCTTGTAGATGTCCTCTGAACCAAGATTCCATGATGTTGCAGTGTCTGACAAGTTGTGCAAGAAAGGTATAAAATACCGACAATATGAAAGTTAAGACACATGTGCAACATCTGGATATCTTTATTGTAGTAGACGTTTCGCCATCCAGTGGCTTTATCAATACAGATTCTAGGACATAATAGGAAGACAGTAGAACTATATACAAAAGATGAGGTAATCAGTCCCTCGGCCTTGGAGTTAGTGTTCACAGCTTCATGGTGGAGGAGAATCTGGAGCAAAGACAAGAAGACTGGCGGTTTATATAGGCGTCAGTGGATAGGCAGCAGACGAGGGCAAAGTCACTGGTAGGCGGGATTCCCCAGTGGAAGTAGGTCCTTCCCAAAGAGATGGGTTAGTTGTAGCAGCCGTGAAGAAGGTCTTGTAGATGTCCTCTGAACCAAGATTCCATGATGTTGCAGTGTCTGACAAGTTGTGCAAGAAAGGTATAAAATACCGACAATATGAAAGTTAAGACACATGTGCAACATCTGGATATCTTTATTGTAGTAGACGTTTCGCCATCCAGTGGGTTTATCAATACAGATTCTAGACATAATAGGAAGACAGTAGAACTAATACAAAAGATGAGGTAATCAGTCCCTCGGCCTGGAGTTAGTGTTCACAACTTCATGGTGGAGGAGAATCTGGAGCAAAGACAAGAAGACTGGCGGTTTATATAGGCGTCAGTGGATAGGGACGGGGAGCAGACGAGGGCAAAGTCACTGGTAGGCGGGATTCCCCAGTGGAAGTAGGTCCTTCCCAAAGAGATGGGTTAGTTGTAGCAGCCGTGAAGAAAGGGCTTGTAGATGTCCTCTGAACCAATATTCCATGATGTTGCAGTGTCTGACAAGTTGTGCAAGAAAGGTATAAAATACCGACAATATGAAAGTTAAGACACAAGTGCAACATCTGGATATCTTTATTGTAGTAGACGTTTCGCCATCCAGTGGCTTTATCAATACAGATTCTAGGACATAATAGGAAGACAGTAGAACTATATACAAAAGATGAGGTAATCAGTCCCTCGGCCTTGGAGTTAGTGTTCACAGCTTCATGGTGGAGGAGAATCTGGAGCAAAGACAAGAAGACTGGCGGTTTATATAGGCGTCAGTGGATAGGGACGGGCAGCAGACGAGGGCAAAGTCACTGGTAGGCGGGATTCCCCAGTGGAAGTAGGTCCTTCAAAAAGAGGTGGGTTAGTTGTAGCAGCCGTGAAGAAGGTCTTGTAGATGTCCTCTGAACCAAGATTCCATGATGTTGCAGTGTCTGACAAGTTGTGCAAGAAAGGTATAAAATACCGACAATATGAAAGTTAAGACACATGTGCAACATCTGGATATCTTTATTGTAGTAGACGTTTCGCCATCCAGTGGCTTTATCAATACAGATTCTAGGACATAATAGGAAGACAGTAGAACTATATACAAAAGATGAGGTAATCAGTACCTCGGCCTTGGAGTTAGTGTTCACAGCTTCATGGTGGAGGAGAATCTGGAGCAAAGACAAGAAGACTGGCGGTTTATATAGGCGTCAGTGGATAGGGACGGGCAGCAGACGAGGGCAAAGTCACTGGTAGGCGGGATTCATCAGTAGAAGTAGGTCCTTCCCAAAGAGATGGGTTAGTTGTAGCAGCCGTGAAGAAGGTCTTGTAGATGTCCTCTGAACCAAGATTCCATGATGTTGCAGTGTCTGACAAGTTGTGCAAGAAAGGTATAAAATACCGACAATATGAAAGTTAAGACACATGTGCAACATCTGGATATCTTTATTGTAGTAGACGTTTCGCCATCCAGTGGCTTTATCAATACAGATTGTAGGACATAATAGGAAGACAGTAGAACTATATACAAAAGATGAGGTAATCAGTCCCCCGCCTTGGAGTTAGTGTTCACAGCTTCATGGTGGAGGAGAATCTGGACCAAAGACAAGAAGACTGGCAGTTTATATAGGCGTCAGTGGATAGGGACGGGCAGCAGACGAGGGCAAAGTCACTGGTAGGCGGGATTCATCAGTGGAAGTAGGTCCTTCCCAAAGAGATGGGTTAGTTGTAGCAGCCGTGAAGAAGGTCTTGTAGATGTCCTCTGAACCAAGATTCCCATGATGTTTGCAGTGTCTGACAAGTTGTGCAAGAAAGGTATAAAAAACCGACAATATGAAAGTTAAGACACATGTGCAACATCTGGATATCTTTATTGTAGTAGACGTTTCGCCATCCAGTGGCTTTATCAATACAGATTCTAGGACATAATAGGAAGACAGTAGAACTATATACAAAAGATGAGGTAATCAGTCCCTCGGCCTTGGAGTTAGTGTTCACAGCTTCATGGTGGAGGAGAATCTGGAGCAAAGACAAGAAGACTGGCGGTTTATATAGGCGTCAGTGGATAGGGACGGGCAGCAGACGAGGGCAAAGTCACTGGTAGGCGGGATTCCCCAGTGGAAGTAGGTCCTTCCCAAAGAGATGGGTTAGTTGTAGCAGCCGTATATAGTTCTACTGTCTTCCTATTATGTCCTAGAATCTGTATTGATAAAGCCACTGGATGGCGAAACGTCTACTACAATAAAGATATCCAGATGTTGCACATGTGTCTTAACTTTCATATTGTCGGTATTTTATACCTTTCTTGCACAACTTGTGAGACACTGCAACATCATGGAATCTTGGTTCAGAGGACATCTACAAGACCTTCTTCACGGCTGCTACAACTAACCCATCTCTTTGGGAAGGACCTACTTCCACTGGGAATCCCGCCTACCAGTGACTTTGCCCTCGTCTGCTGCCCGTCCCTATCCACTGACGCCTATATAAACCGCCAGTCTTCTTGTCTTTGCTCCAGATTCTCCTCCACCATGAAGCTGTGAACACTAACTCCAAGGCCGAGGGACTGATTACCTCATCTTTTGTATATAGTTCTACTGTCTTCCTATTATGTCCTAGAATCTGTATTGATAAAGCCACTGGATGGCGAAACGTCTACTACAATAAAGATATCCAGATGTTGCACATGTGTCTTAACTTTCATATTGTCGTTATTTTATACGTTTCTTGCACAACTTGTCAGACACTGCAACATCATGGAATCTTGGTTCAGAGGACATCTACGAGACCTTCTTCACGGCTGCTACAACTAACCCATCTCTTTGGGAAGGACCTACTTCCACTGGGGAATCCCGCCTACCAGTGACTTTGCCCTCGTCTGCTGCCCGTCCCTATCCACTGACGCCTATATAAACCGCCAGTCATCTTGTCTTTGCTCCAGATTCTCCTCCACCATGAAGCTGTGAACTACTAACTCCAAGGCCGAGGGACTGATTACCTCATCTTTTGTATATAGTTTCTACTGTCTTCCTATTATGTCCTAGAATCTGTATTGATAAAGCCACTGGATGGCGAAACGTCTACTACAATAAAGATATCCAGATGTTGCACATGTGTCTTAACTTTCATATTGTCGGTATTTTATACCTTTCTTGCACAACTTGTCAGACACTGCAACATCATGGAATCTTGGTTCAGAGGACATCTACAAACCTTCTTCACGGCTGCTACAACTAACCCATCTCTTTGGGAAGGACCTACTTCCACTGGGGAATCCCGCCTACCAGTGACTTTGCCCTCGTCTGCTGCCCGTCCCTATCCACTGACGCCTATATAAACCGCCAGTCTTCTTGTCTTTGCTCCAGATTCTCCTCCACTATGAAGCTGTGAACACTAACTCCAAGGCGAGGGACTGATTACCTCATCTTTTGTATATAGTTCTACTGTCTTCCTATTATGTCCTAGAATCTGTATTGATAAAGCCACTGGATGGCGAAACGTCTACTTCAATAAAGATATCCAGATGTTGCACATGTGTCTTAACTTTCATATTGTCGGAATTTTATACCTTTCTTGCACAACTTCACAACAAGTTGTCGGCACTTTACAACAAGTTGTGAGCATTGCACAACAAGTTGTGTGCACTTCAAAACAAGTTGTGGGCACTTCACAACTGGCTCTGGGCACTTCACAACAAGTTGCGAGCACTTCACAACAAGTTGCGGGCACTTCACGACAAGCTGTGGGCACTTCACAACAAGTTGTGAGCACTTCACAACAAGTTGTAGGCGCTTCACGACAAGTTGTGGGCACTTCTCAAAAAGTTGTGAGCACTTCACAACAAGATGCGAGCACTTCAGAACAAGTTGTGGGCACTTCACAACAATTTGTGGGCGCTTCACAACAAGTTGAGAGCACTTCACAACAAGTTGTTGGCACTTTACAACAAGTTGTGGGCACATCACAACAGGTTGTGGGCACTTCAGAACAGGTTGTGAGCACTTCAGAACAAGTTGTGGGCACTTCACAACAAGTTGTGAGCACTTCAAAACAAGTTGTGTTTTCACTTCACAAATAGTTGTGAGCGCTTTACAACAGTTGTGGGAACTTCACAAAAAGTTTGTGAGCTCTTCACAACAAGTTGTGGGCACTTTACAACAAGTTATGGGCACTTCACAACAGGTTTTGGGCACTTCACAACAAGTTGTGGGCACTTCACAACAAGCTGTGACCACTTTACAACAAGTTGTGAGCACTTCACAACAAGCTGTGGCAACTTCGCGATAAGTTGTGGGCACTTCGCAACAAGTTGTGAGCACTTTACAACAAGCTGTGGGTACTTCACAACAAGTTGTGAGCACTTCACAACAAGTTGTGGGCACTTCACGACAAGTTGTCGGCACTTCACAACAAGTTGTGGACACTTCATAACAAATTGCGAGCACTTCACAATAAGTTGTGGACACTTCACAACAAGTTGTGAGCACTTCACAACAAGTTGTGGGCACTTCACAACAAGTTGTGGGCACTTCACAACAAGTTGTGGGCACTTCACAACAAGTTGTGAGCACTTCGCAACAAGTTGTGCGCACTTTACAATAAGTTGTGAGCACTTCACAACAAGTTGTGGGCACTTCACAACAAGTTGTGGGAACTTCACAAGTTGTGAGCACTATACAACAACTTGTGGGCACTTCACAACAAGTTGTGGGCACTACAAAAAGTTGTGAGCACTTCACAACAAGTTGTGAGCACTTTACAACAAGCTGTGGGCACTTTACAACAAGGTTGAGAGCACTTCACAACAAGTTGCGAGCACTTTACAACAAGCTGTGGGCACTTCACAACAAGTTGTGGGCACTTCACAAAAACTTGTGAGCACTTCACAAAAAGTTGTGGGCACTTTAAAAAAG
>NC_069416.1:1336817-1357316 GCF_026875155.1 Cherax quadricarinatus
CACAATTTTTTGTAAAGTTCCCACAACTTTTTGTAAGCGCTCACAACTATTTGGAAGGAACAACAACTTGTTTTTGAGTGGCTCACAACTTGTTGTGAAGTCCCCACAACTTGCCCGTGAAGTGCTCACAACCTGTTCTGAAGTGCCCACATCCTGTTGTAAAGGGTGCCCACAACTTGTTGTAAAGTGCCAACAACTTGTTGTAAAGTGCTCTCAACTTGTTGTGAAGCGCCCACAAATTGTTGTGAATGCCCACAACTTGTTCAAAAGTGCCCCCATCCTGTTGTGAAGTGCCCACCACTTGTTGTAAAGTCCCAAAACAACTTGTTGTGAAGTGCTCCCCAACTTGTTGTGAAGCGCCCACAAATTGTTGTGAAGTGCCCACAAACTTGTTGTAAAGTGCTCACAACTTTTTGAGAAGTGCCCACAACTTGTCGTGAAGCGCCTACAACTTGTTGTGAAGTGCTCACAACTTGTTGTGAAGTGCCCACAGCTTGTCGTGAAGTGCCCGCAACTTTGTTGTGAAGTGCTCGCAACTTGTTGTGAAGTGCCCACAGCCAGTTGTGAAGTGCCCACAACTTTTTTTTGAAGTGCCCACAACTTGTTGTGCAATGCTCACAACTTGTTGTAAAGTCCCGACAACTTGTTGTGAAGTTGTGCAAGAAAGTATAAAATACCGACAATATGAAAGTTAAGACACATGTGCAACATCTGGATATCTTATTGTAGTAAAACGTTTGCCATCCAGTGGCTTATCAATACAGATTCTAGGACATAATAGGAAGACAGTAAAAACTATAATACAAAAGATGAGGTAATCAGCCCCCTCGGCCTTGGAGTTAGTGTTCACAGCTTCATGTGGAGGAGAATCTGAGCAAAGACAAGAAGCTGGCGGTATATAGGCGTCACTGGATAGGGACGGGCAGCAGACGAGGGCAAAGTCACTGGTAGGCGGATTCCCCAGTGGAAGTAGGTCCTTCCCAAAGAGATGGGTTAGTTGTAGCAGCCGTGAAGAAGGTCTTGTAGATGTCCTCTGAAAACCCAAAATTCCATGATGTTGCAGTGTCTGACCAAGTTGTGCAAGAAAGGTATAAAATACCGACAATATGAAAGTTAAGACACATGTGCAACATCGGATATTTTTATTGTAGTAGACTTTTCGCCATCCAGTGGCTTTATCAATACAGAAATTGGACATAATAGGAAGACAGTAGAACTATATACGGCTGCAACAACTAACCCATCTCTTTGGGAAGGACCTACTTCCACTGGGGAATCCCGCCTACCACTGACTTTTCCCTCGTCTGCTGCCCGCTCCCTATCCACTGACGCCTATATAAACTGCCAGTCTTCTTGTCTTTGCTCCCGATTCTCCTCCACCATGAAGCTGTGAACACTAACTCAAGGCCGAGGGGACTGATTACCTCATCTTTTGTATATAGTTCTACTGTCTTCCTATTATGTCCTAAAAATCTGTATTGATAAAAACCACTGGATGGGGAAACGTCCCACTACAATAAAGATATCCAGATGTTGCACATGTGTCTTTAAATTTCATATTGTCGGTTATTTTATACCTTTCTTTCACAACTTGTCAGACACTGCAACATCAATGGAAACTTGGTTCAGAGGACATCTACAAGACCTTCTTCACGGCTGCTACAACTAACCCATCTCTTTGGGAAGGACCTACTTCCACTAAGGAATCCCGCCTACCAGTGACTTTGCCCTCGTCTGCTGCCCGTCCCTATCCACTGACGCCTATATAAACCGCCAGTCTTCTTGTCTTTGCTCCAGATTCTCCTCCACCTGAAGCTGTGAACACTAACTAAAAGGCCGAGGGACTGATTACCCTCATCTTTGTAAATAGTTCTACTCCCCTTCCTATTATGTCCTAAATCTGTATTGATAAAGCCACTGGGTGGCGAAACGTCTACTACAATAAAGATATCCAATGTTTTCACATGTGTCTTAACTTTCATATTGTCGGTTATTTTTTTTACCTTCTTGCCCCAACTTGTCAGACACTGCAAAATCATGGAATCTTGGTTCAGAGGACATCTACAAGACCTTCTTCACGGCTGCACAAAAATAACCCATCTCTTTTTGAAGGACCTACTTCCACTGGGGAATCCCGCCTACCAGTGACTTTGCCCTCGTCTTCTGCTGCCCGTCCCTATCCACTGACGCCTATATAAACCGCCAGTCTTCTTGTCTTTGCTCCAGATTCTCCTCCACCATGAAGCTGTGAACACTAACTCCAAGGCCGAGGGACTGATTACCTCATCTTTTGTATATAGTTCTACTCTCTTCCTATTATGTCCTAGAATCTGTATTGATAAAGCCACTGGATGGCGAAACGTCTACTACAATAAAGATATCCAGATGTTGCACATGTGTCTTAACTTTCATATTGTCGGTATTTTATACCTTTCTTGCACAACTTGTCAGACACTGCAACATCATGGAATCTTGGTTCAGAGGACATCTACAAGACCTTCTTCACGGCTGCTACAACTAACCCATCTCTTTGGGAAGGACCTACTTCCACTAAGGAATCCCGCCTACCAGTGACTTTGCCCTCGTCTGCTGCCCGTCCCTATCCACTGACGCCTATATAAACCGCCAGTCTTCTTGTCTTTGCTCCAGATTCTCCTCCACCATGAAGCTGTGAACACTAACTCCAAGGCCGAGGGACTGATTACCTCATCTTTTGTATATAGTTCTACTGTCTTCCTATTATGTCCTAGAATCTGTATTGATAAAGCCACTGGATGGCGAAACGTCTACTACAATAAAGATATCCAGATCTTGCACATGTGTCTTAACTTTCATCTTGTTGTGAAGTGCCTACATATTGTAGTAAAGTGCACACAACTTGTGAAGTGCCCACAACTTGTAGTGAAGTGCTCACAACTTGTTGTAAAGTGCCCACAACTTGTTGTGAAGTGCTCACAAGTTTTTGTGAAATACCCACAACTTGTTGTGAAGAGCCCACAACTTGTTGTGAAGTGCCCAGAGCTTGTTCTGAAGAACCCAGAACTTGTTGTGAAGTGCCCACAACTTCTTGTGAAGTGCTCACAACTTGTTGTGAAGTGCTCACAACTTGTTGTGAAGTGCTCTCAACTAGTTGTAAAGTGCCCACAACTTGTTGTGACATGCCCACAACTTGTGGTCAAGTGCCCAGAGCTTGTTGAGAAGTACCCACAACTTCTTGTAAAGTGCCCACAACTTATTTTGAAGTGCTCACAACTTGTTGTAAAGTGCTCACAATTTGAGGTGAAGTGCCCACAACTTGTTGTAAAGTGCCAACAACTAGTTTGAAGTGCCAACAACTTGTTGTGAAGTGCTCAAAACTTGTTCTGAAGTGCTCACAACTCGTTTTGAAGTGCCCACAACTTGTTGTTAAGTGCCCACAACTTGTTGTTAAGTGCCCTCAACTTGTTGTGAAGTGCTCCCAACTTGTTGTGATGTGCCCACAACTTGTTGTGAAGTGCCCACAACATGTTGTGAAGTGCCCACAACTTGTTGTGAAGAGCCCACAATTTGTTGTGAAGTGCTCACAACTTGTTGTAATGTGCTCACAACTTGTTGTGAAGTGCCCACAACTTGTTGTGAAGTGCTCACAACTTGTTGTGAAGCGCTCACAACTTGTTGTGAAGTGCTCACAACTTGTTTTGAAGTGCCCACAACGTGTTGTGAAATGCTAACAACCTGTTGTGAAGTGCCAACAACTTGTTGTGAAGTGCTCACAACTTGTTGTGAGTTGCCCACAACCTGTTGCGAAGTGCCCACAACTTGTTGTGAAGTGCCTAAAACTTGTTGTAAAGCGCCCACACTTGTGAAGTGCCCAGAACTTGTAGTGAAAAGCTCACAACTTGTTGCGAAGTGCCCACAACTTGTTGTGAAGTGCTAACAACTTGTTGTGAAATGCCCACAACTTGTTGTGAAGAGCCCATAACTTGTTGTGAAGTGCCCAGAGCTTGTTATGAAGAATCCACAACTTGTTGTGAAGTGCCCACAACTTGTTGTGAAGTGCTCACAACTTCTTGTGAAGTGCTCACAACTTGTGAAGTGCTCTCAACTTTTTGTAAAGTGCCCACAACTTTTTGTGAAGTGCTCACAACTTTTTGTGAAGAGCCTACAACTTGTTGTGAAGTGCCCACAGCTTGTTGTAAAGTCCTCACAACTTGTTGTGAAGTGCTCTCAACTTGTTGTAAAGTGCCCACAACTTGTTGTAAAGTGCTCACAACTTGTTGTGAAGTGCTCACAACTTTTTGTAAAGTGCCCACAACTTGTTGTGAAGTGCCAACAACTTGTTTGAAGTGCCAACAACTTGTTGTGAAGTGCTCAAAACTTGTTCTGAAGTACTCACAACACGTTTTGAAGTGCCCACAACTTGTTGTTAAGTGCCCACAACTTGTTGTTAAGTGCCCTCAACTTGTTGTGAAGTGTTCCCAACTTGTTGTGAAGTGCCCACAACTTGTTGTGAAGTGCCCACAACATGTTGTGAAGTGCCCACAACTTGTTGTGAAGAGCCCACAATTTGTTGTGAAGTGCTCACAACTTGTTGTAATGTGCTCACAACTTGTTGTGAAGTGCCCACAACTTGTTGTGAAGTGCTCACAACTTGTTGTGAAGCGCTCACAACTTGTTGTGAAGTGCTCACAACTTGTTTTGAAGTGCCCACAACGTGTTGTGAAGTGCTAACAACATGTTGTGAAGTGCCAGCAACTTGTTGTGAAGTGCTCACAACTTGTTGTGAATTGCCCACAACCTGTTGTGAAGTGCCCACAACTTGTTGTGAAGTGCCTAAAACTTGTTGTAAAGCGCCCACACTTGTGAAGTGCCCAGAACTTGTAGTGAAAAGCTCACAACTTGTTGCGAAGTGCCCACAACTTGTTGTGAAGTGCTAACAACTTGTTGTGAAATGCCCACAACTTGTTGTGAAGAGATCATAACTTGTTGTGAAGTGCCCAGAGCTTGTTATGAAGAATCCACAACTTGTTGTGAGGTGCCCACAACTTGTTGTGAAGTGCTCACAACTTCTTGTGAAGAGCTCACAACTTGTGAAGTGCTCTCAACTTTTCGTGAAGTGCCCACAACTTGTTGTGAAGTGCTCACAACTTGTTGTGAAGTGCCCACAACTTGTCGTGAAGTGCCCACAGCTTGTTGTGAAGTGCCCACAACTTGTTGTGAAGTGCCCACAACCTGTTGTGAAGTGCCCACAACTTGTCGTAAAGTGCCAACAACTTATTGTGAAGTGCTCACAACTTGTTGTGAAGTGCTCTGAACTTTTTGTGAAGTTCCCACAAATTGTTGTAAAGTGCTCACAACTTTTTGTGAAGTGCCCACAACTTGTTTTGAAGTGTCCACAACTTGTTGTGAAGTGCTCACAAATTGTTGTGAAGTGCCCCCAACCTGTTGTGAAGTGCCCACAAACGTCGTGAAGTGCCCAAAACTTGTTGTGAAGTGCCCACAACTTGATGTGAAGTGCTCACAACTTGCTGTGAAGTGCTCACAACCTATTGTGAAGTGCCCACAACCTGTTGTGAAGTGCCCACAACTTGTTGTAAAGTTCCAACAACTTGTTGTGAAGTGCTCACAACTTGTTGTGAAGTGCCCTCAACTTGTTGTGAAGTGCCCACAACTTGTTGTGAAGTACTCACAACTTTTTGGGAAGTGCCCACAGCTTGTCGTGAAGTGCCCGCAACTTGTTGTGAAGTTTTGTAACTTGTTGTGAAGTGCCCACAACCTGTTGTGAAGTGCCCACAACTTGTTGTGAAGTGCCCACAACTTGTTGCGAAGTGCTCACAACTTGTTGTGAAGTGCCCACAACTTGTTGTGAAGTGCCCACAACTTGTTGTGCAGTGCTCACAACTTTTTGTGAAGTGCTCACAACCTGTTGTAACGAGCCCACAGCTTGTTGTGAAGTTCCCGCAACTTATTGTAAAGTGCCGAAAACTTGTTGTGAAGTGCCTACAAATTGTTGTAAAGTGCACACAACTTGTGAAGTGCCCACAACTTGTAGTGAAGTGCTCACAACTTGTTGTAAAGTGCCCACAACTTGTTGTGAAGTGCTCACAACTTGTTGTGAAGTGCTCACAACTTTTTGTAAAGTGACCACATCTTGTAGTGAAGTGCCCACTAGTTGTTGTATAGTGGTCACAACTTGTTGTGACGTGCCCACAACTTGTTTTGAAGTGCCCAAAACTTGTTGTGAAGTGCCCAGAACTTGTTGTGAAGTGCTCACAACTTGTTGTGAAATGTCCACAACTTATTGTGAAGTGCTCGAAATTTTTTATAAAGTGTCCACAACTTGTTGTGAAGTGCCGACAGCTTGTCGTGAAGTGCCCACAAATTGTTGTGAAGTGCTCACAACTTGTTGTGAAGTACCCACAAATTGAACATTAAAATGGTATAAAATACCGACAGATTGTTAGGTAAGACACATATGCAACAGTTAGGTATCTTTATTTTGAAACGTTTCGCCTACACAGTAGGCTTCTTCAGTCGAGTACAGAAAAGTTGATAGAAGCAGAAGATACTTAAAGACGTTGTAATCAGTCCATCACCCTTCAGACAACGGAACAATGCTCTTCTCCAGACTGAGGGACTGACCACCTCAAAACTTTAAGGGTGATGGACTGATTACATCGTCTTCAAGTATCTTCTGCTTCTATCAACTTTTCTGTACTCGACTGAAGAAGCCTACTGTGTAGGCGAAACGTTTCAAAATAAAGATACCTAACTGTTGCATATGTGTCTTACCTACCCACAAATTGTTGTTAAGTGCTCACAACTTATTGTGAAGTTCCCACAACTTGTCGTGAAGTGCCCACAGTTTGTTGTGAAGTTCTCACAACTTGTTGTAAAGTGCTCACAACTTGTTGTGAAGTTCCCAAAACTTGTTGTGAAGTGCCCACAACCTGTTGTGAAGTGCCCACAACATGTCGTAAAGTGCAAACAACTTGTTGTGAAGTGTTCACAACTTGTTGTGAAATGCTCACAACTTTTTGTGAAGTTCCCACGACTTGTAAAGTGCTCACAACTTTTTGTGAAGTGCCCACAACTTGTTTTGAAGTGCTCACAACTTGTTGTGAAGTGCTCACTTGTTGTGAAGTACCCACAACTTGTTGTGAAGTGCTCACAACTTGTTGTGAAGTGCCGACAACTTGTCGTGAAGTGCCCACAACTTGTTGTGAAGTGCTCACAACTTGTTGTGAAGTGCCCACAACTTGTCGTGAAGTGCCAACAGCTTGTTGTGAAGTGCCCACAACTTGTTGTGAAGTGCTCACAACCTGTTGTGAAGTGCCCACAACTTGTCGTAAAGTGCCAACAACTTGTTGTGAAGTGCTCACAACTTGTTGTGAAGTGCTCAGAACTTTTCGTGAAGTTCCCACAAATTGTTGTAAAGTCCTCACAACTTTTTGCGAAGTGCCCACAACTTGTTTTGAAGTGCCAACAACTTGTTGTGAAGTGCTCACAAATTGTTGTGAAGAGCCCCCAACCTGTTGTGAAGTGCCCACAAATGGCGTGAAGTGCCCAAAACTTGTTGTGAAGTGCCCACAACTTGATGTGAAGTGTTCACAACTTGCTGTGAAGTGCTCACAACCTATTGTAAAGTTCGAACAACCTGTTGTGAAGTGCCCACAACTTGCTGAAAAGTTCCAACAACTTGTTGTGAAGTGCTCACAACTTGTTGTGAAGTGCCCTCAACTTGTTGTGAAGTGCCCACAACTTGTTGTGAAGTGCTCGCATCTTGTCGTGAAGTGCTCACAACTTTTTGTGAAGTGCCTACAAATTGTTGTGAAGTGCCCTTAACTTGTTGTTAAGTGCCCACAACTTGTTAAGTGCCCTCAACTTGTTGTGAAGTGATCACAACTTGTTGTGAAGTGCCCACAACTTGTTGTGAGGTGCCCACAACTTGTTGTGAAGTGCCCACAACTTGCTGTGAAGTGCTCACTCTCAGTAGTAGTAACCAGTTACCAGTAACCACTGTCCCAGTTGACTCACGACCAACCGTCTCTGCCTGAGTCACTGTCTATTCATATTGAGCTGACCTGGCATTATTCAAAGACCCTCTATGGGTACGTGGGCGGCCAGTCAGTCAGTGTTACGAGAGGAGCGAGTGAGATAGGCACGGCTGTAAGGGCGCAACCCACCTTGTCTGTAATTATACGTAATACCAGCCTACGTGAGTATTTCTTACCTAATCCACGTGTCGAACTCCCACATGATAAATGGTGACAGCGGTGTGGAGCGTGGATTTACGTTTTTAAGGGTAATTCAAGACGTTAGAATGCTGTTTGTGAGTAGCGGCAGGGTCAAAGGTGAACCGTCACCCACCAGCACTACCCTCACGCACCACCTCCAGCCTGCGAGCCTGTTGCAGTCGTTTCAAGCTTCCTGGCTTAGTTCGTGTGCTAATTGCTTCAATCTCCGAGGGGTTGACCCGGATTTTGCAATTAAGCCAGTCAGTAAGCCAGACTGTGGAAGTGAACGCCAGTCAGCCTATCATCCAGCCTGTCTCCTGTCATCCAACTGCTCCTCCGTGCTTTGTGCATCGTTACACGTCTTCCAATCAGCCATTCTCGTGGGGTAAGCCAGTCAGCCAACCCAGCTTCTAACCCAGCTGCGAGAGAGAAGTAAGCCACGCAGTAAGAAGTAAGCCAAGTTCCTCTGAAGTATTGTCTATATCGCTTTGTGCTCCCTGTTGGATGCTAAGAGGGTTTTCACCATTCCTGTGGCAAAGAGTGGCTTATCAAGCCACCTTCGTGGGTAGAGTTGGGTGCGCGGCAGTGCCCCAGCGAGAGTCTCTCACCCACCACACTCTACCTCCACCACTCCCACCACCAGCCACCAGCCACCCACCACCAGACACCCACCTACCGGTGGTTGTTTGCACCCTTGTACCGGGTCCTACTACTGTTTTGGCTCACATAATTGGTCAAGAGATTGTAGCTGTGCACGAACGATAAAGCCAGTTATGTGAGTTCACCTAGAAAGCACATTTCTTCACGACAACAGTGTGAGTGTAGGAGGAAACACCACCCGCCCACAGGACAACATCTTCACCTCATCACCCCTCACCGCCCGTCTACCACTACAGACTTCAGTGATAGTTTAGAGACATTTTTCTTGCATTTAAAGACATTTGCATGTGTGAGACATTTATAGTAAATTTCTTGTGTACTCTAAACCTTGTGTTTTTCAGTGTTTTCACTTTTCTTATATTTTTTTTTATGTGTTTTTTTTTCTTTATGCTACTCGTCTGTAGTAAGTATTATTGTGTAGTGTACCAGTCAGTCACTCTGTGTGAAGTGATTCATTTTTTTTTATTGTATTTTCAGCGTTGTATTCTCCTGTAATTGTCATTGTATTTCACGCAGTGATATTCACCCCAGTATACCAAATTATCCATTTATTTCTATGTGTGCCTTTTTTTCGTATGCCAGCAGTGTCTCATTCCTCTAATTTTTTCGCAGACTGTGTACCATTATTTTGCCAGCAAATTTTTGTCGTATCATCACAGCAAGATTTTGTTTGTAAGAATATACTCATAATATTGTGGTGCCCTGCCACTGTAAGTGTTAATTTACCCGTTTGTTCTTTTGTTTATTTATTCATATTTTTATATTTCTTTGAACAAATTCACTCTTGATGCAATTTCAATTACTTTTAACGTAAAGTGTTTTCTTTACTCTGCTTGAGTAAATTGTTTTGTCTAATTTACAATTAAGAGTTAAAGTGTTCAATCATTTTTTTTTCTTCATAATTTTATTTCATTATTTTACCTGAGTTTTTCCCAGTGACACTTTATTACTGCAGTGATTATTTCTACACTTTATTTTGTTGCACTTGTTCTGCAGTGAATTATTTTCTTTTATTGATATTTTTATGATTTATATTTTAATTTTGTCTATGCATTCTTAGAAAATACTTAAATTTCCCAGTTAACAATTTAATAATTTTATTTTATACTTTTACATTGATTTAAAATTTAATTAATTAATTTCTTTATTAGCAAGAGTAAAGACAGCTCATTTTGCATTTAATTCAGTCTCCAGTAATATTTTTACTTGTATATTTCAATGTAAATTTTTCTTGACCTTGAGTTGTCCTTCCTCTTGCAGTGTATCTTAGACATTTTTTTTTTTATTACTTCTGCAGAATTAGTTGTATATCTTTTATTTCAATTCTAGAATTTTATATCATTTTTATTCTTCATTATTTTTGCCTTATTTGTTCTCATGATACTTTGCCATTATGTCTCACATACCGTCAAGTGATACTTTAGTGAATGTCGACACTCAGACCTCTCAGGCTATTGCTGCTCCTGTCATCAGTCCTCACATTCCCTTACTGACTGAAAGACAATACCTAGCCCTCGAACAATGTGTTTGTTCTCACAGCTTGTATCTGAGATTTGTTAAAGTGCTGCGAAATGTGAAGTTCAGATTAAGTTCCTATAGATCCGTGAATTACTTATTAACGTAGCCGAGCGGTCAGGCACTAGTAATACTGTCACTCCTGTCTGGACTCCAGCCACAATATCATGCACGCACGATAGTGCTCTACTATCCTTGCGATGGCGACTTGTTCAAGTATTCGTTCCTTCCCAGGTACCTTTGAGAAGAACTTTACTTGCAACGAGTTATGCCCTCTCTTGCTGATGCCACAAGCCGTGCAGAAAGACGTTTCTGTGGCTAGTGTGCTCACTTGAGTGTTGTTGTTGTCCCTTGTGTTTCAGATTGTGATCCCATCCTAGTTGACAGTAATCAGTGCATTGTAAGATGTTATTTCTTCGAGTAACTTCCACGTTGTTAAAGTTTTGTAAGTGTAGTTTCTTTATAGTTGATACCTCGTGTCACTGTGTGCGACTCAGAATATCAGCATTGTTCACCGTGTTCATTTCTTTTCTCCTGTGCTTGCAGTTTGAGATAGTAGATTCGTTCTCCCTTGCTCATATTGCGTGTTATAGCGTTAATTTTCAACCGGGGGAGTCATCCACTCCACCGAGTTTGTTCATTCCTCCAGTAAAGAAAGAACAATCCCATGTGGTCTGGTGTGATTCGATTCCTGCTCCAGGAAGATCTTATTCTGACTGTGAAGCCACCAGCACCCATCGGTGACTTTGTCATGAACCAAGAATTACTGTATCGAACAGCTGAGTTGGGTACTCCTAGCAGAAGAGTATACCAGTTAGTAATTCCACAGTCACTAGTGAATGTAGCCTTACAGCTAGTTCACGATGTACCAGGTGTTGCACACCCTGGTATGGATCGTTCAGTAAAACAAGCCAGATTGAAATACTTTTGGCCTCGTATGGCAACTGATATTTCTGAGTATGTTAAGAAATGTAGTGTCTGCATGCAACATAAAGGCAATGCTAATGGTCCTAACCCAATCCAAGTATATCCAACTACTAGCAAACCTTGGAAAGAGTTGCGCTAGATTTGTTAACTAATTTCCAATGTTCCCCTCCAAGGTAACAAACATCTGTGTGTTATGGTAGACCATTTCACCAGATATTGTGAGTTAGTTCCTATTGCAGATAAGACTGCCGAGACATGTAGCTAAAGCGTTTAAAGAACGCATTATCTGCAGGCATACCACCCCTAAGTCACTAGTAACAATAATGGAGGTGAATCTGTAATGAGATTCTTGAAAAATTGTGTACCTTGTACAAGATCTCTAAATCCACCATTGTTCCTCATCATCCTGCCAGCAATGGGTTAGCGGAACGAACCAATAAGAAAGTACTTGATGTCTTGAGAGCCACTATCAATCCCAACAGTGAAACTTGGGATGAAGTTATACCTGATGTGCAGTGTGCTATAAATTTCTGCTTACAATGTTTCTATAGGTGACACTCCACATTATGCATTGTATGGTGTAGATGAACGTTTGCCTTATAGTGTTATATCTAATCCGAAACCAAATTACAACCCTGATGATTTCATAGCAACTCGTACCAGCTTAGCTCAAAGTGTTTTTAGAAGAATCCGTGAAACACTTCATAAATCAACAGCAGAATTTACAAGAGTCGCAAACACTCGAGCAAAGCCATCCAAAATCAAAGTAGTTCGAGAGTTATGCTGATTAACTTTAACAAAACGTCTGCAATGCCAAAGCTTGATCAAAAGTTTGTTGGTTCCTTATCGAGTAGTTGAACATATCACTGTAATAAGTATAAGGTTAAGAGAGATTAGTACTGGTCAGTATAAAGAATCGCATTTAGATCATATGAAGTTAGTATGTGATGATAATGAAGTTCCAACCCAACTAATGTGACAGACTCTACAGTCCTCCTGATCCTGTACTCCTTCCTCTGATACTCAGTCAGACGGTCAACCTGAATGTCGTTATTCCTACGTACACGACAGGTATGAGAAATCCACAAGTATCATTTGTAACATCCAATTCAGATTTGCCTCAAATACAGCATGAGTTAGCCAATGCTACAGAGTTTGATCCTCCCAGAGATGACACCCATTCTGCATATGTCAATCTCACCCTAGCAGAGTTGGGGTTAAATGTAAATAACCTGTGATAGATGAATAATTACAGTACAACTTATCAGTATTCAAGAATTTTTTTTTTGTGTTCATGTCTCTCGATCCGCATTCTGAGAGTTAACAGTCTAGATTTGAGTGCACCGAATCTGCCTTTCTGTTAAACACTCTTTCTTTGTATATATTCCTTCCTCAGAATCCGTAGATCACATGAATACAGATCGATCGATCAAAATTTTTTTTATCACTTGTATGAGTTCGTTGTTCATTTGTTGAGTTTTAAGTTGTACTATAGTATACCTTGTATTGCATTACAGTTTCAGTTACGTAAGCTTCCATTCCAATGTTCTACTTATGTATGTTATAATGTTTAATTGTTGTGTACTTTGACATTGTATAGAATCAGCCCAAGCCATATACCTGCCATCTCTAGTTTGTATTAGTTGTATGTCGGGACGACATACGTTAGCGTCGCCGAGCTCTCAGTAGTAGTAACCAGTTACCAGTAACCACTGTCCCAGTTGACTCACGACCAACCGTCTCTGCCTGAGTCACTGTCTATTCATATTGAGCTGGCCTGGCATTATTCAAAGACCCTCTATGGGTACGTGGGCGGCCAGTCAGTCAGTGTTACGAGAGGAGCGAGTGAGATAGGCACGGCTGTAAGGGCGCAACCCACCTTGTCTGTAATTATACGTAATACCAGCCTACGTGAGTATTTCTTACCTAATCCACGTGTCGAACTCCCACATGATACTCACAACTTATTGTGAAGTGCTCACACTTTGTTGTGAAGAGCCCACAATTTGTTGTGAAGTGCTCACAACTTGTTGTAAAGTGCTCACAACTTGTTGTGAAGAGCCCACAACTTGTTGTGATGTGCCACAACTTGTTGTAGAAGCGCTCACAACTTCTTGTGAAGTGCTCACAACTTGTTGTGAAGTGCCCACAACGTGTTGTGAAGTGCTAACAACTTGTTGTGAAGTGCCGCAACTTGTTGTGAAGTGCTCACAACTTGTTGTGAATTGCCCACAACCTATTGTGAAGTGCCCACAACTTGTTGTGAAGTGCCCACAACTTGTTGAGAAGTGCTCACAACTTGTTGTTACAATCGCCACAAATTATTGTGAAGCCCCACAACTTTTTTTTGAAGTGCTCAAAACTTGTTGTGAAGTGCCATAACCTGTTTGACGAGCCCACAGCTGATGTGAAGTACCCACAACTTGTTGTAAAGTGCCCACATCTTGTTGTGAAGTGCCTAAAATTTGTTGTAAAGCGCCCACACTTGTGAAGTGCCCAGAACTTGTAGTGAAAATCTCACAACTTGTTGTGAAGTGCCCACAACTTGTTGTGAACTGCTCACAACTTGTTGTGAAATGCCCACAACTTGTTGTGAAGAGCCCATAACTTGTTGTGAAGTGCCCAGAGCTTGTTGTGAAGAACCCACAACTTGTTGTGAACTGCCCACAACTTGTTGTGAAGTGCTCACAACTTGTTGTGAAGTGCTCACAACTTGTTGTGAAGTGCTCACAACTTGTTGTGAAGTGCCCACAACTTGTTGGCGAAGTGCTCCCCAACTTGTTGTGAAGTGCTCACAACTTGTTGTGAAGTGCTGCTCCAAAAATTTTGTAAAGTGCCCCCAACTTTTTGTGAAGTGCTCCCAACTTTTGTGAAGTGCCCACAACTTGTTGTGAAGTGCCCACACTTGTTGGGAAAGTGCTCACAACTTGTTGTGAAGTGCTCTCAACTTTTGTAAAGTGGGTCACAGCTTTGTAAAGTGCTACAAACTTGTTGTGAAGTGCTCACAACTTTTTGTAAGGTGACCAACAACTTGTAGTGAAGTGCCCACAAGTTTTTGAAAAGTTGGTCACAACTTTTGTGAAGTGCCCACAACTTGTTGTGAAGTGCCCACAATTTGTTGTGAAGTGCCCAGAACTTGTTGTGAAGGCTCACAACTTGTTGTGAAATGTCCACAACTTATTGGAAATAGCTCACAATTTGTTTTGAATGTCCACAACTTGTTGTGAAGTGCCGACAACTTTCGTGAAGGCCCACAACTTGTTGTGAAGTGCTCACAACTTGTTGTGAATTACCCACAAATTGTTGTAAAGTGCTCACAAACTTGTCGTGAAAAATCCCCACAGGGTTGTTTTGAAGTGCTCACAACTTTTTTGTAAAGTGCTCACAACTTGTTGTGAAGTTCCCAAAACTTGTTGTGAAGTGCCCACAACCTGTTTTTGAAGTGCCCACAACATGTCGTAAAGTGCCAAACTTGTTGTGAAGTGTTCACAACTTGTTGTGAAGTGCTCAAAAACTTTTTGTGAAGTTCCCACAACTTGTAAAGTGCTCACCAACTTTTTTGTGAATGCCCACAACTTTTTTTTGAAGTGCTCACAACTTTTTGTGAAGTGCTCACTTGTTGTGAAGTACCCACAACTTGTTGTGAAGTGCTCACAACTTGTTTTTGAAGGGGCCGACAACTTGTCGTGAAATTGCCCACAACTTGTTGTAAAGTGCTCACAAATTGTTGCGAGTGCCCACAACTTGTCGTGAAGTGCCCACAGTTTGTTGTGAAGGTGCCCACAACTTGTTGTGAAGGCCCACAACCTGTTGTGAAGGCCCACAACTTGTCGTAAAAATGCCAACAACTTGTTGTGAAGTGCTCACAACTTGTTGTGAAGTGCTCAAACTTTTCGTGAAGTTCCCACAAATTGTTGTAAAGTGACTCACAAAAATTTTGTGAAGTGCCCACAACTTGTTTTGAAGTGCCCACAACTTGTTGTGAAGTGCCAAAAATTGTTGTGAACTGCCCCCAACCTGTTGTGAAGTGCCCACAAATGGCGTGAAGTGCCCAAAACTTGTTGTGAAGTGCCCACAACTTGATGTGAAGTGCTCACAACTTGCTGTGAAGTGCTCACAACCTATTGTAAAGTGCCAACAACCGTTGTGAAGGGGCCCACAAATTGCTGTACAGTTTTCCCAACAACTTGTTGTGAAGTGCTCACAATTGTTGTGAAGTGCCCTCAACTTGTTGTGAAGTGCCCACAACTTGTTGTGAAGTGCTCGCATCTTTTCGTGAAGTGCTCACAACTTTTTGTGAAGTGCCTACAGCTTGTTTGTGAAGTGCCCACAACTTTTGTGAAGTGCTCACAACTTGTTGGGAATGCCCACAGCTTGTCGTGAAGTGCCCGCAACTTGTTTGAAGTGCTCGCAAAATTGTTGTGAAGTGCCCACAAAACCTTGTGAAGTCCCACAAATTGTTGTGAAGTTGCCCACAACCCTTGTCGTGAAGTGCCCACAACTTGTTGTGCAGTGCTCACAACTTTTTGTGAAGTGCTCACAACCCGTTGTGACCCAGCCCACAGCTTGTTGTGAAGTTTCCGCAACTTGTAAGTGCGACAACTTTTTGTGAAGTGCCTACAAATTGTTGTAAAGTGCACACAACTTGTGAAGTGCCCATAACTTTTAGTGAAGTGCTCACAACTTGTTGTAAAGTGCCCACAGCTTGTGAAGTGCCCACAACCTGTTGTGAAGTGCTCACAACTTGTTGTTAAAGTGCAAACAACTTGTTTGTGAATGCTCACAACTTGTTGTGAAAATACCCCCAACTTGTTGTGAAGAGCACACAACTTGTTGTGAAGTGCCCAAGGCTGATTGTAAAGTACCCTCAACTTGTTTGTGAAGTGCCCACAACTTGATGTGAATTGCTCACAAAATTGTTTGTGAAGTGCTCACAACTTGTTGTGAAGTGCCCACAGCTTTTGTGAATTGCCCAGAGCTTGATGTGAAGTACCCAGAACTTGTTGTGAAGTGCCCGCAACTTGTTGGAGAAAATGCTCACAACTTGTGTGAAATACCCACAACTTGTTGTGAAGAGCCCACAACTTGTTGTGAAGTGCCCACAACTTTGTTGTGAAGTGCCCACAACCCTTTTTTATGAAGTGCCCCAACTTGTTGTGAAGGCTCACAACTTGTTGTGAAATGGCCTCAACTTGTTGTGAAGTGCCCACAACTTCTGTGAAGTTCCCACAACATATTCTGAAGTGCCCACAACTTGCTGTGAAGTGCCCACAACTTGTTTTTGCAGTGCTCACAACTTTTTGTGAATGCCCACAACTTGTTGTGAAGTGCCCACAAAATTGTGAAGTGCCCAAGCTTGTTGTGAAGTACCCACAAATTGTTGTGAAGTGCCCACAATTTATTGTGAAGTGCTCTAAATTGTGTAAAGTGCCTCAACTTTTTGTCAAGTGCCCACAACTTGTTGTGAAGTGCCCACAACTTGTTGTAAAGTGCCCACAACTTTTCTGAAGGCTCACAACTTGTTGTGAAGTGCTCACAACCTTGTTGTGAACAGCACTCAACTTGTTGTGAAGTTTCTCCACAACTTGTCGGAAAGTATGCACAACCTTTTTGTGAAGTGCCCACAACTTGTTGTGAAGTGCCCACAATTTGTTGTGAAGTGCCCACAACTGTTGTGAAGTGCCCACAACTTGTGTGAATTGCCCACAACTTGTTGTGAAATGCCCACAACTTATTGTGAAGTGCCAAAGCTTTTCAGATCCCCAGACTTTCACATCAGGTACTGACAACAATCTCTTTTTTTTTCCCCCCCTTAAACATAATGTTTCTCCTCTACTTTGTCGTAGATAAACAATGACGAGGCATTGTTAAGCTTGTAATTTTTACTGCTTAAAAACTATTTACTCTGAGAAAAGGAAAACAAACACTGTAAGAGTGATAAAAACAATCTCATAAAACATAAATTCAACCCAAGCAATAAATCATCTTCCATAAAATGACCAACACTTAGTAAATAATAATATTGTTGAAAAATAATAGTAAAGATAAGGCTTTATTTTACAGAAACTAATTATTAGAGCAAACTTAACATTAGATTTAAATTAAATGTTCCAAAGTTGATTAGAAACACATTTTTTTTAACCATTTTAGGGTTTGTCCCGTAGTTCTACGGCTCTGAAGCCAAGGTCCCAGCCTAGTACTACATCATGATCTCAGTTCACTCATATATGTTGTGAGGGGTAAATTTATGCCTAGATATGAGAGAATGCATCTATGTGGTAAGCGTGAACCATATAAAGCAAATCCTGCAGCATGCAGTGCATAATGAGAAAAAAAACTGCGAATGTGTTTTTGGATTCAAACAGTGACCATGCAGTCTTTGTGGTATATTACCGTATGGTTTTTACAGTTGTTTTCATGAGTTCTTGGTCTCAATTGATAGAATGGAAGATATGTTACAGAAATAGAGTTGATCTGGTTTGTTTTATACAGAAAATAGTTTAAAATTGAGCTCATAGTAATGGAAATGTTCAATATTTGCCGATGTTCAAGAGTAAACAAATCTTGTCATGCGTTCAATATATGCCAACTGCTGAGTCTAATATACCTTCACGAATTCGCTGATATTATTTGTAAAATTATTACAATACTGCATAACAGTAAATCTATGTTTTGGTGTGAATAAAAATTCTTTATGTGAAAAAAAAATTGAAATGTAATTAATCTGTAAATCATGGAAACGTAACTAATGAACAGAAGAAACGTTGTTTTAGTTCCAGGACTGCCTGCATTGTTTATTTTGAAGCTGGAATATTTTGAACTTTGTGTGAAATTGGCTGAATTACCAGTTTCTGATTTCTTTCATGAATAGTTGAAACATTTAACTGGGCTGTTTCTTGTGCTCAATTGATAAAATGGAAGTGATGCTAGCGATTTAGCTAAGAATTTGGTCCACTGGAATAATGTAATTGGCCTAGAATGGGAGTCAAAGTCGGCAAGATCGCCGATGTGTAAATATCGCTGACGCAGAAAAATTCGCAAAAGCGAAATTTCGTCAATTTCCATCATGTTTCGTACTTTTTGTTATATTACCTTCAGAAAAAGATTCTCTACCATTTCAAAAGAAAAAATAATAAATTTTGGGTGGAAAATTCACCGACCTTGTGGACATGCCGTAGAACTACGGGACAGACCTTGAAAGGGTTAAACGAGAACTAAAAATTTTCATGACCAGTATGATAAGTATATATCAAAACCTTTAAGCAACGTAAGAACTGCAGCAACATCTCCACCAAGAGACATAATCACCTAACAGATTCTGAATATATACATCACCACCCACAAGAGGAGGAACTGGTCACATGTGTAACACCTGGGTATCTTTATTTGAAGACGTTTTGCCATCCAGTGAATTTTCACTTCAATACAGATGTTATATGCGAAGACAGTAAAAGTTGAGTGACTAACTACCTCATCTTCTGTCTTCTGTATATTTGTTCTGCAAGACTGAGGGACTGATAACCTCAAATTCTACTATGCAGATATCTCTTTACTGAATTGGTAAAAGACAGTGTTGCTGGAACTCTTCAGATAAAGAAGCCAGGTAGGTATAATATACCATTATAACAGTTGTGATAATCCAAGATGCCTAACTCTCTCTCAAAAGGCCTAGGAACGTAGAACAAGAGTTTTTGAAAATATAGATCATATCCTCAAAGGTTCAGGACTGGAACTATTTTAAAAATGAACATCAGTGAAAAAATTAGCTATGAAGGATTTTAAACACATTTACTCTACTGAAAATTTTAATACAATGACCCTTAAGAAACCCACTCATGGAAGCTGTTCTATGTAAAAAAATTATACTAGAGTAAAGGATTTTAAATATAATTTAAAAAATTAAATAAGTTTGTTGTCTTGAATTACTGGGGGAGCAAAAAGAAAACTCAATATATCTTTATAGCATTAATATCGTATATAAACACTCATGAAACAGTTCATTTTTCTGCTCGAAAACTCCGGTTCCTTATCCGAAATGGTTATAATCATAAATATAATTTTTAAAGGGGTGGAGGGGTAAGCCAGAAGAAGGCCTCGGTCAGATGACCAAATGCTCCAGTTGTTGGGCATCATATACAGACCCTCATCAGGAAACACTTGTCTTGTTTACTGACAAACCTAATACCTACCCAATTCCATATTTCCCTAGAAAGGTAATAACCTACCTTTCCTTTTTAAAAAAACTAGCATATTGGCTTCTACAACGTCCAATAAAAATCCAATTCTTTCTTAAGGAGAGATACATAAATCTTTAAAACTTTAAGCTTATGAAGAGGCAGTTTATAGTTTTTGCTAGGAAATCAATTTCCTATTTTGTTTAATATAAATAAATTGTCATTTAAAATAATCTAAAATCATTCCTAACATTCCCACAAGTAAACGAATCATGTTAAGAAGAATCATTCTCAAGTTATTGGGGCAGAATTTGACGGGAATTGATAAAAGTCATTAAATGACTCGAACCAAGTCCATCCGAATGTAAAATTAACCAAACTTAACTAAATGAAACCAAAACATCGTCAAAGTTAGCCTAACCAATTAAAAGTTAACAAACCTAACTTAATATTTTTTAAAATAGTGGACATGAATTATGCGTTAAATATGAGTTCCGTCTTGTTTAAGTACCCGTCCATTAATTAAACCCGCCAGAGTATTTAGAAATGAAACACATTATTTTATCTTATTCAACTGTATCAACTTTGCATGGTCATTTTGATCTCACTTGAAAGTTATTAAAATGCCATAATATTCATATTGGGAAAAAAAATTATATTTTGCTTACCCATGACTGGAATGGAAATACTGATTATCCCAAACCTTATAGAGAATTATTCAGTGTAAAAATTAAGTTTTAATGCGTTTCCTGTAAATTTACAAATAAAAAAAGTTTGAGAATTCAGATTCCTAGGTCCTTCCCAAATATAAAATGATGAATCATTCATATTTTATTTTTATTTGGTTAATATATAAAAGAAAAATGGGAAACAATGATTTTCCCTAACCTACTGGTTTTTAGGGCGCTACCTGGGAGGAAATAAATATTTTTTTTTGCTTCTCTTCGCCATCGATTATTTATGACCATGGGGCAAGCTTAAACCATGGACAAACTTAAAAGCCATTG
>NC_069416.1:1357816-1380534 GCF_026875155.1 Cherax quadricarinatus
CACTTTTTTTCCCCTCTATGGCTCCTGTCCTGTGAGGTCATTTATATGTATTCCTTCCTGCGTGAAATTTCCCCGACTACCTGGACAAAATCTCCAGCTTCACCATTACTGCCCCCAGGACAGCATCTCCAGCTTCACCATTACTGTCTCCCAGGACAGCACCCCAGCTTCACCATTACTGTCTCCCAGGACAGCACCTCCCACTTCCCCAAATTAATGTCTCCCTGGACAGCACCTCCAGCTTTCACCATTACTGTCTCCCAGGACAGCACCCCGCTTCACCATTACTGTTCCCAGGACAGCACCTCCAGCTTCACCATTATTTCTCCCAAGACAGGCATCTCCAACTTCACCATTACTGTCTCCAGGCAGCACTATCAGCCCCACATTTACTGACTACCAGGACTTCTTATCCAGCCTTCCCAGTTTCTGACTACATGGCCAGTATCAAGGGCAGTACCATTAGCCCAGATTTTTTTGTGTTCCCATCTGTTGTAGAAAGCTTCCGGGGTTGTCTAGGAAAGCAGCTTTGATGTTACCCTCTTTAATACCCTTGTGTTTTAGTCCACAGATTTATCTCATTTGGGCATTCCCAAAAACACTTCCTGTTTTAACACTGCTTGTAGCTAGTTCTTGGTTTATCTGCACAAGGGGCGGTGACACCCATTTCACAAAAATGACAATTTACTCATGTGGAAGCCCGTTTGTTTGACAGACCACAGACTACACACAGCTTCATAATGATTTGATGGTTGATTTACTGCAATTCTACTAGCAACCTCTTGAATATTTTATTAATAACCTCCTTAAATGAAGCTCTAGCTATTTGTATTTCTGTTTCTAAATGTTTTTGTATATTGGACAGCTTACCGTGCACTTTCCCTTTTTTATATTTAATGTTTGTGTTTATAAGGGCGCCTACAACCCCATCCGTTTACAGTCTGCTTTATTGTCCAAACGAAACCGTTTGAAAACCAAGTCAAGGGTTCGGACCCGTCAAGGGTTCGGACCAGTCGATCTGATCTGAAACAGTGGGTCACTTATTTAAAACATTCTGGTCGGTGATTTGAGCTAAACATGAAGGATTCTACTGGAATTATCTTTCCCGGAGTAATATGTGATTTGATTTATACAAAGTATAAACTTGCGTGTTGGGAAAAAACCGGTGACTGTTGGCAACTCCTTACAATGACGAACGGTCGACCTCAACCCTTGTTTATCAATCGCTGTATCTAGCTTTTTTTATTTTTTTTTTCCGTCTCCACCACAATAAATGCTATATTATCAACTATAGTTGACTGGTGGAATTTTGGAGGAAGGACGCTTTTTCTGTAGTAAAAATTGCTTTCGTTGTGTATATTGCGACCGCTGGTAACTAAAAGGTTATATGAAATTCACAGTAAACGTCTGGTATTTCAAGAAAAAAGAAACTAATGAAAGTCACTTTCCACTCCACTAAGTACCATTATAATACTGGTTAGTTGCTACTACAACACTGTATTCTGTATTCACTGGTATTACTAGATTATATGCGAGTACACTAGCAGGCCGGGAAGATTTTTAAAAAAAACAGCTGACCTGTGGTAAGTTTCTGGCGACTTCTGGCACTTGCCTCTATAGGCTTATCCTTCATTTACAAATTCACCTGTTTTCAAATGACACTTTAGCCTTTTTCATCAATATACTAGGGAGCCACTGTGTATACACTTTTACACTATGTATTACTCAATGTTATCAGGGAGACTTTCTTTCCTCTGACACGAAAAGTTCAAATTATTGTTTTTTTTTTTCACACGGGACACAGGCCTGATTCCCCTTGGCAGTAACTCTGCTAGGTAGTGCACACTAATTCCCCTTTTTTTGACTCAGTATAAAATGTTTTACGCCCAAGATTGGTTCCAGGCGCTAGAGGGATGTATCTTATAGGATTGATGACACAAATTAAAGTTCTAGCCGTAAGAGCGACCTTTTGAAAAGTTTGTTAATTGTGTTAAAGTTTGCATATGGTTTTAAAGTTTGTCCATTATGTTAAATTTTGCCATTGGTGTTAAAGTTTTCCCATGGTGTTAAAATTTGACAATGGTGTTAAAGTTTGTACATTGTGTAAAAGTTTCCAATTGTGTTTAAATTTGCGCCATGGTGTTAAAGTTTGTCCGTGGTTTTAAAGTTTGACCAGGGGTGTTAAAGCTTGTCCATGGGGGTTTAAAGTTTGCCAATTGTGTTAAAGTTTGCATAGGGTTTTGGTTAAAGTTTGTCCATTTTGCCATTGGTGTTAAAGTTTTCCCATGGTGTTAAAGTTTGGGACCATGGTGTTAAAGTTTGTCCATGGTGTTAAAGTTTGTCCATAGTGTTAAAGTTTGCACATGGTGTTAAAGTTTGTCCAAGATGTTAAATTTTTGCCCATTGTGCTAAATTTTGCCCATGGTTGTTATAGTTTGTCCATTGTTTTAAAAATATCCCCATGGTGTTAAAGTTTTCCCCATGGTGTTAAAATTTTGCCAATGGTTTTTAAAGCTTGACCATGGTTTTAAGTTTGTCCTTGGTTTTATAGTTTACACATGGTGTTGAATTTTTCCATCGTGTTAAAGTTTGACCATATTGTTAAAGTTTGACCATGGTGATAAATTTTGCCATTGGTGATAAACATTGCCCATGATGATAAAGTTTGACCATGGTGTTAAAGTTTTTCCATGGTTTTAGGGTTTGACCATGGTTTTTAAAGTTTATCCATTGTGTTAAAGTTTGACCATAGTGTAAAAATTTGCCCATGGTGTTAAAGTTTGCCCATGGTGTTAAAGTTTGACCATGGAGTTAAAGTTTGTCCATGGTGTTAAAGTTTGATGATGGTGTTAAAGTTTTTCCATAATGTTAAAGTTTGACCATGGTGTTAAAGTTTGCCCATGGTGTTAAAGTTTTTCCAAGGTGTTAAAGTTTGTTCATTGTGTTAAATTTTGCCCATAGTGTTATAGTTTGTCTATGGTGTTAAAGTTTGCTCATGGTGTTAAAGTTTTCCCATGGTGTTAAATTTTGCCAATGGAGTTAAAGTTTGACCATGGTGTTTAAGTTTGTTCATAGTGTTAAATTTTGCCAATGGGTGAAGTTTACCCATGGTGTTAAAATTTTTCCATGGTTTAAATTTGCACTGGTGTTAAAGTTTGACCATATTGTTAAAGTTTGTCCATTGTTACAAATTTTGCCATTTAGTGTTAAAGTTTGCCCATGGCGTTTTAAAGCTTGACCAGGGTTTGTTAAAGTTTGTCCATGGTTTTTAAAGTTTGACATTGTGTTAAAGTTTGCCCTTTGGTTGTTAAGTTTGACAGTGGTGTTAAATTTGCCATGGTGTTAAAGTTTGTCCATGGTGTTAAAGTTTGTCCATGGTGTTAAAGTTTGTCCATGGTGTTAAAGTTTGTCCATGGTGTTAAAGTTTGCACATGGTGTTAAAGTTTGTCCATGGTGTTAAAGTTTGCCCATGGTGTTAAAGTTTGACCATGGTTTTTTAAAGTTTGTCGATGGTTTTAAAGTTTGACCATGGGGTTAAAGTTTGACGATCGTGTTAAACTTTGTCCTTGGTGATAAAGTTGACCATGGTGTTAAAGTTTGTCCACATTTTTTAAAGTTTGTCCATGGTTTTAAAGTTTGCCAATGGTGATAAAGTTTGGACCATGGTGTTAAAGTTTATCCAAGGTTTTAAAAGTTTGACTATGGTGTTGAAGTTTGCCATGGTGTTAAATTTGCTAATTGTGTTAAAGTTTGCCCATGGTGTTAAGTTTGCCATGGCGTTAAAGTTTGTTCATGGAGTTAAAGTTTGCCGATGGTGTTAAAGTTTGTCCATGGTGTTAAAGTTTTACCATGGTGTTAAAGTTTGACAATGGTGTTAATAACTTTCAAGTGAGATCAAAATGACCATGCTAAGTGATACAGTTGAATAAGATAAAATAATGTGATCATTTCTGAATACCCTGGCCGGGTTTAATTACTGGACGGTACTTAAACAAGCACAGGAACTCATATTTAACGCATACATTCATGTCCACTATTTTAACAATATTAAGTTAGGTTTGTTAACATTTTAATTGGTTAGGCTAACTTTGACGATGATTTGGTTTCATTTAGTTAAGTTTGGTTAAGTTACATTCGGATGGACTTGGTTCGAGTCATTAATGACTTTTATCAATCCCGTCAAATTCTGCGCAATAACTTGAGAATGATTCTTCTTAGCACTGATTCATTTACTTAGTGGAATGTTTGGAATGATTTTAGATTATGTAAATGACAATTTATTTATATTAAACAAAATAGGAAATTGATTTCCTAGCAATAACTATAAACTGCCTCTTCATAAGCTTAAAGTTTTCAAAGATTATGTATCTCTCCTTAAGAAAGAATTGGATTTTTATTGGACGTTGTAGAAGCCAATATGCCCGTTTTTTTAAAAAGAAGGTTTGGTTTCTTACCCTTTTTAGGGAAATATGGAATTGGGTAGGTATTAGGTTTGTCAGTAAACAAGCAAGTGTTTCCTGATGAGGGTCTGGTATATGATGCCCAAAACTGGAGCATTTGGTCATCTGACCCAGGCCTTCTTCTGGCTTACCCCTCCCCCCTTTAAAAATTATATTTATGATTTTTAACCATTTGGATAAGGAACCGGAGTTTTCGAGCAGAAAAAACTGAACTGATCATGACGTGTTTATTTTACGATATTAATAGCTATAAAGAATATATTGAGTTACATGTTGCATCCCACAGTAATTCAAGACAACAAACCTTATTTAATTTTTTAATTATATTTAAAATCCTTTACTCTAGTATAATTTTCTACTTAGAAACAGCTTTCCCTGAGTGGTTTTCTTAAGGATCATTGTATTAGATTTTCAGTAGAGTAAAAATGTGTTTAAAATCCTTCATAGCCCAAATTTTTTTATCTGATGTCTCATATTTAAGTAGTTTTCCCGCTCCTGAGCCTTCTGGGATATGATCTATATTTTCAATAACTCTTTTTTCTACAGTTCCTAGGCCTTTTGAGAGAGAGTTAGGGATCTTGAGATTTTTCACAACTGTTATAATGGTATATTATACCTACCTGGCTATCTTTATCTGAAGAAGTTCCAGCAACACTGTCTTTTACCAATTTAGTAAAGAGATATCTGCATAGTAGAATTTGGGGGTATCAGTCCCTCAGTCTTGCAGAAACAAAATAAGAAGACAGAAGATGAGGTAGTTAGTCACTCAAAATTTTACTGTCTTCGCATATAAAAATCTGTATTGAAGTGAAAATTCACTGGATGGCAAAACGTCTTCAAATAAGATACCCAGGTTGTTACACATGTGACCAGTTCCTCTCTTGTGGGTGGTGATGATATATTCAGAATCTGTTAGGTGATTATGTCTCTTGGTGGAGATGTTGCTGCAGTTCTTACGTTGCTTAAAGGGTTTTTATATATACTTATATACTGGTCATGAAATTTTTGTTTTTCGTTTAACCCTTTCAAGGTCTGGGCCCGTAGTTCTACAGCATGTCCACAAAGGGCGGTGAATTTTCCACCCAAAATTTATTATTTTTTCTTTTGAAAAAGGTAGAGAAAACTTTTTTGAAGGTAAAAATAGCAAAAAGTACGAAACTTGATGGAAAACTGACGAAATTTCGCTTTTGCGAATTTTTCTGCGTCAGCGATATTTACGCATCGGCGATCTTGCCGACTTTGACTCTCATTCTAGGCCAATTACATTATTCCAGTGGACCAAATTCTTAGCTAAATCGCTAGCATCACTTCCATTTTATCAATTGAGCACAAGAAACAGCCCAGTTAAATGTTTCAACTATTCATGAAAGAAATCAGAAACTGGTAATTCAGCCAATTTCACACAAAGTTCAAAATATTTCAGTTTCAAAATAAACAATGCAGGCAGTCCTGGAACTAAAACAACGTTTCTTCTGTTCATTGTTACGTTTCCATGATTTACAGATTAATTATATTTCAATTTTTTTTCGCTTAAAGAATTTTTGTTCACACCAAAACATAGATTTACTGTTCTGCAATATTGTAATAATTTTACAAATAATATCAGCGAATTCGTGAAGGTATATTAGACTCAGCAGTTGGCATATATTGAACGCATGACAAGATTTGTTTACTCTTGAACATCGGCAAATATTGAACATTTCCATTACTATGAGCTCAATTTTAAACTATTTTCTGTATAAAACAAACCAGATCAACTCTATTTCTGTAACATATCTTCCATTCTATCAATTGAGACCAAGAACTCATGAAAACAACTGTAAAAACCATACGGTAATATACCACAAAGACTGCATAGTCACTGTTTGAATCCAAAAACACATTCGCAGTTTTTTTTCTCATTATGCACTGCATGCTACAGGATTTGCTTTATATGGTTCACGCTTACCACATAGATGCATTCTCTCATATCTAGGCATCAATTTACCCCTCACAACATATATGAGTGAACTGAGATCATGATGTAGTACTCGGCAGGGACCTTGGCTTCAGAGCCGTAGAACTACGGGACAAACCCTAAACGGTAAAAAAAATGTGTTTCTAATCAACTTTGGAACATTTAATTTAAATCTAATGTTAAGTTTGTTCTAATAATTAGTTTCTGTAAAATAAAGCCTTATCTTTACTATTATTTTTCAACAATATTATTATTTACTAAGTGTTGGTCATTTTATGGAAGATGATTTATGGCTTGGGTTGAATTTATGTTTCATTAGATAGTTTTTATCACTCTTTCATTGTTTCTTTTCCTTTTCTCAGAGTAAATAGTTTTTAAGCTGTCAAATTACCAGCTTACAATGCCTCGTCATTGATTATCTACGACAAAGTAGAGGAGAAACATTACGTTTCATGGGAAAAAAAAGAGATTGTTGTCAGTACTTGATGTGAAGGTCTGAGATCTGACAAGCTGTTGGCACTTCACAATAAGTTGTGGGCATTTCCCCAACAAGTTGTGGGCAATTCACAACAAGTTGTGGGCATTCACAAAAGTTGTGGGCACTTCAAAACAAATTGTGGGCACTTCACAACAAGTTGTGGGCACTTCACAACAAGTTGTGCATACTTCACGACAAGTTGTGAGCACTTCACAACAAAGTTGAGGGCTGTTCACAACAAGGTTGTGAGCACTTCACAACAAGTTGTGAGCACTTCAGAAAAGTTGTGGGCACTTTACAACAAGTTTTTGGGCATTCACAACAATTGTGGGCCCCTTGACAACAAGTTGAGAGCACTTTCAACAATTTAGAGCACTTCACAATAATTTGTGGGCACTTCACAACAAGTTGTGGGTACTTCACAACAAGCTGTGGGGCCCTCACAAGTTGTGGGCACTTCACAAAAAAGTTGTGGGCCTTCACAAAAAAGTTGTGAGCACTGCACAACAAGTTGTGGGCACTTAACAGCAATTTGTGGGCACTTCAGAATAAGTTGTGGGAACTTCACAGGAAAGTTGGGGGGCCCTTCACAACAAGTTGAGGCCATTCACAACAATTTTGTGGGGCATTCACAACAAGGGGGGGCATTCAAAACAAGTTGTGGGCACTTCAAAAACAATTTTGTGGGCACTTCACAAAAGTTGGGACTCTTCCAAAAAATTTTTGGGGGGTTTTTTCAAAAAAAAACAAGTTGTGAGCACTTTCAAAAAGTTGTGGGCACTTCACAAAAATTTCTGGGTACTTCACATCAAGTTTGGGGCTTTTCACAAAAAAGTGTGGGCACTTCCAAAAATTTTGTGAGCATTTCCCACAACAAGTTGTAAAGCATTTTCACATCAAGTTGTGGGCACTTCCCCAAAAAGGGTTGAGGGTACTTTACAACAACCCCTGGGCCTTCACACAATTTGGGGGGCTTTTCACAAAAAAGTTGTGGGTTTTTCCCAAAAACAAGTTGGGGAGACTTAAAAAACAAGTTTTGCATTTACAAACAAGTTTTGAGCATTCACAACAGGTTGGGGGCACTTCAATGCTGTGGGCACTTTACAACAAGTTGTGGCATTCACTAAAAGTTGGGGCACTTCACAAGTTGTGTGCATTTTACAAAATTTGTGGGGACTTCCCCAAACAAGTTGTCGGCCTTTTACAAAAAGTTGTGGAAATTCACAAAAAGTGGGGGCTCGCAAAAACAGGTTTGTGAGAAATTCACAAAAAGTTTGTAGCACTGCACAAAAAGTTGGGGGCACTTCACGCCCAAGTTGGGGGGCCCCTTAAACAACAAGTTGGGACATTTTCCCCCAAACGGGTTTGGGGGGCATTTCACAACAATTTGTGGGCATTTTCAAACAGGTTGTGGGCACTTCACAAAAAGTTGCGGCACTTCCAACAATTTGCGGGCACTTCCCCGACAAGCTGGGGGCACCCCCCCAAAACAATTTTTGTGGCACTTCCCAAAAAGTTGTGGGCATTCACGAAAAGTGTGGGGCACTTCCCCAAAAAGTTTTTTAAGCACTTCACAAAAGATGCGACCCACTTCACAAAAAGTTGGGGGAACTTCACAACAATTTTGGGGGCACTTAAAAAAACCCCCAAAACAAGTTGTGAGCACTTCCCCCAAAAAGTTGTTGGAACTGTCCAGAAAAGTGGGGGGACTTCAAACAGGTTTTTGGGCCCTTTTTTACAATGGGTTTTGGTGAGCGCTTCCCCAGAAATTGTGAGCACCTTCACACAAGTTGTGGGTACTTCACGACAAGTTGTGGAAATTCAAAACAAGTTGGGGGACACTTCAAAACAAATTGCGAGCCTCCAAAAAGTTGGGGAAAATTTTCCCACAAAAGTTGTGAGACTTCACAAAAAAGTTCTGGGAACTTCACAAAAAGGGTTGTGGGCACTTCACAACAAGTTGGGGGCACTTCACGAAAAGTTTTTCGGCCCCTTAAACAACAAGTTGTGGACATTTCTTAAAAAATTTGCGAGCATTCACAATAAGTTTTTGGACATTTCACAACAGTTGTGGCACTTCAAACAAGTTTCTGGGCACTTCACAACAAGTTGTGGGAACTTCACAACAAGTTGTGGGCACTTCACAAAAAGGGTTGTGACCACTATACAACAATTTGTGGGCTTTAAACTGGAATTTTGTGGTCCCCTTTTACAAAAAGTTGTGAGCATTTCACAACAACTTTTGTGAGCCCCTTTACAACAAGCTGTGAGCCCTTTTACAAAAAGTTGAGAGCATTTCACAACAAGTTGTGGAGCACTTTCAACAAGTTTGGGGGCCCACTTTACAAAAGTTGTGGGCCCACTTCAAAAAAAATTTGGGAGCACTTCAAAAAAAGTTGTGGGCACTCTAAAAAATTTGGAGAGAACTTCCCAAAAAAGTTGTGAGCACTTCACAACAATTTTGTGAGCATTCCCCAAAAAGTTTTTGGGCACTTCAAAAACAAGTTGTGACCCTTTACAACAAGTTGTGGGCATTCACAACAAAGTTGTGAGCACTTCACAAAAGTTGGGTGGGCATTTCACAACAAGTTGGGGGTTCTTCACAAAAAGTCGGGGCATTTCAAAACCCAAGTTTTTGGGTTTCTTCACAAAAAATTTGTGGGCATTTCAAAGTTGTGAGAGTTCCAAAAAAGTTGTGGGCATTTCCCAAAAACAGTTGTAAAATTTTTTCCACTACAAGTTTGGGCACTTCAAAAGTGGGGGGCTTTTTTCAAAAAATTTTGGGCATTTCCCAAAACAAGTTGGGGGCACTTTACAAAAATTTTGGGGGTACTTCACATCAAGCTGGGGGGCTGGGTCAAAACGGGTTTTTATAAAGCATTCACAACAATTTTTTGAGCCTTCTTAAAAAGTTGTGGGCGCTTCCAATAAGTTGTGGGCTTTTAAAACAAAAAGGGTTGTGAGCACTTTTTAACAAGTTGGGGGCATTTTCACAACAAGTTGGGGGCACTTACAACGGTTGTGGGAATTTAAAAAACAAGTTGGGAGCATTTCCCACAAAAGTTGGGGCCCATTTCAAACAATTGTTACCCCTTCACAACACTTTTGTGGGAAACTTAAACAACAAGTTGTGAGAAACTTCACAACAAGTTGTGAGCGCTTCAAAACAAGTTGTGAGCAATCACAAAAAGGTTGTGGGCTCTTCACAACAAGTTGGAGCACTTTACAAAAAGTTGTGAGCATTTCCCAAAAAAAAATTTGGAGGGCTTTCACAAAAAAAGTGTGAGCATTTTCACAATAAGTTGTGAGCACTTCACAGCAAGTTGGGGGGCATTCAAAAAAGGGTTGTGGGCACCTCCAAAAAGTTGGGGGCCCATTTTCACAACAATTTTGATCATTCCAACAATTTGGAGGGAAATTAACAAGTTGGGGGCATTTAAAACAAGTTAAGGGAAACTTACGAAAAGTTGAGGAAATTCAAAAAAAAAATTTGGGGAGCACTTCACGACAAGTTTCGAGCACTTCAAAACAAGTTGTGGGCATTTCACAACAATTTTGGGGCCCCTTCCCAAAAAAGTTGTGAGACTTCAAAACAAGTTTTTGGGAAAACTTTTCAGCAAGTTGGGGGCACTTCAAAACAGGTTGTTCAAACCCTTTACAATAGGTTGTGAGCACTTCACGCAATTTGTGAGCATTACATAAAAGTTGTGGGCATTCACAACAAGTTTTGGGACTTCACGCCATTTGGGGGCCCCACTTCAAAAACGGGTTTGGGGGGCTCCTTAACAAAAATTTTTGTGAGCACTTCACAACAAGTTGTTAACACTTCAAAAAAATTTGGGGGGCCTTCTCAAAAGTTGTGGGGATTTTTCAACAATTTGGGGGAACTTCACGAAAAGTTCTGAGAAATTTTCACAACAATTTTGTGAGCCCCTTCACAAAAAGTTCTTGGCACTTCACATCAAGTTGTGGGACTTCAAAAACAAGTTAGGGTACTTTAAAACAACCCCTGGGCACTTCAAAACCCAAGTTGTGGGCTTTCCACAAGTTGTGGGTATTTCACAAAAAAGTTGTAAAGCACTTAAAAACAAGTTGTTTGAATTTTAAAAACAAGTTTTTTGAGCACTTACAACAGGTTGTGGGCACTTCAAAAAGTTTGGGGGGCACTTTACAAAAAATTTGTGAGCACTTCACTAAAAATTGGGGCACTTACATGTTGTGTGCACTTTACAACAATTTGTAGGCACTTCAAAAACAAGTTTTGGGGCATTTTACAACAAGTTGGGGAAAAACTTCACAAAAAGGGCTGTGGGTCGTCAAAAAGGGTTTTGTGAGCAATTCAAAAAAAAGTTGTGAGCCCCTGCACAACAAGTTGGGGGCATTTCACGACAAGTTGGGGGGCACTTCACAACAAGTTTTTGGGGCATTTTGCAACAGGTTGGGGGCACTTCAAAAACAATTTGTGGGAAATTCAAAACTTTTGTGGGCCTTCACAACAAGTTGCGGCACTTCACAACAAGTTGCGGGCACTTCACGACAAGCTGGGGGCCCTTCCCCCAACAAGTTGTGAGCACTTCACAAAAAGTTGTGGGCACTTCACGACAAGCTGTGGCACTTCCCCAAAAAGTTGAAAGCATTCACGAAAAAGATGCGGGGCACTTACAAAATTTGTGGGCATTTTCCCCAAAAGGGTTGGGGGCACTTCACAACAAGTTGTGGCATTTCAAAACAAGTTTTTGGGAAAATGTACAGCAAGCTGTGGGCACTTCAAAAACGGGTTTGTTGGAAATTTACAATAGGTTTGTGAGCGTTTCACGCAATTTGTGAGCATTTTCCACATCAAGTTGTGGGTATTTCCCGGGAAAAGTTGTCGGCACTTAACAAAATTTGTGGCCCTTTATAAAAAATTTGGGCGAGAAATTCACAAAAAGTTGGGGGACATTTAACAACAAGTTGTGAGCACTTCCAAAAGTTCTGGGCCCCCTTCACAAAAATTTTTGGGGGGCCCACTTCAAAACAAGTTGGGGGGCACTTCCCGACAAGGTTGTCGGCACTTACAAAAGTTGTGGACACTTCATAACAAATTGCGACCCACTTCACAAAAAAGTTGGGGAAACATTTCCAACAAGTTGTGAGCACTTCCCCAAAAAGGGTTCGGGGCCCCTTCACAACAAGTTGGTGGGCACTTAAAAAACAAGTTGTGGGCATTACAACAAGTTGTGACCTTACAAAAAATTTTGGGGGGCTTTTTCACTGGGAAAGTTGTGGTCCCCTTTTACAAAAATTTGTGACACTTCAAACAATTTGTGGGGCCACTTTAAAACAAGCTGTGAGCACTTTAAAAACAATTTGGGAGAGCACTTACAACAATTTTGTGACACTTTACAAAAAAGCTGTGGGAATTTACAACAAGTTGTGGGAAATTTCACAAAAAGTTGGGGCCCACTTCACAAAAAGTTGTGGGCCCCTCTAAAAAAAGTTGAGAGCACTTCAAAACAAGTTGTGAGCACTTCCCAACAAGTTGTGACACTTCGCAAAATTTTGGGTTGGAAATTCACAAAAAAAGGGTTTGTAAAGCCCCTTCACAAAAGTTGTGACCCCACTTCAAAAAACAAGTTGGGGAGCACTTCACAACAAGTTGTGGGCAGTTCAAACAAGTTGGGGGTTTTCTTCAAAACGGGCTCGGGCACTTCAAAAACAAGTTATGGGCTTTCACAACAATTTTTTTTTGGGCATTTCCCCAATTTGTGAGCAGTTCAAAAAACAAGTTGTGGGCATTCACACAATTTGGGTTGAAATTTTCACTAAAAAGTTCTGGGAATTTTCACAAGTGGGGGGCTTTTACAAAAAATTTTAGGCACTTCAAAAACAAGATGGGGGGCACTTTACAAAAATTTGTGGGTACTTAAACTTTCAAGTGTGGGTTTCGCCCACAACGGGTTATGAGCACTTCACAACAAGTTTTGACCCTTCAAAACAAGTTGTGGGCGCTTCAAAATTAAGTTGGGGGCTTTTAAAACAAAAAGTTGTGAACTTTCAAAAAGGTTGTGGGCACTTCACAAAAGTTGTGGGCTTTTTCAAAAACAGGTTGTGGGAAATTCACAAAAAAGTTGTGGCACTTCACAAAAAGTTGCGGCACTTCACAACAAGTTGTTAGAACTTCAAAAACAGTTGGGGGCATTTCCACAAAAGTTGTGAGCCCCTTCACAACAATTTTGGGGAGCGCTTCAAAAACAAGTTGTGACAAATCACAACAAGTTGTGGGCTCTTCACAACAAGTTGTGAGCATTTTACAAAAAAGTTGTGAGCACTTCACAAAAAATTTGGGGGCTTTCACAAAAAAGGGGAGATTTTACAATTTTTGTGACCCACTTCACAGCAAGTTGGGGGGAACCCCTTCCAAAAAGGGTTGTGGGCACCTCACAAAAAGGGTTGGGGGCACTTCACAAAAATTTTGTGATCATTTTCACAAAAAAGTTGAGGGCACTTAACAAGGGTTGGGGCATTAAAACAACAATTTTAAGGGCACTTCACGACAAGTTGTAGGGCATTTCCCAAAAAAAATTTTGGGGTGAGAAATTCACGAAAGTTGCGGCACTTCACCCCAATTTGGGGGCCCTTTCCCAAAAAGGTTGAGGGCATTCACAACAAGTTGGGGGAGCACTTCACAAAAAGTTTTTTGGAACTTTTCAGAAAGTGTGGGGCACTTAACAACAGGTTTGTTCGAACTTTACAATGGGTTTTGGGTGAGAAACTTCACAGAAATTTTTGGAGCATTCAATCAAGTTGGGGGAATTTTCACAAAAATTTTTTGGGGGACTTAAAGCCATTTGGGGGCCACTTCAAAAACGGGTTTTGGGGGCCTCTTCCAAACAATTTGTGAGCCTTCACAAAAAGTTGTTAACATTTCCCAAAACAAGTTGGGGCCCCTTTAAAAAAGTTGTGGGGAAATTTAAAACAATTTGTGGGAATTTCACAAAAAATTTTTGAGCACTTCACAACAAGTTGGGGGCACTTCACAACAAGTTTTTGGCACTTTAGGGCCCAAGGGTTGGGGGCACTTCACAACAGGTTGGGGCATTTCCACAACAAGTTGGGGGCACTTCACAAAAAGCTGTGGGCTTTTTCCGACAAGTTGTGGGGACTTCACAAAAGTTGTGAGCATTACAAAAAAGTTGGGGGGCACTTCACAACAAGTTGTGGGTATTCACAAAAAGTAAAGCACTTACAACAAGTTGTGGAAATTAAAAAACAATTTGGGGGGCCCTTCACAAAAAGTTGTGAGCACTTTTAAAAGGGTTGGGGGAAAACTTCACAAAAAAAGTGAGCACTTCACAACAAGTTGTGATCCCCTTAAAAAACAAGTTTTTTTTGACTTTACGACATTTTTGTGGGAAACCCCAAAAAAGGTTGTGGGGAAACTTCAAAACAATTTTTGGGGAACTTCAAAAAGGGTTGTGTGCAATTTAAACAAAAATTTTGTGGAACTTCAAAAACAAGTTTTGGGGGCCCACTTCACGACAAGTTTGGGCCCCTTAAATAAGTTGTGAGCACTTAACAACAATTTGGGGGCACTTCACGAGAAGTTGTGGGGGCCATTCACAAAAATTTTGGGGACATTTATAAAAAAATTTCGGCATTTCACAATAAGTTGGGGACATTTCAAAACAAGTTGGAGCACTTCCACAACAAGTTGTTGGCACTTCAAAACAATTTGTGGGCCCCTTTAAAAATTAAGTTGTGGGCACTTCCAAAAAGTTGTTGGCACTTCAAACAAGTTTGGGGCCACTTTACAATAAGTTGTGGGACGTCACAAAAAAGTTGGTCATTTATAAAACAACTTGGGGCACTTCACTCCCAAGGGGGGGGTTGTGATCATTTTTAAAAAAAAGTTTTTGGAGCACTTCACAACAAGTTGTGGCCCCTTTAAAAACAAGTTGAGCACTTAAAAAACAATTTTGAAAAGAACTTCAAAACCCAAATTTGAGAGCACTTTACAAAAAGTGGGGGCACTTCACAACAAGTTGTGGGAAACTTCACAAAAAGTTGTGGGGGAAAACTTAAAAAAATTTTTGTGGGCCCCTTTAAAAAAATTTTTTGGGGAGCATTCAAACAAGTTGTGAGCTTTTTCACAAAAGGTTGTGAGCACTTCACAACAATTTTGTTGGACTTCACAAAAAGTTGTGAGCACTTCACAACAAGTTGTGGCAATTCACAAAAAAGGGTTGTGACCCACTTAAACGAAAAGTTGTAGGCACTACACAAAAATTTTGTGAGCACTTCACGCCCAAAGGTGCGGCACTTCAAAAAACAAGTTTTGGGCATTTCACAAACAAGTTAGGGGCCCTCTTCACAAAAGGGTTGTGGGCATTTCAAACAAGTTGGAGCAGTTAACAAAAAAGGGTTTTAACAAAACACTTCACAACAAGTTGCAGGCCTTCAGACAACCCTGGGGCACTTCCCAACAAGTTGTGAGTACTTAAACAACAAGTTGTGGGCCTTCACGACAAGTTGTAGGCACTACAAAAAAATTTTTGTGAGAAACTTCACGAAAAGATGCGAGCATTCACAACAAGTTGTGGGCACTTCCCCAAAAAGGGTTGAGGGCATTTTCAAAACAAGTTTGGGGCATTTTCACAACAAGTTGTTGGAATTTTAAACAAAAGGGGGGGGTGGGTTTTTCATTCAAAAGGTTGTGGGCACTTCAAATAGGTTGTGAGCACTTCACAGCAAGATGTGAGCACTTCACATCAAGTTGTGGGCACTTCAAAACATTTTTTTGGGCATTCACCATTTGGGGGCTTAAACAACGGTTTTTGGGGGCACTTCAAACAATTTGTGACCCATTCAAAAACAAGTTGTGGAACTTCAAAAAAAGTTGTGGGCACTTCACAAAAAGTTGTGTGCACTTTACAACAATTTGTGGGAAACTTCAAAAAAAGGCCTGATCACTTCACAAAAGTTGTAAAGCCCCTTCACAACAAGTTTGTTGGACCTTTACGACAATTTGTGGGCCATCACAACAGGTTGGGGGCCCTTTCCCCAAACAAGTTGGGGAAATTCAAAAACAAAGCGGTGGGCACTTCACGAAAAGGGTTGGGGGGCACTTCCAAAATTTTGTGGACTTCACAACAAGTTGGGGGCACTTCACGGCAATTTGTGGGGCCCCTTCCAAAAAGTTGGGGAGCATTCACAAAAAAGTTGGGGGGTACTTCACAGCGAGGAGACCCACTTCAGAACAATTTTTGTGGGCACTTCACGAAAAGGTTGTGGACACTTCAAAAAAATTTGGGCGGAGCCCCTACACAGTAATTTGAGGACTTTCACAAAAAAGGTTGTGAGCATTCACAACAAGTTGTGGGCACTTCAAAACCAAGTTGGGGGGCACTTAAACAACAGTTGTGGGCATTTTCACAACAAGTTGTGAGCATTTGCAAAAAATTTGGGAGCATTTCACAACAAGTTGGGGGGCACTTCACAAAAGTTGGGGGGCACTTCACAAAAAGTTGTAAAGCACTATCCCCAACTTGGGGGCCCTTTCAAAAGGGTTGTGGGCATTTTTCAAAAATTTTGTGGCCTTCAAAACAAGTTGTGAGGCATTTTTAAAAACAAGCTGGGGGCACTTTACAAAAAGTTGAGAGCCCCTTCACAAAAAGTTGTGAGGATTTTAAAAAAGCTGTGGGGGGCACTTCACAACAAGTTGTAGGCCCCTTCACAAAAAGTTGTGGGGCATTTCACAAAAAGTTGTGGGGCACTTCAAAAACCAAGTTGTGGATTCTTCATAACAAGCTCTGGGCACTTCAAAAACAAGTTAGGGCTTTTCACAACAAGTTGTGGGCATTTCACCCAATTTTGTTAGCATTCACAACGTTGTGGGCACTTCGAAAACAAGTTGTGAGTTTTTTTCCTAAAAGGGTTCTGGGCATTTCAAAATTTTGTGGGCGTTTTTAAAAATGTTTTGGGCACTTCAAAAACAAGTTGTGGGCACTTCAAAAAAGGTTGGGGGGGAAAATTCACAAAAGTTTTTGGCCTTCAAAAAAAGGGGTTGTTGGCACTTCACAAAAAGTGTTCCCCACTTCAAAAACCGTTGTGGGCATTTCACAAAAATTGTGAGCACTTCACACAAGTTGGGGAGCGCTTCACAACAAGTTGTGAGCTTTCACAACAAGTTGTGGGACTTCAAACAATTTGGGGAGAATTTAACAAAAAATTTGGGTGAGCACTTCCAACAAATTGTGGGCTCTTCCAAAAAAAAAAGTTGTATGCACTTCACAACATGTTGGGGGCCCATTTCCCCAAAACAATTTTGGGGGCCACTTCAAACAAGTTGGGAGCATTTCCCACAAAAGTTGAGGGGAAATTAAAAAAAGTTGGGGGCATTTAAAACAAAAAGTTGTGGGCATTTCAAAACGAGTTTTGGCACTTCAAAAACAATTTTTGAGCCTTCACAACAAGTTGTTGGCACTTCACAAAAAATTGTGAGCACTTTACAACAAATTGTAAAGACTTTACAAAAATTTTTTTGTGACCCTTTCAAAATAGTTGTGGGGATTCAAAAGGGAAGGGTTGTGGGTACTTTCAAAAAACCCTTTTGGGGCCACTTGACCACAAGTTGTGGGCATGTCACAAAAAGTTGGGGGGCACTTTAAAAACTATTTGAGGGGAACTTAAAAACAAGGGTGAGCACTTCACAAAAAGGGTTGTGGGGGTTTCAAAAACAAGTTGTGGGCATTTCCCAAAACAAGTTCGGGGTTTTCTTCACAAAAGCTCGGGGCCCACTTCACAACAATTTGTGGGCTCTTCACAACAAGTTGTGGGTTTTTCACAAAAACTTTTGAAAAATTTTCACAAAAAATTTGTGGGCATTTTACAAAAAGGGTTTGTAAAGAAACTTCACTCAAGTTTTTGGGCACTTCACAAGTTGTGTAAATTTACTACAATATGTAGGACTTAAACAACAAGATGAAGTTAAGACACATGTGCAAAACTGGTTTATCTTTATTGTAGTGGGCCGTTTCGCCATCCAGTGGTTTTTATATACAGATTTTTAGGACATAATGGGAAGACAGTGGGAACTTATACAAAAGATGGGTAACAGTCCTGGGGCCTTTGGGGTGTAGTGTTCACAGTTTCATGGTGGAGGGGGAATTTGGGGAGCAAAGACAAGAAGACTGGCGGTTTATATAGGCGTCAGTGGATAGGGACGGGCAGCAGACGAGGGCAAAGTCACTGGTAGGCGGGATTCCCAGTGGAAGTAGGTCCTTCCCAAGAGATGGGTTAGTTGTAGCAGCCGTGAAGAAGGTTTGTAGATTTTCCTTGAACCAAGATTCCATGATGTTGCAGTGTCTGACAAGTTGTGCAAGAAAGGTATAAAATACCGACAATATGAAAGTTAAGACACATGTTGCAACATTGGATATCTTTATTGTAGTAGACGTTTCGCCATCCAGTGGCTTTATCAATACAGATTCTAGGACATAATAGGAAGACAGTAGAACTATATACAAAAGATGAGGAAAATCAGTCCTCGGCCTTGGAGTTAGTGTTCACAGCTTCATGGGGGAGGAGAATCTGGAGCAAAGACAAGAAGACTGGCGGTTTATATAGGCGTCAGTGGATAGGCAGCAGACGAGGGCAAAGTCACTGGTAGGCGGGATTCCCAGTGGAAGTAGGTCCTTCCCAAAGAGATGGGTTAGTTGTAGCAGCCGTGAAAAAGGGTTTCTTGTAGATGTCCTCTGAACCAAGATTCCATGATGTTGCAGTTCTGACAAGTTGTGAAAGAAAGGTATAAAATACCGACAATATAAAAGTTAAGACACATGTGCAACATCTGGATATCTTTATTGTAGTAGACGTTTCGCCATCCAGTGGCTTTATCAATACAGATTCTAGGACATAATAGGAAGACAGTAGAATATATACAAAAGATGAGGTAATCAGCCCCTCGGCCTTGGAGTTAGTGTTCAAAAACTTCATGGTGGAGGAAAATCTGGGAGCAAAGACAAGAAGACTGGCGGTTTATAATAGGCTCAGTGGATAGGGACGGGCAGCAGACGGGGCAAAGCACTGGTAGGCGGGATTCCCCAGTGGAAGTAGGTCCTTCCAAAGAGAGGGGTTTAGTTTTTAGCGCCGTGAAGAAGGTCTTTTTAGATGTCCTCTAAACCAATTTTCATGATGTTGCAGTGTCTGAAAAGTTGTGCAAGAAAGGTATAAAATACCGACAATATGAAATTTTAAGACAACAAGTGGCAACATCTGGATATTTTATTGTAGTAGACGTTTCGCCATCCAGTGGCTTTATCAATACAGATTCTAGGACATAATGGGAAGACAGTAGAATATATACAAAAGATGAGGTAATCAGTCCCTCGGCCTTGGAGTTAGTGTTCACAGCTTCATGGTGGAGGAGAATCTGGAGAAAAGACAGAAGACTGGCGGTTTATTAGGCGTCAGGGGAAATAGGGACGGGCAGCAGACGAGGGCAAAGTCACTGGTAGGCGGGATTCCCCAGTGGAAGTAGGTCCTTCAAAAAGGGTGGGTTAGTTGTAGCAGCCGTGAAGAAGGTCTTGTAGATGTCCTCTGAACCAAGATTCCATGATGTTGCATGTCTGACAAGTTGTGCAAGAAAGGTATAAAAATACCGACAATATGAAAGTTAAGACACATGTGCAACATCTGGATATCTTTATTGTATAGACGTTTCGCCATCCAGGGCTTTATCAATACAGTTTTCTAGGACTAATAGGAAGACAGTAGAACTATATACAAAAGATGGGGTAATCAGTACCTCGGCTTGGAGTTAGTGTTCACAGCTTCATGGTGGAGGAGAATCTGGAGCAAAGACAAGAAGACTGGCGGTTTATATAGGCGTCAGTGGATAGGGACGGGCAGCAGAGAGGGCAAAGTCACTGGTAGGCGGGAAATTAATCAGTGGGAAGTAGGCCCTTCCAAAGAGATGGGTTAGTTGTAGCAGCCGTGAAGAAGGTCTTGTAGATGTCCTCTGAACCAAGATTCCATGATGTTGCATTTGTCTGACAAGTTGTGCAAGAAAGGTATAAAATCCCGACAATATGAAAGTTAAGACCATGTGCAACATCTGGATATCTTTATTGTAGTAGACGTTTCGCCATCCAGTGGCTTTATAAATACAGATTGTAGGACATAATAGGAAGACAGTAGAAACATATACAAAAGATGAGGTAATCAGTCCCTCGGCCTTGGAGTTAGTGTTCACAGTTTTCATGGTGGAGGAGAATCGGGGACCAAAGACAAGAAGCTGGCAGTTTATATAGGCGTCAAGTGGATAGGGACGGGCAGCAGACGAGGGCAAAGTCACTGGTAGGCGGGATTCATCAGTGGAAGTAGGCCCTTTCCCCAAAAGAGATGGGTTAGTTGTAGCAGCGTAAAGAAGGTCTTGTAGATGTCCTCTGAACCAAGATTCCATGATGTTGCAGTGTCTGACAAGTTGTGCAAGAAAGGTATAAAAAACCGACAATATGAAAGTTAAGACACATGTGCAACATCTGGATTCTTTATTGTGTAAAACGTTTCGCCATCCAGTGGCTTTATCATACAGATTCTAGGACATAATAGGAAGACAGTAAAAACTATATACAAAAGATGAGGTAATCAGTCCCTCGGCCTTGGATTTTAGTGTTCACGCTTCATGGGGAGGAGAACTGGAGCAAAGACAAGAAGACTGGCGGTTTATATAGGCGTCAGTGGATAGGGACGGGCAGCAGACGAGGGCAAAAGTCACTGGTAGGCGGGATTCCCCAGTGGAAGGGGTTTCCTTCCCAAAGAGATGGGTTAGTTGTAGCAGCCGTATATAGTTCTACTGTCTTCCTATTATGTCCTAGAATCTGTATTGATAAAGCCACTGGATGGCGAAACGTTACTACATAAAGATATCCAGATGTTGCACATGTGTCTTAATTTTTCATATTGTCGGTATTTTATACCTTTCTTGCACAACTTGTGAGACACTGCAAACATCATGGAATCTTGGTTCAGAGGACATCTACAAGACCTTCTTCACGGCTGCTACAACTAACCCATCTCTTTGGGAAAGGACCTACTTCCACTGGGAATCCCGCCTACCAGTGACTTTGCCCTCGTCTGCTGCCCGTCCCTATCCACTGACGCCTATATAAACCGCCAGTCTTCTTGTCTTTGCCCCAGATTCTCCTCCCCATGAAGTGTGAACACAAAACTCCAAGGCCGAGGGACTGATTACCTCATCTTTTGTATATAGTTCTACTGTCTCCTATTATGTCCTAGAATCTGTATTGATAAGCCACTGGATGGCGAAACGTCTACTCAATAAAGATATCCAGATGTTGCACATGTGTCTTAACTTTCATATTGTCGTATTTTTTTACGTTTCTTGCACAACTTGTCAGACACTGCAACATCATGAATCTTGGGTTTTCAGAGGACATCTACGAGACTTTCTTCACGGCTGCTACAACTAACCCATCTCTTTGGGAAGGACCTATTTCCCACTGGGGAATCCCGCCTACCAGTGACTTTGCCCTGGGTCTGCTGCCCGTCCCTATCCACTGACGCCTATATAAACCGCCAGATCTTTGTCTTTGTCCAGATTCTCCTCCACCATAAAGCTGTGAACACTAACTCCAAGGCCGAGGAATAAATTACCTCATCTTTTGTTTATAGTTCTACTGTCTTCCTATTATGTCCTAGAATCTGTATTGATAAGCCACGGATGGCAAAACGGTCTACTACAATAAAGATATCCAGTGTTTGCACATGTGTCTTAACTTTCATATTGTCGGTATTTTACCTTTCTTGCACAACTTGTCAGACATGCAACATCAGGGAATCTTGGTTCAGAGGACAATCTACAAGACCTTCTTCACGGCTGCTACAACTAACCCATCTCTTTGGGAAGGACCTACTTCCATGGGGAATCCCGCCTCCCAGTGACTTTGCCCTCGTCTGCTGCCCGTCCCTACCCACTGACGCCTATATAAACCGCCAGTCTTCTTGTCTTTGCTCCAGATTCTCCTCCACTATGAAGCTGTGAACACTAACTCCAAGGCCGAGGGACTGATTACCTCATCTTTTGTATATAGTTCTACTGTCTTCCTTTTTATGTCCTAGAATCTGTATTGAAAAAGCCACTGGATGGCGAAACGTCTACTTCAATAAAGATATCCAGATGTTGCCATGTGTCTTAACTTTCATATTGTCGGAATTTTATACCTTTCTTGCACAACTTCACAACAAGTTGTCGGCACTTTACAACAAGTTGTGAGCATTGCACAACAAGTTGTGTGCACTTCAAAACAAGTTGTGGGCACTTCACAACGGGCTCTGGGCACTTCACAACAAGTTGCGAGCACTCACAACAAGTTGCGGGCACTTCACGACAAGCTGTGGGCACTTCACAACAAGTTGTGAGCACTTCACAACAAGTTGTAGGCGCTTCACGACAAGTTGTGGGCACTTCTCAAAAAGTTGTGAGCACTTCACAACAAGATGCGAGCACTTCAGAACAAGTTGTGGGCACTTCACAAAAAATTTGTGGGCGTTTCACAACAAGTTGAGAGCACTTCACAACAAGTTTTTGGGAACTTTACAACAAGTTGTGGGCACATCACAACAGGTTGTGGGCACTTCAGAACAGGTTGTGAGCATTTCAGAACAAGTTGTGGGACTTCACAACAATTTTGTGAGCACTTCAAAAACAAGTTGTGTTTTCATTTTCACAAATTTAGTTGTGAGCGCTTTACAACAAGTTGTGGGAACTTCACAAAAAGTTGTGAGCTCTTCACAAAAAAGTTGTTGGACTTTATGACAA
>NC_069416.1:1381034-1397586 GCF_026875155.1 Cherax quadricarinatus
CTTTTTTTTTCCCAAATTTTTGTAAGTGCCCACAACTTTTTGGAAGTGCTCACAAATTTTGTGAAGGCCCACAACTTGTTGTGAAGTGCCCACAGCTTGTTGTAAAGTGCTCGCAACTTGTTGTGAAGTGCTCTCAACTTGTTGTAAAGTGCCCACAGCTTGTTGTAAAGTGCTCACAACTTGTTGTGAAGTGCTCACAACTTTTTGTAGTGCCCACAACTTGTTGTGAAGTGCCCACAAGTTGTTGTATAGTGCTCACAACTTGTGAAGTTCCCACAACTTGTTGTGAAGTGCCCACAACTTGTTGTGAAGTGCTCACAACTTATTGTAAAGTGCGCACAACTTGTTGCGAAGTGCTCAAAACTTGTTGTGAAGTGCCCACAACTTGTTGTGAAGTGCCCACAACTTGTTGTGAAGTGCCCACAACTTGTTGTGAAGTGCTCACAACTTGTTGTGAAATGTCCACAACTTATTGTGAAGTGCTCGCAATTTGTTATGAAGTGTCCACAACTTGTTGTGAAGTGCCGACAACTTGTCGTGAAGTGCCCACAACTTGTTGTGAAGTGCTCACAACTTGTTGTGAAGTACCCACAACTTGTTGTGAAGTGCTCACAACTTGATGAGAAGTGCCCACAACTTGTCGTGAATTGCCCACAGCTTGTTGTGAAGTGCTCACAACTTGTTGTAAAGTGCTCACAGCTTGTTGTGAAGTGCCCACAACTTGTTGTGAGGTGCCCACAAACTGTTGTGAAGTGCCCACAACTTGTCATAAAGTGCCAACAACTTGTTGTGAAGAGCTCACAACTTTTTGTGAAGTTCCCACAACTTGTTGTAAAGCGCTCACAACTATTTGTGAAGTGAAAACACAACTTGTTTTGAAGTGCTCACAACTTGTTGTGAAGTGCCCACAACTTGTTCTGAAGTGCTCACAACCTGTTCTGAAGTGCCCACAACCTGTTGTGATGTGCCCACAACTTGTTGTAAAGTTCCAACAACTTGTTGTGAAGTGCTCTCAACTTGTTGTGAAGCGCCCACAAATTGTTGTGAAGTGCCCACAACTTGTTCTGAAGTGCTCGCATCTTGTTGTGAAGTGCTCACAACTTTTTGAGAAGTGCCCACAACTTGTCGTGAAGCGCCTACAACTTGTTTGTGAAGTGCTCACAACTTTTGTGAAGTGCCCACAGCTTGTCGTGAAGTGCCCGCAACTTGTTGTGAAGTGCTCGCAACTTGTTGTGAAGTGCCCAGAGCCAGTTGTGAAGTGCCCACAACTTGTTTTGAAGTGCACACAACTTGTTGTGCAATGCTCACAACTTGTTGTAAAGTGCCGACAACTTGTTGTGAAGTTGTGCAAGAAAGGTATAAAATTCCGACAATATGAAAGTTAAGACACATGTGCAACATCTGGATATCTTTATTGAAGTAGACGTTTCGCCATCCAGTGGCTTTATCAATACAGATTCTAGGACATAATAGGAAGACAGTAGAACTATATACAAAAGATGAGGTAATCAGTCCCTCGGCCTTGGAGTTAGTGTTCACAGCTTCATAGTGGAGGAGAATCTGAGCAAAGACAAGAAGACTGGCGGTTTATATAGGCGTCAGTGGATAGGGACGGGCAGCAGACGAGGGCAAAGTCACTGGTAGGCGGGATTCCCCAGTGGAAGTAGGTCCTTCCCAAAGAGATGGTTAGTTGTAGCAGCCGTGAAGAAGGTCTTGTAGATGTCCTCTGAACCAAGATTCCATGATGTTGCAGTGTCTGACAAGTTGTGCAAGAAAGGTATAAAATACCGACAATATGAAAGTTAAGACACATGTGCAACATCTGGATATCTTTATTGTAGTAGACGTTTCGCCATCCAGTGGCTTTATCAATACAGATTCTAGGACATAATAGGAAGACAGTAGAACTATATACAAAAGATGAGGTAATCAGTCCCTCGGCCTTGGAGTTAGTGTTCACAGCTTCATGGTGGAGGAGAATCTGGAGCAAAGACAAGATGACTGGCGGTTTATATAGGCGTCAGTGGATAGGGACGGGCAGCAGACGAGGCAAAGTCACTGGTAGGCGGGATTCCCAGTGGAAGTAGGTCCTTCCCAAAGAGATGGGTTAGTTGTAGCAGCCGTGAAGAAGGTCTCGTAGATGTCCTCTGAACCAAGATTCCATGATGTTGCAGTGTCTGACAAGTTGTGCAAGAAACGTATAAAATAACGACAATATGAAAGTTAAGACACATGTGCAACATCTGGATATCTTTATTGTAGTAGACGTTTCGCCATCCAGTGGCTTTATCAATACGATTCTAGGACATAATAGGAAGACCAGTAGAAACTATATACAAAAGATAGGTAATCATCCCTCGGCCTTGGAGTTTAAGTGTCACAAGCTTCATGGTGGAGGAGAAAACTGAGCAAAGACAAGAAACTGGCGGTTTTTATATAGCGTCAGTGGATAGGACGGGCAGCAGCAGGGCAAAGTCACTGGTAGGCGGGATTTCCCAGTGGAAGTGGTTCCTTCCCAAGAATGGGTTAAGTTGTAGCAGCCGTGAAGAAGGTCTTGTAGATGTCCTCTGAACCAAGATTCCATGATGTTGCAGTGTCTCACAAGTTGTGCAAGAAAGGTATAAAATACCGAAATATGAAAGTTAAGGGCACATGTGCAACATCTGGATATCTTTATTGTAGTAGACGTTTCGCCATCCAGTGGCTTTATCAATACAGATTCTAGGACATAATAGGAAGACAGTAGAACTATATACGGCTGCTACAACTAAACCCATCTTTTTTGGGAAGGACCTACTTTCCCCTGGGGAATCCCGCCTACCAGTGACTTTGCCCTCGTCTGCTGCCCGTCCCTATCCACTGACGCCTATATAAACCGCCAGTCTTCTTGTCTTTGCTCCAGATTCTCCTCCACCATGAAGCTGTGAACACTAACTCCAAGGCCGGGGGGGACTGATTACCTCATCTTTTGTATATAGTTCTACTGTCTTCCTATTAAAGTCCTAGAATCTGTATTGATAAACCACTGGATGGCGAAACGTCTCTACAATAAAGATATCCAGATGTTGACATGTGTCTTAACTTTCCATATTGTCGGTTTTTTATACCTTTCTTGCACAACTTGTCAGACACTGCAACATCATGGAATCTTGGTTCAGAGGACATCTACAAGACCTTCTTCACGGCTGCTACAACTAACCCATCTCTTTGGGAAGGACCCACTTCCACTGATGAATCCCGCCTACCAGTGACCCTTTGCCCTCGTCTGCTGCCCGTCCCTATCCACTGACGCCTATATAAACTGCCAGTCTTCTTGTCTTTGGTCCAGATTCTCCTCCACCATGAAGCTGTGAACACTAACTCCAAGGCCGAGGGACTGATTACCTCATCTTTTTTTATGTTCTACTGTCTTCCTTTTTGTCCCACAATCTGTATTGATAAAACCACTGGATGGGGAAACGTCTACACAAAAAGATATCCAGTGTTTCACATGTGTCTTAACTTTCATTTGTCGGTTTTTTCCTTTCTTGCACAACTTGTCAGACACTCAACATCATGGAAACTTGGTTCAGGGACATCTACAAGACCCTTTTTCACGGCTGCTACAATAAAACCCTCTTTTGGAAGGACTACTTCTACTGATTAATCCCCCCCTACCAGTGCTTTGCCCCCCCTGTGCCCGTCCCTATCCACTGACCCTTATAAAACCCCCAGTCTTCTTGTCTTTGTCCAGTCTCCTCCCTGAAGCTGTGAACACTAAAATCCAAGCGAGGTACTGATTTTCCTCATCTTTGTATATAGTTTACTGTCTTCCCATTATGTCGAACTGTAGATAAACCCTGGATGGGGAAACGTCTATACAATAAAGTATCCAGTGTTGCAATGTTCTTTAAAATTTTTATTGTCGGTATTTTTTTACCTTTTTGCACAATTGTCGACCTGCAAAATTTTGGAATCTTGGTTCAGAGGACATTACAAGCCTTCTTCAGGCTGCTAAACTAACCCCCCTCTTTTTGAAGGACCCCACTTCCACTGGGGAATCCCGCCTACAGTGACTTTGCCCCCGTCGCTGCCGTCCCCATCCCTGACGCCCATTAAAACCCCCAGTCTTTTGTCTTTGCTCCGATTCTCCTCCCCCATGAAGCTGTGAAACTAACCCAAGGCCCAGGGGCTGTTTCCTATCTTTTTATTATTCTAGTCTTCCCATTATGTCCTAGAATCTGTATTGATAAAGCCACTGGGTGGCGAAACGTCTACTACAATAAAAATATCCGATGTTGCACTTTTGTCTTAACTTTATATTGTCGGGATTTTAACCCTTTCTTGCACAACTTTCAACACTGCAACATGGAATATTGGCAGAGGAAATTACAAGACCTTTTCACGGCGCTACAACTAAAACCCCTTCTTTGGGGAAAGGGCCCACTTCCACTGGGGGTCCCGCCCACCAGTGCTTTGCCCCGTCTGCTGCCCGTCCCTTCCACGAGCCTATATAAAAAGCCAGTCTTTTTGTCTTTGCCCCAGATTTTCCTCCCCCATGAAGTTTTTGAAAACTAAAATCCAAGGCCGAGGGACTGATTACCTCATCTTTTGTTAAAATTTTACTTCTTCTTTAGTCCTAGAATCTGTATTTGATAAAGCCACTGGATGGCGAAAAGTCTACTACAATAAAATATCCAGATGTTGCAAATGTGTTTAACTTTTATATTGTCGGTATTTTATACCTTTCTGACAAAATTTTCAGACACTGAAACATGGAATCTTGGTTTTAGGGACATCTACAAAACCTTCTTCACGGCTGCTAAAACAACCCCTCTCTTTGGGAAAGGGCCCCACTTCCCCTGGGAAACCGCCTACCATGACTTTTCCCCCGTCTGCTGCCTATCCCCTGACGCTATATAAAACGCCAGTTTCTTGTCTTTGCTCCAGATTCCCTCCCCCTGAAGCTGTGAACACTAACTCCAAAGGGCCGAGGGATGATTACCCCATCTTTTGTATATAGTTCTATGTCTTCCTATTATGTCCTAAAACGTATTTAAAAAGCCATGGATGGCGAAAGCTACTACAAAAAAGATATCCAAAGTTGCACATGGTCTTAACTTTCATATTTTCGGTATTTTAACCTTTCTTTCACAACTTGTCAACCCTGCAAAAATCATGGAATCTTGGTTCAGAGGACATCTACAAGACCTCTTCCCCGGGGTACAATAAAACCCCTCTCTTTGGGAAGGACCTACTTCCCACTGGGGGAAACCCGCCTACCAGTGACTTTGCCCCCCGTCTGCTGCCCGTCCCTATCCACGACCCCTATATAAACCCCCAGTTTCTTGTCTTTGCTCCAATTCTCCCCCACCTGAAACTGTGAACACTAACCCAAGGCCGAGGGGTGATTACCTCATCTTTTGTTTAGTTCTACTGTCTTTCCCATTATGTCCTAGAATCTGTATGATAAAGCCCCTGGATGGCGAAACGCTACTACAAAAAGATATCCAGAATGTTTTCAATGTGTCTTAACTTTTTTCTTGTTGTGAAGTGCCTACATTTGTAGTAAATTTTCACAAATTGTGAAGTGCCCACAACTTTTAGTGAAGTGCTTTTCCAACCTTTTTGTAAAATGCCCACAACTATTGGGAAGTGCTCACAAGTTTTTGTGAATACCCCCAACTTTTTGTGAAGAGCCCCCAATTTTGTTTAAGTGCCCAGAGCTTTTTGTGAAGAACCCAGAATTTTTTTGAATGCCCCAAATTTTTGTAGGCTCACAAATTGTTGTGAAGTGCTCAAACCCCTTGTTGTAAGTTCTCTCAAATAGTTTTTAAAGTGCCCCACAACTTGTTTGACATGCCCACAAATTTTGGTCAAGTGCACAGAGCTTGTTGAAAGTACCCCACAACTTCTTGTGAATCCCCACAACTATTTTGAAGTGCTCAAATTTTTGTAAAGTGTCCAAATTTTTTGTAAAGTGCTCCAATTGTTTGAAGTGCCACAACTTGTTGTGAAGTGCTAAACTTGTTCTGAAGTGCCCCAACTCGTTTTGAAGTGCCCACAACTTGTTGTTAAGTGCCCACAACTTGTTGTTAATGCCCCCAACTTTTGTGAAGTGCTCCCAATTGTTTGAAGTGCCCCCAAAAGGTGGGGAAATGCCCAAAATGTTGTGAAGTGCATCAACTTGTTGGAAGAGCCCAAATTTGTTGTGAATGCTCACAACTTGTTGTTTAAAGTGTCACACTTGTTGTGAAGTGCCCACAACTTGTTGGTGAAAGCTCACAACTTGTTGTGAAGCGCTCACAACTTGTGTGAAGTGTCACAATTGTTTTGAAGTGCCCACAAAGGGTTTTGAAGTGCAACAAATTTTTGTGAAGTGCCAACAACTTGTTGTGAAGGTAAATTTGGAATTTGCCCCACAACCTTTGTGAAGTGCCCCAAAATTTTTGTGAAATGCCTAAAAAATGTTGTAAAAACGCCCCACTTTTGAAGTGCCAGAACTTGTAGGAAAAAGCTCAAACTTGTGCGAAGTGCCCACAACTTGTTGTGAAGTGCTAACAACTTGGTGGAAATGCCCACAATTGTTGTGAAGGCCCAAACTTTTTGTGAAGTGCCCCGAGTTGTTATGAAGAATCCCCCAATTGTGTGAAATGCTCAAACTTCTTGTGAAGTGCTCACAACTTTTTGTGAAGTGCCTACAACTTGTTGTGAAGTGCCCAAGCTTTTTTAAGTCCTCACAAATTGTTGTGAAAAGCTTAACTTGTTGTAAAGGCCCCCCAGCTTGTTGTAAAGTGCTACAAATTGTTGTGAAGGCTAAAAACTTTTTTTAAAGTGCCCCAACTTGTGAAGGGCCCCCAAGTTGTTGTATAGTGCTCACAATTGTTGTGAAGTGCCCCCCAACTTTTGTGAAGGCCCCCAATTGTTGTGAAGTGCTAAAAATTGTTGCAAATGCTCACAACTTGTTGTGAAAGTGCCCAAAATTTTTGTAAGTGCCCACAACTTGTTTTTGAATGCCCACAACTTGTTTTGAATGCTCACAACTTGTTGTGAAATTCCTCAAATTACTGTGTAGTGCTCGCAATTTGTTATGAAGTGTCCCCAAATTTTGTGAAGTGCCCAAAAAATTGTTCTGAAAGGGGTCTCCTCGCTGTGAAGTACCCAAAATTGTTGTGAAGGCTCACAATGTTGTGAAGTGCCGACAAATTGCGTGAATGCCCCCAAAAGTTTTGAAGTGCCACAACTTGTTGGAAGTGCCCACAACTTGTCGTGAAAATGCCCACAGCTTGTTGTTTAAGTGCCCCCACTTTTTGGGGAGGGCCCCCAACCTGTTGTGTGGCCCACAACTTGTGTAAAAGGCCCAACAACTTTTTGTGAAGTGCTCAACTTTTTGTGAAGTGATCAGGCTTTTTTTTGAAGTTCCCACAAATTGTTGTAAAGTGCCAAACTTTTTGTGAAGTGCCCACAACTTGTTTTGAAGTTCCCAAATTGTTGTGAAGGCTCACAAATTGTTGTGGTGCCCCAAAAACCCGTTGTGAAGTCCCACAAATGCGTGAAGTGCCCAAAACTTTTTGTGAAGGGCCCCCAACTGATGTGAAGTGCTCACATCTTGCTGTGAAAATGCTCAAACCTATTGTGAAGTCCCACAACCTTTGTGAAAATGCCCACAAATTGTTGTAAAATTCCAACAACTTTTTGTGAAGTGCTCAAACTTGTTTTTGAAGTGCCCTCAACTTGTTGTGAAGTGCCCACAATTGTTGTGAAGTGCTGCATTTGTCGTGAAGTGCTCACAACTTTTTGTTTAGTGCCTACAACTTGTCGTGGGAAAGGGCCCACAACTTTTTGTGAAGTACTCACAACTTGTTGGGAAGTGCCCACAGCTTGTCGTGAAAGGGCCCGCAACTTGTTGTGAAATGTTCGTAACTTGTTGTGAACTGCTCACAAAATTGTTGTGAAAAGCCCCAACTTTTGGAAGAGCCCCTAATTGTTGTGAAATGCCCAACAAATTGTTTTGAAGTGCTCGCATTTTTCGTGAATGCTCACAAAATTTTTGTGTAGTGCCTAAACTTGTCGTGAATGCTCACAATTGTTGTGAATTGCCACAACTTGTTGGAAGTGCTCCAACTGTTTTGAAGTGCCAACAACTTGTTGTGAAGGGGTCACAACTTGTTTTGAATTCTCACAACTTGTTGTGAAGTGCTCTCAACTTTTTGTAAAGTGCCCCCAACTTTTTTTGAAGTTCTCACAACTTTTTGTAAGTGCCCCCAACTTTTTGTGAAATGCCCCCACTTGTTTTAAAGTGCTCCAAAATTGTTGTGAAGTGCTCTAATTGTTTTTAAGGCTCACAGCTTGTTTTTAAAGTGCTACAACTTGTTGTGAAGTGCTCACAACTTTTTGTAAAGTGATCAAACTTGTAGTGAAGTGCCCCAAGTTGTTGTATGTGACCAACTTGTTGTGACGTGCCCACAACTTATTGTAAAATGCCCAACTTGTTTGAAGTGCCAACAATTTTTGGAAGTGCCCACCTTTTTGTAAAGTGCCCAAACTTGTTGTGGTGCCAAAAATTTTTGTGAAGTGCTCACAAATTGTTTGAAATTTTTCCCCAACTTATTGTGAAGTGCTCGAAATTTGTTATAAAGTGTCCCCCAAAATTGTTGTGATGCCCCACAACTTCTCGTGAAGTGCCCACAAATTTTTGTTAAGTGCTAAACTTATTTAAATGCCCCCAAAATTGTGTGAAGTGCCCAAAGCTTGTTGTGAAATTCTCCAACTTTTGTAAAGTGCCCCAAATTGTTTTGAAGTTCCCAAAACTTGTTGTAAGTGCCCACAACCCTTTTTGGAATGCCCACAAATGTCGTAAAGTGAAACAACTTGTTTGAAGTATCACAACTTGTTGTGAAGTGCTCACTACTTTTTTTGAAGTTCCCCCAACTTGTAAAAATGCCACAACTTTTTGTGAAGGGCCCACAATTTTTTGAAGTGCTCACAACTTGTTGTAAGTGCTCACTTTTTGTGAATACCCACAACTTGTTTTGAAGTGCCCCCCAAATGTTGTGAAGTGCTCCAACTTGTTGTGAAGGCCCCAAATTGCGTGAAATGCCCACAGCTTTTTTTGAAATGCCCCCAACTTGTTGTGAAGTGCCCCCAAACTGTTGTGAAGTGCCCCCAACTTGTCGTAAAGTGCCAAAAACTTGTTTTTGAAGTGCTCCCCCAAAATTGTTGTGAAGTGCTCAGAACTTTTTGTGAAATTCCCAAATTGTTGTAAAGTCCCCACAAATTTTTTAGAGTGCCCAATTGTTTTGAAGTGTTAACAACTTTTTGTGAAGGCTCAAAATTTTTGGAAGGCCCCCAAATGTTGTGAAGGCCCAAATGGGGTGAAGGCCCAAAACTTTTTGTGAAGTGCCCCCAAAATTGATTGAATGCTCACAACTTTCGTGAAATGCTCACAAAACCCATTGTAAAGTTTGAACAAAACCCGTTGTGAAATGCCCCAACTTTCTGAAAAGTTCCAACAACTTTTTGTAAGTGCTCACAAATTGTTGTGAAGTGCCCTCAATGTTTTGGGAATGCCCCAAATTTTGGAAGTGTCGCACTTTCGTGAAATGCCCCACAATTTTTGGAAGTGCCCCAATTGTCGTGAAGGCCCTTAACTTGTTGTTAAGTGCCCCAACTTTTTAAGTGCCCTCAACTTGTTTTGAAAATGATCACACTTGTTGTGAAGTGCCCCCAACTTTTGTGAGGTGCCCAAACTTGTTGGAAGTGCCCACAACTTGCTGTGAAGTGCTCACAAAATTTTGAAGTGCTACCTTTTTGTGAAGAGCCGCAATTTGTTGTGAAGTGCTCACAACTTGTTGTAAATGCCAAACTTGTTGTGAAGAGCCCACAACTTGTTGTGATTGTACAACTTGTTTGTGAAACGCTCACAAAATTGTTGTGAAGTGCTCCAACTTTTGTGAAGTGCCCCCAAATGTTTTTTAAGGCTAACAACTTGTTGTGAAGTGCCGCAATTTTGTGAAATGCCACAACTTGTTGGAATTGCCCACAACCTGTTGTGAAAATGCCCACAACTTTTGTGAAGTGCCCCCAACTTGTTGGGGAAATCTCACAACTGTTTTTTAAATGCCCCCAACTTATTTTGAAGCGCCCACAATTGTTTTGAAGTGCTCAAAATTGTTGGAATGCTCATAACTGTTGTGGACGAGCCCACAGCTTGATGTGAAGTACCCAAAAATTGTTGAAAGTGCCCACATCTTGTTGTGAAATGCCTAAAATTTGTTGTAAAAAACCCACACTTGTGAAAATGCCCCGACTTTTTAGTGAAAATTTCACAAATTGTGGAATGCCCAAACTTGTTGTGAAATGCCCCAAAATTGTGAAATGCCCACAAATTGTTGTGAAAAACCCATAACTTGTTGTGAAGTGCCCGAGCTTTTTGTGAAAAAACCCAAACTTGTTTGAACGCCCCCAACTTTTGGGAAGTGCTCCCCAACTTTTTGTGAAGTGCTCCAACTTTTGTGAAGTGCTCCAACTTTTTGTGAATGCCAACAACTTTTTTGCGAAGGCTCAAACTTGTTGGAAGGCTCACAACTTGTGTGAAAATGCTCTCAACTTTTTTTAGAGTGCCCACAACTTTTTTTTGAAGTGCCCAATTTTTGTGAATTTCCCCCAACTTGTTGTAAAATGCCCCCAGCTTGTTGTAAAGTGTCACAAATTGTTGTGAAGTGCTTCAACTTGTTTTTAAAGTGCCACAGCTTGTTTTTAAAGGGCCACAATTGTTTTGAAGTGTCACAACTTTTTGTAAGGTGCCACAACTTTTTAGTGAAGAGCCCACAAGTTGTTTGAAGTGGGCAAATTGTTGGAAGTGCCCACAACTTGTTTTGAATGCCACAACTTGTTGGAAGTGCCCAGAACTTGTTGTGAAGTGCTCACAACTTTTTGGAAAATGTCCACAACTTTTTTGTGAAATGCTCGCAATTTGTTATGAAGTGTCCACAATTGTTTTAAGTGCCCACAATTGTCGGAATGCCCACAATTGTTTTTGAAGTGCCCCCAACTTGTTTTGGGAAGTGCCCGAACTTGTTGTGAAGTGTCACAACTTGTTGTAAATGTCCAAACTTTTTTTTGAAGTGTCGCAATTTGTTATAAGTGTCCACAATTTTTGAAGTGCCGACAACTTGTCGTAAGTACCCCAACTGTGTGAAGTGTCACAACTTGCTGTGAAGCGCTCACAAAACCCATTGTAAATGCCAACAACCTGTTGTGAAGTGCCCAAGCTTGCTGTCAGTTCCAACAACTTGTTTTGAAATGCTCACAATTGTTGTGAAATGCCCCCAACTTGTTGGAAGTGCCCACAAATTTTTGAATGCTCGCTCTTGTGTGAAGGCTTACAACTTTTTTGTGAAGGCTACAGCTTGTCGTGAAGTGCCCAAACTTTGTGAATGCTCACAAAATTGTTGGGAAGGCCCACAGCTTGCGTGAAGTGCCCCCAACTTTTTGTGAAGTGCTCGCAAATTGTTTTGAAGGCCCACAAGTTTTGGGAATGCCCCCAAATTGTTTTGAAGTGCCCACAACCTGTTGGAAAATGCCCCAAATTGTTTTGAAGTGCCCACAACTTGTCGTGAAATGCCCCCAACTTGTTGTGCAGTGCTCACAACTTTTGTGAAATTTCTCCAACCTTTGTCGACCCCCCAGCTTGTTGTGAAGTTTTCCCCAACTTTTTGTAAAAATGCCCAAACTTGTTGTGAAGTGCCTACAAATTTTTGTAAAGTGCACCAACTTTTAAGTGCCCCAACTTTTAGTGAAGTGCTCACAAATTGTTGTAAAGTGCCCCCCAAACTTGTGAAGTGCCCACAACCTGTTTTGAAGTGCTCACAACTTGTTGTAAAGTGCAAACAATTGTTTGAAGTGTCAAACTTGTTGTGAAATACCCCCAATTGTTTTGGGAAAAGCCCACAATTGTTGTAAGTGCCCCGGGCTTGTTTTAAAGTACCCTCAACTTTTTGTGAAGTGCCCCCAAAATTGATGTGAAGTGCCAAAACTTGTTGTGAATGCTCACAATTGTTGTGAAAATGCTCAGAACTTTTCGTGAAGTTCCCCCAAATTGTTGAAAAATCCCCACAATTTTTTAGAAGTGCCCACAATTTTTTTGAAGTGTTAACAATTGTTTTTGAAGTGCTCACAAAATTTTGTGAAGAGCCCCCCAACCCGTTGTGAAGTGCCCCAAATGGCGTGAAGTGCCCCAAAATTGTTGGAAGTGCCCACAACTTTTATGTGAATGCTCACAAAATTTCGTGAAATGCTCACAACCATTGTAAGTTCGAACAACCTGTTTTTGGAAGTGCCCACAAATTGTAAAAGTTTTAACAACTTTTGTGAAATGCTCCAAAATTGTTTGAAATCCCCCAAAATTTTTGTGAAGTGCCCACAACTTGTTGTGAAGTGCTCGAAACTTGTGTGAAGTGCTCACAAAATTTTTTTTGAAGTGCCTCAATTTTTCGTAAGTGCCTTAACTTTTGTTAATGCCCAAACTTGTTAATGCCCTCAACTTTTGAAATGATCACAACTTGTTGGAAGTCCCACAACTTGTTGTGGGTGCCCAAACTTGTTGTGAAGTGCCCCCCAACTTGCTGTGAAGTGCTCACAACTTATTGTGAAGTGCTCACACTTTTTTTGGAAGAGCCCCAATTTGTTTTGAAGTGCTCACAACTTTTTGTTAAGTGCTCACAACTTGTTGTGAAAAGCCCACAACTTGTTGTGATTGCTCACAATTGTTGTGAGCGCCCAACTTGTTTTGAAGTGCTCACAATTGTTGTGAAAATGCCCACAAGTGTTGTGAAGGTAACAACTTGTTTGAAGTGCCGCAATTGTTTTTGAAGTGCTCCAACTTGTTGTAAAACCCAAACCTGTTTTAAATGCCCACAATTGTTGTGAAGGCCCCCAACTTGTTAGAAGTGCTCACAACTTGTTGTTTAAAACCCACAATTATTGGAAGCGCCCAAACTTGTTTTGAAGGTCAAAACTTGTTGTGAATGCTCATAACCCGTTTTGACGAGCCCCAGCTTGATGTGAAGTCCACAAATTGTTGTAAAGTGCCCCACTTGTTTTTGGGAAATGCCCAAAATTTGTTGTAAAGAGCCACACTTGTGAAGTGCCCCGAAATTTTGTGAAAATTTCACAACTTTTGTGGAAAATGCCCACAAAATTGTTGGAACTCTCACAACTTTGGGAAATGCCCAACTTGTTGTGAAGAGCCATAACTTGTTGTGAAGTGCCCCGAGCTTGTTGTGAAGAACCCCCAACTTGTTGTGAACTGCCCACAACTTTTTGTGAAGTGCTCACAACTTGTTGGAATGCTCACAACTTGTTGTAAGTGCCACAACTTGTTGTGAAGTGCCCAAAAACTGTTGCGAAGTGCTCACAATTGTTGTGAAGTGCTCCAACTTTTTGTGAAGGGCTCTCAAATTTTGTAGAGTGCCCAAACTTTTTTTGAAGTGCTCCCAAAATTTTTGTGAATGCCCACAACTTGTTTTAAAATGCCCAAACTTTTTTGTAAAATGCTCACAACTTGTTGTGAAATGCTCTCAACTTTTGTAAAAGTGCTCCCCGTTGTTGTAAAGTGCTCAAACTTGTTGTGAAGTGCTACAACTTTTTGTAAGGTGACCACAAAATTCTAGGAAGAGCCACAAGTTGTTGTAAGTGGTACAACTTGTTGGAAGGCCCCCAATTGTTGGAAGTTCCCCCAATTGTTGTGAAGTGCCCCCGAACTTGTTTGAAGTGCTCACAATTTTTTGTGAAAGTCCAAACTTTTTGTGAAATGCTCGCAATTTTTTAGAGGTCCACAACTTGTTGTGAAGTGCCGACAACTTTCGTGAAATGCCACAACTTTTGTGAAATGCCCACAACTTTTTGTTGAAGTCCCCGAACTTGTTGGAAGTGCCACAAATTGTTGTAAATTCCCCAATTTTTGTGATGCTCGCAATTTTTTTTTGAAGTGTCCCCAACTTGTGTGAAGTGCCACAACTTGTCGTGAAATACCCCCAATTGTGTGAAGTGCTCACAATTTTGTGAAGCGCTCAAAACCCATTGTAAAAATGCCAACAACCTGTTTGAAGTCCACACTTGCTGACAGTTCCAACAACTTGTTGTGAAGTGCTCACAACTTGTTGTGAAGTGCCCCCAAATTTTTGTGAAATTCCCACAACTTTTTGTGAATGCTCCATCTTGTCGTGAAGTGCTTACAAATTTTTGTGAAGTGCCTACACTTGTCGTGAATGCCCCCAACTTGTTGTGAAGTGCCCAACTTGTTGGGAAGTGCCCAGCTTGTGTTTAAGTGCCCGCAAATTGTTGTAAGTGCTCGCAACTGTTTTGGGGTGCCCCAAACCCGTTTTGAGTGCCCAAATTGTTGTGAAATGCCCCCACCTGTTGCGAAGTGCTACAAATTGTTGTGAAGTGCCCCACAAATTGCGTGAAGTGCCCCCAATGTTGTGCAGTGCTCACAAAATTTTTGTGAATTCTCACAACCTGTTGTGCGAGCCCCATTGTTGTGAATTTCCACAACTTTTTGTAAAGTGCCGACAACTGTTGTGAGTCCTACAAATTGTTGAAAAGGGACACAACTTGTGAAAATGCCCCAACTTTTAGTGAATGCCACAACTTGTTGTAAAGTGCCCCCAAACTGTGAATGCCCCCAACCCGTTGTGAATGCTCAAATTTTTGTAAAGTGCAAAAAAACTTGTTTTTTAAGTCTCACAATTGTTGTGAAATACCCCCAACTTTTGTGAAAAGCCCAATTGTGTGAAGGCCCAGGGTTGTTGTAAAATACCCCCAATTTTTGTGAAATGCCCCCAACTTGAGTGAAGTGCTCAAACTTGTTTTGAAGTGCTCACAACTTGTTGGAAGTGCCCCCGCTTTTTGTGAATTTCCCCGAGCTTGATGTGAAGTACCCAGACTTGTTTGGGAAATGCCCAAACTTTTTGAAAGTGCTCACAACTTGTTGTGAAATCCCAAAACTTTTTGTAAGAGGGCCCCAACTTGTTGTGAAGTGCCCCCCAACTTGTTGTGAAGTGCCCACAACTTTTTTTGAATCCCCAACCCTTGTTGTGAAGTGCTCACAACTTGTTGTGAATGGCCTCAACTTGTTTTGAAAGTGCCCACAAATTTCTGTGAAGTTCCCCCAAAATTATTTGAAAATGCCCCCAAATTGCTGTAAGTGCCCCAATTTTTGTGCGGCCAAACTTGGTGAAGTGCCCACAACTTGTTTTAAGTGCCCACAACTTGTGAGGGGGCCCCCGCTTGTTGTGAAGTACCCCAACTTGTTGTGAAGTGCCACAATTTATTTGTGAAGTGCTCTAAATTGTTGAAAGTCTTCAAATTTTTGTCAAGTGCCCACAATTTTTGTGAAGTGCCCCAATTGTTGTAAAGTGCCCCCAACTTGTTTGAAGTGCTCACAACTTGTTGGAAGTGTCACCCTTGTTGTGAACAGCCCTCAACTTTTGTAAGTCCCAACTTGTCGTGAAGTATCACAACTTGTTTTTGAAGTGCCCCCAACTTGTTGTGAAGTGCCCCCAATTTTTTTGAAGGCCCACAACTTTTTTTTGAAGTGCCCCCAACTTTTTTGTGAATTGCCCACAAATTGTTGTGAAAATGCCCCCAACTTATTGTGAAGTGCCAACAGCTTTTCAGACTCAGACTTTCACATCGGTATGACAACCCAAACTCTTTTTTTTTTTCCCCCTAAAAATAATGTTTTCCTCTACTTTGTCGTAGATAAATCAATGACGAGGATTTTAAGTGGTAATTTGCAGCTTAAAAACATTTTTCTCTGAGAAAAGGGAAAAAAAACAATGAAAGAGTGTAAAAACTATCTAATGAAAAAAAAAAATTAACCCCAACCATAAATCATCTTCCAAAAATGACAAACTTAGTAAATAAAATATTGCGAAAAATAATAGTAAAAATAAGGGTTTTTTTTAGAGAAACTAAATTATTGAACAAAACTTAGATTTAAATTAAAAATTCCAAAGTTTATTAGAAAACAATTTTTTTTTACCGTTTTAGGGGGTTTTCCCCTAGTTCTACGGCTTGAAAACCAAAGGCCCTGCCGGTACACATCTGATCTCAGTTCACTCTATAGTTTTAGGGAAAAAGAGCCTAGATATGGAGAATGCATCTAGTGGTAACGTCAACCCTATAAAGCAAATCCTGTACATGCAGTGATATGAGAAAAAAAAACTGAATGTGTTTTTGGGTTCAAACGTGCTATGCAGTCTTTTTGGTATATTACCGTGGTTTTTAAATTTTTTTTCATGAGTTTTTGGTCTCAATTGAAGAAAGGAAGATTGTTACAGAAATAGGTTGATTGGGTTTTTTTTTTATACAGAAAATAGTTTAAAAATTTAGCTCATAGTAATGGAAATGTTCAAAATTTGCCGATGTTAAGAGAAACAAAACTTGTCTGCTTAAAAATATGCCAACTGCTGATCTAATATACCTTTACGAATTCGCTGTTTATTTGTAAAAATTTTTACAAATTGCAGAACAGTAAATCTAGTTTTGGTTTTGAAAAAAAATTCTT
>NC_069416.1:1398086-1475586 GCF_026875155.1 Cherax quadricarinatus
GAAGAACCGCTAGACTGAAGAAGTAACTGGACTGAATAAGCCACTGGACTTAAGAAGTAACTGGACGGAAGAAGCCACTGGTCTAAGGAAGCTACAAGACTGAAGAAGTCAATGGACTGAAGAAGCCACTAGACTGAAGAAGTAACTGGACTGAAGAAGTCACTGGACTGAAAAAGTAACTGGACTGAAGGAGCCAGTGGACTGAAGAAACCATTGGACTGAAGAAGCCACTGGACTGAAGAAGTAACTGGACTGAAGAAGCCACTGGACTGAAGAAGTAACTGGACTTAAGAAGCCACTGGACTAAAGAAGTCACTGGACTGAAGAAGCAACCAGACTGAAGAAGTAAATGGACGGAAGAAGCCACTAGAATGAAGAAGTAACTGGACTGAAGAAGCCACTGGACTAAAGAAGCCACTGGACTGAAGAAGCCACTATAATAAAGAAAACACTGGACTGAAGAAGCCACTAGACTGATGAAGCCACTGGACAGAAGAAGTCACTAGTCTGAAGAAGACGCTGGACTGAAGGAGCCACTAGACTGAAGAAGTAACTGGAGTGAAGAAGCCACTAGACTGATGAAGTAACTGGACTGAAGAAACCACTGGACTAAGGAAGCCACTGGACTGAAGAAGCTATGGACTGAAGAAGCCACTATAATGAAGAAGCCACTGGACTGAAGAAGCCACTAGACGGATGAAGCCACTGGACAGAAGAAGTCACTAGTCTGAAGAAGACGCTGGACTGAATGAGCCACTAGACTGAAGAAGTAAATGGACTGAAGAAGCCACTAGACTGAAGAAGTAACTGGACTGAAGAAGCCATTAGATTGAAGAAGTCACTAGACTGAAGAAGCCACAGGACTGAAGAAGTCACTGGACTGAAGGAGCCACTAGACTGAAAATGTAACTGGACTGAAGAAGCCACTAGACTGAAGAAGTAACTACACTGAAGAAGCCATTAGATTGAAGAAGTCACTAGACTGAAGAAGCTACTAAACTTAAGAAGCCACTGGACTGAAGAAGTCACTACTCTGAAGAAGACGCTGGACGGAAGAAGCCACTGGACTGAAGAAGTCACTGGACTGAAGAAGTCACTAGTTTGAACAAGTCACTAAACTGAAGAAGCCACTGGACTGAAGAAGTCATTGGACTGAAGAAGCCACTAGACTGAACAAGCCACTGGACTGAAGAAGCCACTAGACTGAAGAAGTCACAAGACCGAAGAAGCCACTGGACTGAAGAAGCCACAGGACTGAATAAGTCACTGGACTGAAGAAGCCACAAGACTGATGAAGCCACTAGACTGAAAGCCACTGGACTGAAGAAGTAACTGGACTGAAGAAGCCACTGGATGAAGAAACAACTGGACTGAAGAAGCCACTAGACTGAAGAAGTAACTGGACTGAAGGTGTAACTGGACTGTAGAAGTCACTGGACGGAAGAAGCCACTGGAGTGAAGAAGTCACTGGACTAAAGAAGCCACCGGACGGAAGAAGACACTGGACTGAAGAAGCCACTGGACTGAAGAAGCCGTTGTACTGAAGAAGTCACTGGACTGAAGAAGCCACTGGACTGAAGAAGCCATTGGTCTGAAGAAGTCACTGGATTAAAGATGTCACTGGATTGAAAAAGCCACAGGAGTGAAGAAGCCGCTGGACTGAAGAAGTCACTGAATTGAAGAAGTCACTGGACTGAAGAAGTCATTCGACTGAGGAAACCACTGGACTGAAGAAGTCTCTGGATTGAAGAAGTCACTGGATTGAAGAAGTCACTGGACTGAAGAAGTCACTGGATTGTAGAAGTCACTGGACTGAAGAAGCCACTGGAGTGAAGAAGCCACGGGACTGAAGAAGCCACTGGATTGAAGAAGTCACTGGACTGAAGAAGTCACTGGATTGAAGAAGTCACTGGACTGAAGAAGCCACTGGAGTGAAGAAGTCACGGGACTGAAGAAGTCACTGGATTGAAGAAGTCACTTGACTGAAGAAGTCACTGGACTGAAGAAGTAACTGGACTGAAGAAATCACTGGACTGAAGAAACCAGTGGACTGAAGAAGCCACTGGACTGAAGAAATCAGTGGACTGAAGAAGACACCGGACTAAAGAAGCAACTTGATTGAAGAAGTCACTGGACTGAAGAAGCCACTGGACTGAAGAAGTAACTGGACTGAAGAAGTCACTGGACTGAAGCCACTAAACTGAAGAAGCAACTGGACTGAAGAAGCAACTGGATTGAAGAAGTAACTGGACTGAAGAAGTCACTGGACTGAAGCCACTAAACTGAAGAAGCAACTGGACTGAAGAAGCAACTTGACTGAAGAAGTCACTGGACTGAAGAAGTAACTGGACTGAAGAAATCACTGGACTGAAGAAACCAGTGGACTGAAGAAGCCACTGGACTGAAGAAATCAGTGGACTGAAGAAGACACCGGACTAAAGAAGCAACTTGACTGAAGAAGTCACTGGACTGAAGAAGCCACTGGACTGAAGAAGTAACTGGACTGAAGAGGTCACTAGACTGAAGCCACTGGTATAAACCTTGGTAATAAATACCGACAAGTTGGTTTAGAAAGACACGTAAGCAAACACTATAACATATTTATTAGAAAACGTTTCGGTCCTGGGACCTTGATCACTTCTAACATACAGAGGTAGAAAGACATTATATATAGGCGGAGAGTGAGATGTGACGCACGTGACCTGAGGAATGTCATAAGAACATAAGAATGGAGGAACACTGTAGAAGGCCTACTGGCCCATGCGAGGCAGGTCCTTATCAAAACAACCTCTGCCTATGATGAGGACCAGTAGACGATGAAATCATGTGACTCCTGTGTTGTTGGGTTGGTGCTGCTTAAGTATCATGTATGCCAATGTTTTTGAAATTTTGTAGTTTCCAGTGTTGCGTTCTATAGTGTCGGTGACGGTGATTAGTGAGGCTTCTAGGCACCGTCGGCGTCTGAGGTCTGGTTCGGTGAGAACGAGTTGTGCCTCGTTCCAGTTCATCAAATGCCCCGTGGAGTCTCTGTGGAGGACACAGGCGTACCTTACATCGTCTCTGTTAGAGGCATTTCGATGCTCATTCAGGCGGACTGCAAGATCTCTGCCTGTCTCGCCTACATATTTCTTGGGACAGAACCCACAGGGGATAGTGTAGACGCCTGCTGTAGAAGTTAGAGGTGTGGGGCTGCGTTTAGTAGTGAGGTCTTTGATAGAGGATGTGTTTATGGTGGAAACGTTGATGTTACTCATAGCAAGTGCCCGGCGAGTATTCGTGGCAACATCGCCACATGGGAGTACTATGAACTGTTTAGGGGGCTGTTCCATGGGCGGTTTGTTGAGGATAGCTTGTGCCTTGAGTCTGCAATCTCGGATGAAGAAAGATGGGAACTGAAGACGTGTAAAGGCTTGTGTTATGTAAGTGCATTCTTCTTCTAGAAAACAAGGGCTGGAGATGCGAAGAGCTCTCAAGAAGAAGCCAATGAGGACTCCTCTCTTAGTGCGGGTATCTTGGTGTGAATAAAAGTGTATAAGATCGTCCTTGTTGGTAGGTTTTCTATACACTTTGAAGAGAAGTTTGTCACTGTCGGGAGATCTGCACAGTAGAACGTCGAGGAAAGGAAGTTTGCCATCATTTTCGAGTTCAAGTGTAAACTTTATTGATGGTTCAACTGCATTGATCTTGTTGAGAAGGGCCTGGATATTGAGACGTCTTGGATAGAAAACCAATATATCATCAACGTATCTTAGCCAGGTAACGGTGTTGGGAATGAGGGTGCTGAATTTCTCTGTCTCCAAGTTTTCCATGAAGAGGTTGGCAAGCACAGCACTGAGCGGGCTGCCCATTGCCATCCCAAAGCATTGTTTGTAACAGTTGTCCTGATACTTGAAGAAGTTGAAATTAACACACAGTTCCACTAGATCGATGAAATCTAGAAGAGGTAAAGGGAGGTCGTGGTTTTCAGTGAGCCTCTGTCTCAGAATGTTGATTGCAGCGTCAGTAGGAACGTTGGTAAAGAGGGCTGTGACATCGAAGGAAGCCATGCTTTTGTTTTTGACATTCAGGTTGGAAATTCGGGAGAGAAGGTCACCTGAATGTTTGAGGTGGGCTTGACTGATAGTGCCCAGAAGCGCTGAAAGGTATTTGGCAAGGTGGCCGGCTAGTCTGTGTGGTGCACTCCCTATGCCCGAAGTGATAGGCCGTAGTGGGATGCCAGGTTTGTGTGTCTTAGGAAGGCCATACAGGCGTGCTGGTTTCGGTTGACCTGGTAAAAGTTTAAGTAGTTTTTTGCCTTGTTCTGATTTTCGTAAGATGCTACGAGCCTTTTGAAGGAAAGTCTGGGTACTTTGAAGTAGCACTGATTCTGATACAGGCTGGTATGTGTTGGCATCGTTGAGAAGATTTAAGACAACTGACCACATCTAGACACCCTTTCTCTCCTGCTGTTTACGCCTACCTTAGAGAAAGCTCCGATGAACTGCGACATGCTCAGAAGGAGGCCTCATTACGTGCCGCTCAGATTCGTGCTTCACTTCCTACTCCTGACAGAAGGACTGCAGAATATATACTCAGCCAAGTTACCACTGCCAACATCCAACAGAAATTGAAGCTATCACGAAAACTACAAGACCTGTGTTCCCACAGCAAATGGAGCGAAATGGGACGACCAGAAATCATAAATAACTTATCTTCCTATACACTAACCGTCACCGAGACAGAAGCCCTCAGCCTAGGGCTCAAGTTTACTACTGGCATCAACAAGAAACATAATCTGGTGGATATGGTAACCAAGAACCAACCTTTTGGAGACTCCGAGTTTCAAAAGGGCTTTGTCCAAGGAATTATCACTGCTGCAGCTACTGAACCTTCAAGACCGGTCATTCCCAGAAGATACATCCAAGCACTCAGGAACTTGGCCAACAACGATGATATCGTCATTACAACCGCTGACAAAGGAGGTGGTGTGGTGTTACTCAACACTGTCGACTACAACAATAAAGTCTTAAATCTTCTCAACGATGCCAACACATACCAGCCTGTATCAGAATCAGTGCTACTTCAAAGTACCCAGACTTTCCTTCAAAAGGCTCGTAGCATCTTACGAAAATCAGAACAAGGCAAAAAACTACTTAAACTTTTACCAGGTCAACCGAAACCAGCACGCCTGTATGGCCTTCCTAAGACACACAAACCTGGCATCCCACTACGGCCTATCACTTCGGGCATAGGGAGTGCACCACACAGACTAGCCGGCCACCTTGCCAAATACCTTTCAGCGCTTCTGGGCACTATCAGTCAAGCCCACCTCAAACATTCAGGTGACCTTCTCTCCCGAATTTCCAACCTGAATGTCAAAAACAAAAGCATGGCTTCCTTCGATGTCACAGCCCTCTTTACCAACGTTCCTACTGACGCTGCAATCAACATTCTGAGACAGAGGCTCACTGAAAACCACGACCTCCCTTTACCTCTTCTAGATTTCATCGATCTAGTGGAACTGTGTGTTAATTTCAACTTCTTCAAGTATCAGGACAACTGTTACAAACAATGCTTTGGGATGGCAATGGGCAGCCCGCTCAGTGCTGTGCTTGCCAACCTCTTCATGGAAAACTTGGAGACAGAGAAATTCAGCACCTCATTCCCAACACCGTTACCTGGCTAAGATACGTGATGATATATTGGTTTTCTATCCAAGACGTCTCAATATCCAGGCCCTTCTCAACAAGATCAATGCAGTTGAACCATCAATAAAGTTTACACTTGAACTCGAAAATGATGGCAAACTTCCTTTCCTCGACGTTCTACTGTGCAGATCTCCCGACAGTGACAAACTTCTCTTCAAAGTGTATAGAAAACCTACCAACAAGGACGATCTTATACACTTTTTTTTCACACCAAGATACCCGCACTAAGAGAGGAGTCCTCATTGGCTTCTTCTTGAGAGCTCTTCGCATCTCCAGCCCTTGTTTTCTAGAAGAAGAATGCACTTACATAACACAAGCCTTTACACGTCTTCAGTTCCCATCTTTCTTCATCCGAGATTGCAGACTCAAGGCACAAGCTATCCTCAACAAACCGCCCATGGAACAGCCCCATAAACAGTTCATAGTACTCCCATGTGGCGATGTTGCCACGAATACTCGCCGGGCACTTGCTATGAGTAACATCAACGTTTCCACCATAAACACATCCTCTATCAAAGACCTCACTACTAAACGCAGCCCCACACCTCTAACTTCTACAGCAGGCGTCTACACTATCCCCTGTGGGTTCTGTCCCAAGAAATATGTAGGCGAGACAGGCAGAGATCTTGCAGTCCGCCTGAATGAGCATCGAAATGCCTCTAACAGAGACGATGTAAGGTACGCCTGTGTCCTCCACAGAGAACTCCACGGGGCATTTGATGAACTGGAACGAGGCACAACTCGTTCTCACCGAACCAGACCTCAGACGCCGACGGTGCCTAGAAGCCTCACTAATCACCGTCACCGACACTATAGAACGCAACACTGGAAACTACAAAATTTCAAAAACATTGGCATACATGATACTTAAGCAGCATCCAACCCAACAACACAGGAGTCACATGATTTTCATCGTCTACTGGTCCTCATCATAGGCAGAGGTTGTTTTGATAAGGACCTGCCTCGCATGGGCCAGTAGGCCTTCTACAGTGTTCCTCCATTCTTATGTTCTTATGACATTCCTCAGGTCACGTGCGTCACATCTCACTCTCCGCCTATATATAATGTCTTTCTACCTCTGTATGTTAGAAGTGATCAAGGTCCCAGGACCGAAACGTTTTCTAATAAATATGTTATAGTGTTTGCTTACGTGTCTTTCTAAACCAACTGAAGCCACTAAACTGAAGAAGCAACTGGACTGAAGAAGCAACTGGACTGATGAAGCTACTAAACGGAATAAGAAACAGGACTGAAGAATTTACTGTACTGAATAAGTAACTGGACTGAAGAAGACACTAGACTGAAGAAGTCACTGGACTGAAGAAGTCACTGGACTGAAAAAGTTACTGGACTGAAGGAGCCTGTGGACTGAAGATGCCATTGTACTGAAGAAGCAACTGGACTGAAGAAGTAACTGGCATGAGGAAGCCACTGGAGTAAGGAAGTAACTGGACTGAGGAAGCCACTGGACTAAAGAAGCCACTGGACTGAAGATGCCACTGGACTGAAGAAGCAACTGGAATAAAGAAGTCACTGGACTGAAGAAGCCACTAGACTAAAGAAGCTGCTGAACTGAAAAAGCCACTTGACTGAAGAAGTCACTAGACTGAAGAAGCCACTAAACTGAAGAAGCCACTTTACTAAAGAAGCCACTAAACTGAAGAAGTAACTGGACTGAAGAAGCAACTAGACTGAAGAAGTAATTGGAGTTAAGAAGCCAATTGACTGGAGAAGCCACTAGACTAAAGAAGTAACTGGACTGAAGATGTAACTGGACAGAGACGCCACTAAACTGAAGTAACTGGACTGAAGAATTAACTGGACTGAAGAAGTAACTGGACTGAAGAAGTAACTGGGCTGAAGAAGACACTAGACTGAAGAAGTCACTGTACTGAAGAAGTCACTGACTGAAAAAGTAACTGGACGAAAGGAGCCAGTGGACTGAAGAAGTTATTGGACTGATGAAGTAACTGTAATGAGGAAGTCACTGGAGCAAGGAAGTAACTGGACTGAAGAAGCCACTAGATTGAAGAAGCGACTAAACTGTAGAAGACACTGGATGAAGAAGTCATTGGACTGTAAAGCCACTAGACTGAAGAAACCATTGAACTGAAGAAGTAACTAGACTGAAGAAGCCGCTGGACTGAAGAGGTAACTGGGCTGAAGAAGCCACTAGACTGAAGAAGTAACTGGACTGAAGAAGTCACTAGTTTGAACAAGCCACTAAATTGAAGAAGCCACTGGACTGAAGAAGTCATTGGACTGAAGAAGCCACTAGACTGAAGAAGCCACTGGACTGAAGAGGCCACTAGACTGAAGAATTCTCAAAACCGAAGAAGCCACCGGACTGAAGAAGCCACTGGACTGAAGAAGTCACTGGACTGAAGAAGCCACAAGACTGATGAAGCCACTAGACCGAAAGCCACTGGACTGAAGAAGTAACTGGACTGAAGAAGCCACTGGATGAAGAAACAACTGGACTGAAGAAGCCACTAGACTGAAGAAGTAACTGGACTGAAGATGTAACTGGACAGAAGACGCCACTAAACTGAAGTAGCTGGACTGAAGAATTAACTGGACTGAAGAAGAAACTGGACTGAAGAAGTAACTGGGCTGAAGAAGACACTAGACTGAAGAAGTCACTGGACTGAAGATGACACTGGACTGAAAAAGTAACTGGAATGAAGGAGCCAGTGGACTGAAGAAGCCATTGGACTGAAGAAGTAACTGTAATGAGGAAGCCACTGGAGCAAGGAAGTAACTGGACTGAAGAAGCCACTAGATTGAAGAAGCGACTAAACTGTAGAAGACACTGGACTGAAGAAGTCATTGGACTGTTAAAGTCACTAGACTGAAGAAGCCATTGAACTGAAGAAGTAACTGGGCGGAAGAAGCCACTGGTCTAAAGAAGCTACAGGACGGAAGAAGTCAATGGACTGAAGAAGCCACTAGACTGAAGAAGTAACTGGACTGAAGAAGCCACTGGACTGAAAAAGTAACTGGACTGAAGGAGCCAGTGGACTGTAGAAGCCATTGGACTGAAGAAGCCACTGGACTGAAGAAGTAACGGGCCTGAAGAAGCAACTGGACTAAAGAAGTCACTGGACTGAAGAAGCCACTATAATAAGGAAGCCACTGGACTGAAGAAGCAACTAGACTGATGAAGCCACTGGACAGAAGAAGTCACTAGTCTGAAGAAGACGCAGGACTGAAGGAGCCACTAGACTGAAGAAGTAACTAGACTGAAGAAGCCACTAGACTGAAGAAGTAACTGGACTGAAGAAACCACTGGACTAAAGAAGCCACCGGACTGAAGAAGCAATGGACTGAAGAAGCCACTATAAAAAAGAAGCCACTGGACTGAAGAAGCCACTAGACGGATGAAGCCACTGGACAGAAGAAGTCACTAGTCTGAAGAAGACGCTGGACTGAAGGAGCCACTAGACTGAAGAAGTAAATGGACTGTAGAAGCCATAGACTGAAGAAGTAACTGTACTGAAGAAGCCATTAGATTGAAGAAGTCACTAGACTGAAGAAGCCACTGGACTGAAGAAGTCACTGGACTGAAGGAGCCACTAGACTGAAAACGTATCTGTACTGAAGAAGCCACTAGACTGAAGAAGTAACTGGACTGAAGAAGCCATTAGATTGAAGAAGTCACTAGTCTGTAGAAGCCACTAAACTTAAGAAGCCACTGGACTGAAGAAGTCACTGAACTGAAGAAGTAACTGGACGGAAGAAGCCACTGGTCTAAAGAAGCTACAGGACTGAAGAATTCAATGGACTGAAAAAGCCACTAGACTGAAGAAGTAACTGGACTGAAGAAGACACTGGACTGAAAAAGTAACTGGACTGAAGGAGCAAGTGGACTGAAGAAGCCATTGGACTGAAGAAGCCACTGGACTGAAGAAGTAACTGAACTGAAGAAGCCACTGGACTGAAGAAGTAACTGGACTGAAGAAGCCATTGGACTAAAGAAGCCACTGGACTGAAGAAGGAACTAGACTGAAGAAGTAAATGGACGGAAGAAGCCAATAGAATGAAGAAGTAACTGGACTGAAGAAGCCACTGAACTAAAGAAGCCACTGGACTGAAGAAGCCATGGACTGAAGAAGCCACTATAATAAAGAAGCCACTGGACTGAAGAAGCCACTAGACTGATGAAGCCACTGGACAGAAGAAGTCACTAGTCTGAAGAAGACGCTGGACTGAAGGAGCCACTAGACTGAAGAAGTAACTGGACTGAAGAAGCCACTAGACTGAAGAAGTAACTGGACTGAAGGAGCCACTGGACTGAAGAAGTAACTGGACTGAAGAAGCCACTAGACTAAAGAAGCCACTGGACTGAAGAAGCCATGGACTGAAGAAGCCACTATCATGATGAAGCCACTGGAATGAAGAAGCCGTTAGACTGATGAAGCCACTGGACAGAAGAAGTCACTAGTCTGAAGAAGACGCTGGACTGAAGGAGCCACTAGACTGAAGAAGTAACTGGACTGAAGAAGCCATTAGATTGAAGAAGTCACTAGACTGAAGAAGCCACTGGACTGAAGAAGTCACTGGACTGAAGGAGCCACTAGACTGAAAAAGTAACTGGGCTGAACAAGCCACTAGACTGAAGAAGTAACTGGACTGAAGAAGCCATTAGATTGAAGAAGTCACTAGATTGAAGAAGCCACTAAACTTAAGAAGCCACTGGACTGAAGAAGTCACTAGACTGAAGAAGTCACTAGTTTGAACAAGCCACTAAATTGAAGAAGCCACTGGACTGAAGAAGTCATTGGACTGAAGAAGCCACTGGACTGAAGAAGTCACTGGACTGAAGAAGTCACTAGTTTGAACAAGCCACTAAATTGAAGAAGCCACTGGACTGAAGAAGTCATTGGAAATGAAGAGCCACTAGACTGAAGAAGCCACTGGACTGAAGAAGTCACTGGACTGAAGAAGCCACAAGACTGATGAAGCCACTAGACCGAAAGCCACTGGACTGAAGAAGTAACTGGACTGAAGAAGGCCACTGGAATGAAGAACAACTGGACTGAAGAAGCCACTAGACTAAAAGAAATAACTGGACTAAAGATGTAACTGGACAGAAGACGCCACTAAACTGAAGTAGCTGGACTGAGAATTAACTGGACTGAAGAAGAAACTGGACGAAGAAGTAACTGGGCTGAAGAAGACACTAGACTGAAGAAGTCACTGGACTGAAGATGACACTGGACTGAAAAAGTAACTGGAATGAAGGAGCCAGTGGACTGAAGAAGTTATTGGACTGATGAAGTAACTGTAATGAGGAAGCCACTGGAGCAAGGAAGTAACTGGACTGAAGAAGCCACTAGATTGAAGAAGCGACTAACTGTAGAAGACACTGGACTGAAGAAGTCATTGGACTGTAAAAGCCACTAGACTGAAGAAACCATTTAACTGAAGAAGTAACTAGACTGAAGAAGCCGCTGGACTGAAGAGGTAACTGGGTTGCAGAAGCCACTAGACTGAAGAAGTAACTGGACTGAAGAAGTCAATAGTTTGAAAAAGCCACTAAATTGAAGAAGCCACGGACTGAAGAAGTCATTGGACTGAAGAAGCCATAGACTGAAGAAGCCACTGGACTGAAGAGGCCACTAGACTGAAGAATTCTCAAAACCGAAAAACCCCAATGGACTGAAAGAAGCCACTGGACTGAAGAAGTCACTTGACTGAAGAAGCACAAGACTGATGAACCCACTAGACCGAAGCCACTGGACTGAAGAAGTAACTGGACTGAAGAAGCCACTGGATGAAGAAACAACTGGGACTGAAGAAGCCACTAGACTGAAGAAGTAACTGGACTGAAGTGTAATGGACAGAAGACGCCACTAAAACTAAAGTAGCTGGACTGAAGAATTAACTGGACTGAAGAAGAAACTGGACTGAAGAAGTAACTGGGCTGAAAAGACACTAGACTGAAGAAGTCACGGACTGAAGATGACACTGTACTGAAAAAGTAACTGGAATGAAGGAGCCAGTGGACTGAAGAAGCCATTGGACTGAAGAAGTAACTGAAATGAGGAAGCACTGGAGCAAGGAAGTAACTGGACTGAAGAAAGCCACTAGATTGAAGAAGCGACTAAATTGTAGAAGACACTGGACTGAAGAAGTCATTGGACTGTTAAGTCACTAGACTGAAGAGCCATTGAACTGAAGAAGTAACTGGGCGGAAGAAGCCACTGGTCTAAAGAAGCTACAGGAGGGAAGAAGTCAATGGACTGAAGAAGCCACTAGACTGAAGAAGTAACTGGACTGAAGAAGCCACTGGACTAAAAAAAGAATGGACTGAAGGAGCCAGTGGGACTGTAGAACCCATTGGACTGAAGAAAGCCACTGGACTGAAGAAGTAACGGGCCTGAAGAAGAAAACTGGACTAAAGAAGTCACTGGACTGAAGAAGCCACTATAATAAGGAAGCCACTGGACTGAAGAAGCCACTAGACTGATGAAGCCACTGGACAGAAGAAGTCACTAGTCTGAAAAAGGGACGCAGGACTGAAGGAGCACTAGACTAAAGGGAAGTAACTAGACTGAAACCCACTGGGATGAAGAAGTAACTGGACTGAAGAAACCACTGGCCCTAAAGAAGCCACCGGACCTGAAGAAGCAATGGACTGAAGAAGCCACTATAAAAAAGAAGCCACTGGACTGAAGAAGCAACTAGACGGATGAAGCCACTGGACAGAAGAAGTCACTAGTCTGAAGAAGACGCTGGACTGAAGGGCCACTTGACTGAAGAAGTAAAGGGGACTGTAGAAGCCACTAGACTGAAGAAGTAACTGTACTGAAGAAGCCATTAGATTGAAGAAGTCACTAGACTGAAGAAGCCACTGGACTGAAGAAGTCACTGGACTGAAGGACCCACTAACTGAAAAAGTATCTGTACTGAAGAAGCCACTAGACTGAAGAAGTAACTGGACTGAAGAAGCATTAGATTGAAGAAGTCACTAGTCGTAGAAGCCAACTAAAACTTAAGAAGCCATGGACTGAAGAAGTCACTGAACTAAAAGAAGTAATGGACGGAAGAAGCACTGGTCTAAAGAAGCAACAGGACTGAAGAATTCAATGGACTGAAAAACCACTAGACTGAAGAAGTAATGGACTGAAAAAGGGACACTGGACTGAAAAAGTAACTGGACTGAAGGAGCAAGTGGATGAAGAAGCCATTGGACTGAAGAAGCCACTGGACTGAAGAAGAAAACTGAACTGAAGAACCACTGGACTGAAGAAGTAACGGGACTGAAGAAGCCATTGGACTAAAAAAGCCACTGGACTGAAGAAGGAACTAGACTGAAGAAGTAAAGGGACGGAAGAAGCCAATAGAATGAAGAAGTAACTGGACTGAAGAAGCCACTGAACTAAAGAAGCCACTGGACTGAAGAAGCATATACTGAAGAAGCCACTTTAATAAAGAAGCCACTGGATGAAGAAGCCACTGGGGATGATGAAAGCCACTGGACAGAAAAGTCACTAGTCTGATGAAGACGCTGGACTGAAGGAGCCACTAGACTGAAGAATTTAACTGGACTGAAGAAGCCACTAGACGGGAAGAAGTAACTGACTGAAGGAGCATAGACTGAAGAAGTAACTGGACTGAAGAAGCCACTAGACTAAAGAAGTCACTGGACTGAAGAAGCCATGGACTGAAGAAGCCACTATCATGAAGAAGCCACTGGAATGAAGAAGCCGTTAGACTAAATGAAGCCACTGGACAGAAGAAGTCACTAGTCTGAAGAAGACGCTGGACTGAAGGAGCCACTAGACTGAAGAAGTAACTGGACTGAAGAAGCCATTAGATTGAAGAAGTCACTAGACTGAAAGCCACTGGACTGAAGAAGTCATGGACTGAAGGAGCCACTAGACTGAAAAGTAACGGGGCTGAACAAGCCACTAGACTGAAGAGTAACTGGACTGAAGAAGCATTAGATTGAAAAAGTCACTAGATTGAAGAAGCCACTAAACTTAAGAAGCCGCTGGACTGAAGAAGTCACTAGACTGAAGAAGTCACTAGTTTGAACAAGCCACTAAATTGAAGAAGCCACTGGACTGAAGAAGTCATTGGACTGAAGAAGCCACTGGACTGAAGAAGTCACTGGACTGAAGAAGTCACTAGTTTGAACAAGCCACTAAATTGAAGAAGCCACTGGACTGAAGAAGTCATTGGACTGAAGAAGCCACTAGACTGAAGAAGCCACTGGACTGAAGAAGTCACTGGACTGAAGAAGCCACAAGACTGATGAAGCCACTAGACCGAAAGCCACTGGACTGAAGAAGTAACTGGACTGAAGAAGCCACTGGATGAAGAAACAACTGGACTGAAGAAGCAACTAGACTGAAGAAATAACTGGACTGAAGATGTAACTGGACAGAAGACGCCACTAAACTGAAGTAGCTGGACTGAAGAATTAACTGGACTGAAGAAGAAACTGGACTGAAGAAGTAACTGGGCTGAAGAAGACACTAGACGGGAAAAAAGTCACGGGCTGAAGATGACACTGACTGAAAAAGTAACGGGAAAATAAAGGGAAAGCCAGTGGACTGAAGAAGCCCATTGGACTGAAGAAGTAACGTAATGAGGAAGCCACTGGAGCAGGAAGTAATGGACTGAAGAAGCCACTAGATTGAAGAAGCGACTAAACTGTAGAAGACATTTGGACTGAAGAAGTCATTGGACTGAAAAAAGTCACTAGACTGAAGAAGCCATTGACTGAAGAAGTAACTGGACTGAAGAAGCCGCTGGACTGAAGAAGTAACTGGACGGAAGAAGCCACTAGACTGAGAAGAAATTTGGGGTTGAAAAAGCCACTGGACTTAAGAAGTAACTGGGCGGAAGAAGCCACTGGTCTAAAGAAGCTACAGGACTGAAGAAGGTCAATGGACTGAAGAAGCCACTAGACTAAAAGAAGTAACGGGACTGAAAAAGCCACTGGACTGAAAAAGTAACTGGATGAAGGAGCCAGTGGACTGAAGAAGCCATTGGACTAAAGAAGCCACTGGACTGAAGAAGTAACGGGACTGAAGAAGCCACGGACTAAAGAAGTCACTGGACTGAAGAAGCAACTATAATAAGGAAGCCACGGGACTGAAGAAGCCACTAGACTGATAAAGCCACTGGACAGAAGAAGTCACTTGTCTGAAAAAGACGCAGGACTAAAGGAGCCCATAGACTGAAGAAGTAAACTAGACTAAAGAAGCCACTGGGACTGAAGAAGTAACTGGACTGAAGAAACCACTGGACTAAAGAAGCCCCCGGGGACTGAAGAAGCAATGGACTGAAGAAGCCATATAAAAAAGAACCACTGGACTGAAGAAGCCACTAGACGGATGAAGCCACTGGAAGAAGAAGTCACTAGTCTGAAGAAGACGCTGGCTGAAGGACCCACTAGACTGAAGAAGTAAATGGACTGTAGAAGCCACTAGACTGAAGAAGTAACTGGACTGAAGAAGCCTCAGATTGAAGAAGTCACAAAGATGAAGAAGCCACTGGACTGAAGAAGTCACTGGACTGAAGGAGCCACTAGACTGAAAAGTAACTGGACTGAAGAAGCCACTAGACTGAAGAAGTAACTGGACTGAAGAAGCCATTAGATTGAAGAAGTCACTAGTCTGTAGAAGCCACTAAACTTAAGAAGCCACTGGACTGAAGAAGTCACTAGTCTGAGGAAGACGCTGGACGGAAGAAGCCACTGGACTGAAGAAGTCACTGGACTGAAGAAGTCACTAGTTTGAACAACCCACTAAACTGAAGAACCCACTGGACTGAAGAAGTCTTTGGACTGAAGAAGCCACTAGACTGAACAAGCCACTGGACTGAAGAGGCCACTAGACTGAAGAAGTCACAAGTCCGAAGAAGCCATTGGACTTAAGAAGCCAACTGGATTGAAGAAGTCACTGGTCTGAATAAGCCACAAGACTGATGAAGCCACTAGACTAAAATCACTGGACTGAAGAAGTAACTGGACTGAAGAAGCCACTGGATGAAGAAACAACTGGACTGAAGAAGCCACTAGACTGAAGAAGTAACTGGACTGAAGAAGCAACTAGACTGAAGGAGTATCTGGACGGAAGAACCCACTGGACTTCAGAAGTCACTGGACTGAATAAGCCACTACAATGAAGGAGCCACTTGACTGATGAAGCCACTAGACTGAAGAAGCCACTGGACTGAAGAAGCCACTGGACTGAAGAAGTCACTGGACTGAAGAAGCCACTTGACTGAAGAAGCCACTCTGCTGAAGAAGCCACTCTACTGAAGAAGCCACTCTGCTGAAGAAGCCACTCTACTGAAGAAGCCACTCTGATGATGAAGCCACTATGCAGAAGCAACCATTGGACTGAGGAAGCCATTCTACTGAAGAAGCCACTCTACTGAAGAAGCCACTCTACTGAAGAAGCCACTGGACTGAAGAAGTAACTGTAATGAGGAAGCCACTGGAGGAAGGAAGTAACTGGACTGAAGAAGCCACTAGACTGAAAAAGCGACTAAACTGTAGAAGACACTGGACAGAAGAAGTCATTGGACTGTAAGAGCCACTAGACTGAAGAAGCCATTGAACTGAAGAAGTAACTAGACTGAAGAAGCCACTAGACTGAATAAGTAACTGGACTGAAGAAGTCACTGGACTGAAGAAGTAACTGGACCGAAGAAGCCACTGGTCTAAAGATGCTACAGGACTGAAGAAGTCAATGGACTGAAGAAGCCACTAGACTGAAGATGCCACTAGACTGAAGAAGCCACTAGACTGAAGAAGTAACTGGGCTGAAAAAGCCACTGAACTGAAAAAGTAACTGTACTGAACAAGCCACTAGACTGAAGAAGTAACTGGACTGAAGGAGCGACTAGACTGAAGAAGTAAGTGGACGGAAGAAGAAACTTGACTGATGAAGTAACTGGACTGAAGAAGCCACTGGACTAAAGAAGCCACTGGACTGAAGAAGCAACTAGACTGATGAAGTAAATGGACGGAAGAAGCCTCTAGAATGAAGAAGTAACTGGTCTGAAGAAGCCACTGGACTAAAGAAGCCACTGGACTGAAGAAGCCATGGACTGAAGAAGCCACTATAATAAAGAAGCCACTGGACTGAAGAAGCCACTAGACTGATGAAGCCACTGGACAGAAGAAGTCACTAGTCTGAAGAAGACGGAAATAAATGGTATAAAATACCGACACAATGGAAATATAAACACAAATGCAGTATAATGTGATCCTTTATTGACTACGTTTCGCCCACACAGTGGGCTTTATCAAGTCACAAACAGAACTACCTGGTGTGGAAGGAACGCGAGTATTTATATTCCGGTTCAGAATGCTGAGGTCAGGTGAAGAATGCTGCATCTGATGATGTACCGAGTGGGGTTATCGAGTCTAAAAACTTGGGTAGCTTGGAAAGGAGATTGGATAAGATTATAATCCCTTGTAATGACTGCAACAAGTTATACGTGGGCGAAACATCAAGGGACCTCCAAACACGTATTTCAGAACACCAATACGCAAGCAGGTCTGACGACACAAGGAATGCCTGCGTACAACACCGTAATTCACACAACCACTTGATAAACTACAGAAACTCAAGACTTATCGCCACAGAAGACAACACTTAATACCGAAGAATCCTGGAATCATCACTTATTTCTATATCCGACAACTTCAACCAGAATAGTGGCTTCTATAACATAGCTGAACCACTTGCCAAGAAACTTCTTCATCGCTATCCCACATAAGAACACTGTAGAAGGTCTGCTCACAAACTTATCCAATCTCCTTTCCAAGCTACCCAAGTTTTTAGACTCGATAACCCCACTCGGTACATCATCAGATGCAGCATTCTTCACCTGACCTCAGCATTCTGAACCGGACTATAAATACTCGCGTTCCTTCCACACCAGGTAGTTCTGTTTGTGACTTGAAAAAGCCCACTGTGTGGGCGAAACGTAGTCAATAAAGGATCACATTATACTGCATTTGTGTTTATATTTCCATTCTGAAGAAGACGCTGGACTGAAAGAGCCACTAGACTGAAGAAGTAACTGGACTGAAGAAGCCCCTAGACTGAATAAGTAACTGGACTGAGGAAACCACTGGACTAAAGAAACCACTAGACTGAAGAAGCCATGGACTGAAGAAGCCACTATAATAAAGAAGCCACTGGACTGAAGAAGCCACTAGACTGATGAAGCCACTGGACCGAAGAAGTCACTAGTCTGAAGAAGACACTGGACTGAAGGAGCCACTAGACCGAAGAAGTAACTAGACTGAAGAAGACACTAGACTGAAGAAGTAACTGGACTGAAGAAGCCATTAGATTGAAGAAGTCACTAGACTGAAGAAGCCGCTGGACTGAAGAAGTCACTGGACTGAAGGAGCCACTAGACTGAAAAAGTAACTGGGCTGAAGAAGCCACTAGACTGAAGAAGTAACTGGACTGAAGAAGCCAATAGATTGAAGAAGTCACTAGATTGAAGAAGCCACTAAACTTAAGAAGCCACTGGACTGAAGAAGTCACTAGACTGAAGAAGAGGCTGGACGGAAGAAGCCACTGGACTGAAGAAGTCACTGGACTGAAGAACTCACTAGTTTGAACAAGCCACTAAATTGAAGAAGCCACTGGACTGAAGAAGTCATTGGACTGAATAGGCCACTAGACTGAAGAATTCTCAAGACCGAAGAAGCCACTGGACTGAAAAAGCCACTGGACTGAAGAAGTCACTCGACTGAAGAAGCCACAAGACTGATGAAGCCACTAGACAGAAAGCCACTGGACTGAAGAAGTAACTGGACTGAAGAAGCCACTGGATGAAGAAACAACTGGACTGAAGAAGCCACTAGACTGAAGAAGTAACTGGACTGAAGATGTAACTGGACAGAAGACACACTAAACTGAAGTAACTGGACTAAAGAATTAACTGGACTGAAGAAGAAACTGGACTGAAGAAGTAACTGGGCTGAAGAAGACACTAGACTGAAGAAGTCACTGGACTGAAGATGTCACTTGACTGAAAAAGTAACTGGACTGAAGGAGCCAGTGGACTGAAGAAGCCATTGGACTGAAGAAGTTACTGTAATGAGGAAGCCACTGGAACAAGAAAGTAACTGGACTGAAGAGGCCACTAGAATGAAGAAGCGACTAAACTGTAGAAGACACTGGAGTGAAGAAGTCATTGGACTGTAAAAGCCACTAGACTGAAGAAGCCATTGAATTGAAGAAGTAACTGGACTGAAGAAGCCGCTGGACTGAAGAAGTAACTGGACTGAAGAAGCCACTTGTCTGAAGAAGTAATTGGTCTGAAGAAGCCACTGGACTTAAGAAGTAACTGGACGGAAGAAGCCACTGGTCTAAAGAAGCTACAGGACTGAAGAAGTCAATGGACTGAAGAAGCCACTAGACTGAAGAAGTAACTGGACTGAAGAAGTCACTGGACTGAAAAAGTAACTGGACTGAAGGAGCAAGTGGACTGAAGAAGCCATTGGACTGAAGAAGCCACTGGACTGAAGAAGTCATTGGACTGTAAAAGCCACTAGACTGAAGAAGCCATTGAATTGAAGAAGTAACTGGACTGAAGAAGCCGCTGGACTGAAGAAGTAACTGGACTGAAGAAGCCACTTGTCTGAAGAAGTAATTGGTCTGAAGAAGCCACTGGACTTAAGAAGTAACTGGACGGAAGAAGCCACTGGTCTAAAGAAGCTACAGGACTGAAGAAGTCAATGGACTGAAGAAGCCACTAGACTGAAGAAGTAACTGGACTGAAGAAGTCACTGGACTGAAAAAGTAACTGGACTGAAGGAGCAAGTGGACTGAAGAAGCCATTGGACTGAAGAAGCCACTGGACTGAAGAAGTAACTGGACTGAAGAAGCCACTGGACTGAAGAAGTAACGGGACTGAAGAAGCCACTGAACTAAAGAAGTCACTGGACTGAAGAAGCCACTATAATAAGGAAGCCACTGGACTGAAGAAGCCACTAGACTGATGAAGCCACTGGACAGAAGAAGTCACTAGTCTGAAGAAGACGCAGGACTGAAGGAGCCACTAGACTGAAGAAGTAACTAGACTGAAGAAGCCACTAGACTGAAGAAGTAACTGGACTGAAGAAACCACTGGACTAAAGAAGCCACCGGACTGAAGAAGCCATGGACTGAAGAAGCCATTACAATAAAGAAGCCACTGGACTGAAGAAGCCACTAGACGGATGAAGCCACTGGACAGAAGAAGTCACTAGTCTGAAGAAGACGCTGGACTGAAGGAGCCAATAGACTGAAGAAGTAAATGGACTGAAGAAGCCACTAGACTGAAGATGTAACTGGACTGAAAAAGCCATTAGATTGAAGAAGTCACTAGACTAAAGAAGCCACTGGACTGAAGAAGTCACTGGACTGAAGGAGCCACTAGACTGAAAAAGTAACTGGACTGAAGAAGCCACTAGACTGAAGAAGTAACTGGACTGAAGAAGCCATTAGATTGAAGAAGTCACTAGTCTGTAGAAGCCACTAAACTTAAGAAGCCACTGGATTGAAGAAGTCACTACTCTGAGGAAGACGCTGGACGGAAGAAGCCACTGGACTGAAGAAGTCACTGGACTGAAGAAGTCACTAGTTTGAACAAGCCACTAAACTGAAGAAGCCACTGGACTGAAGAAGTCATTGGACTGAAGAAGCCACTAGACTGAACAAGCCACTGGACTGAAGAGGCCACTAGACTGAAGAAGTCACAAGACCGAAGAAGCCACTGGAATTAAGAAGCCACTGGACTGAAGAAGTCTCTGATCTGAATAAGCCACAAGACTGACGAAGCCACTAGACTGAAAGTCACTGGACTGAAGAAGTAACTGGACTGAAGAAGCCACTGGATGAAGAAACAACTGTACTGAAGAAGCTACTAGACTGAAGAAGTAACTGGACTGAAGAAGCAACTAGACTGAAGGAGTATCTGAACGGAAGAACCCACTGGACTGCAGAAGTCACTGGACTGAATAAGCCACTAGAATGAAGAAACCACTTGACTGATGAAGCCACTAGACTGAAGAAGCCACTGGACTGAAGAAGCCACTTGACTGAAGAAGCCACTCTGCTGAAGAAGCAACTCTACTGAAGAAGCCTCTCTGCTGAAGAAGCCACTCTACTGAAGAAGCCACTCTGCTGATGAAGCCACTATGCAGAAGCAACCATTGGACTGAGGAAGCCACTCTACTGAAGAAGCCACTCTACTGAAGAAGCCACTCTACTGAAGAAGCCACTGGACTGAAGAAGTAACTGTAATGAGGAAGCCTCTAGAGGAAGGAAGTAACTGGACTGAAGAAGCCACTAGACTGAAGAAGCGACTAAACTGTAGAAGACACTGGACTGAAGAAGTCATTGGACTGTAAGAGCCACTAGACTGAAGAAGCCATTGAACTGAAGAAGTAACTGGACTGAAGAAGCCGCTGGACTGAAGAAGTAACTAGACTGAAGAAGCCACTAGACTGAATAAGTAACTGGACTGAAGAAGTCATTGGACTGAAGAAGTAACTGGACCGAAGAAGCCACTGGTCTAAAGAAGCTACAGAACTGAAGAAGTCAATGGACTGAAGAAGCCACTAGACTGAAGAAGCCACTAGACTGAAGAAGCCACTAGACTGAAGAAGCCACTAGACTGAAGAAGTAACTGGGCTGAACAAACCACTAGACTGAAGAAGTAAGTGGACGGAAGAAGAAACTGGACTGAAGAAGTAACTGGACTGAAGAAGCCACTGGACTAAAGAAGCCACTGGACTGAAGAAGCAACTAGACTGATGAAGTAAATGGACGGAAGAAGCCACTAGGATGAAGAAGTAACTGGACTGAAGAAGCCACTGGACTAAAGAAGCCACTGGACTGAAGAACCCATGGACTGAAGAAGCCACTATAATAAAGAAGCCACTGGACTGAAGAAGCCACTAGACTGATGAAGCCACTGGACAGAAGAAGTCACTAGTCTGAAGAAGACGCTGGACTGAAGGAGCCACTAGACTGAAGAAGTAACTGGACTGAAGAAGCCACTAGACTGAATAAGTAACTGGACTGAAGAAACCACTGGACTAAAGAAACCACTAGACTTAAGAAGCCATGGACTGAAGAAGCCACTATAATAAAGAAGCCACTGAACTGAAGAAGCCACTAGACTGATGTAGCCTCTGGACCGAAGAAGTCACTAGTCTGAAGAAGACACTGGACTGAAGGAGCCACTAGACCGAAGAAGTAACTGGACTGAAGAAGATACTAGACTGAAGAAGTAACTGGACTGAAGAAGCCATTAGATTGAAGAAGTCACTAGACTGAAGAAGCCACTAAACTTAAGAAGCCACTGGACTGAAGAAGTCACAAGTCTGAAGAAGACTGTGGACTGAAGAAGCCACTGGACTGAAGGAGCCACTAGACTGAAAAAGTAACTGGACTGAAGAAACCACTGGACTAGAGAAACCACTAGACTGAAGAAGCCATGGACTGAAGAAGCCACTATAATAAAGAAGCCACTGAACTGAAGAAGCCACTAGACTGATGTAGCCACTGGACCGAAGAAGTCACTAGTCTGAAGAAGACACTGGACTGAAGGAGCCACTAGACCGAAGAAGTAACTGGACTGAAGAAGATACTAGACTGAAGAAGTAACTGGACTGAAGAAGCCATTAGATTGAAGAAGTCACTAGACTGAAGAAGCCGCTGGACTGAAGAAGTCACTGGACTGAAGGAGCCACTAGACTGAAAAAGTAACTGTACTGATGAAGCCACTAGACTGAAGAAGTAACTGGACCGAAGAAGCCATTAGATTGAAGAATTCACTAGACTGAAGAAGCCACTAAACTTAAGAAGCCACTGGACTGAAGAAGTCACAAGTCTGAAGAAGACTGTGGACTGAAGAAGTCACTGGACTGAAGAAGTCACTAGTTTGAACAAGCCACTAAACTGAAGAAGCCACTGGACTGAAGAAGTCATTGGACTGAAGAAGCCACTAGACTGACCAAGTCACTGGACTGACGAGGCCAGTAGACTGAAGAAGTCACAAGACTGAAGAAGCCACTGGACTGAAGAAGCCACTGGACTGAAGAAGTCACTGGACTGAAGAAGCCACAAGACTGATGAAGCCACTAGACTGATAGCCACTGGACTGAAGAAGTAACTGGACTGAAGAAGCCACTGGATGAAGAAACAACTGGACTGAAGAAGCCACTAGACTGAAGAAGTAACTGGACTGAAGAAGCAACTAGACTGAAGAAGTAACGCCACTGGACGGCAGAAGTCACTGGACTGAAAAAGCCACTAGACTGAAGAAGCCACTTGACTGATGAAGCCACTAGACTGAAGAAGCTACTGGACTGAAGAAGCCACTGAACTGAAGAAGTCACTGGACTGAAGAAGCTACTTGACTGAAGAAGCTATTGGACTGAAGAAGCCACTAGACTGAAGAAGCCACTAGATTGAAGAAGCCACTAAACTGAAAATATCACTGGATTGAAGTAGCCACTGGACAGAAGAAGTCATTGGATTGAAGAATCCATTAGACTAAATAAGCCACTGAACTGAAGAAGCCACTAGACTGAAGAAGTCACTTGACTGAAAAAGCCATTGGACTGAGGAAACCACTCCATTGAAGAAGCCACTCTGCTGAAGAAGCCACTCTACTGAAGATGCCACTCTACTAAAGAAGCCACTCTACTGAAGAAGCCACTCTGCTGAAGAAGCCACTCTGCAGAAGAAGCCACTCTATTGAAGAAGCCATTGGACTGAGGAAGCCACTCTTCTGAAGAAGCCACTCTACTGAAGAAGCCGCTCTGCTGAAGAAGCCACTCTACTGAAGAAGCCACTCTGCTGAAGAAGCGACTCAACTGAAATAGCCACTCTACTGAAGAAGCCACTCTACTGAAGAATCCACTCTGCCGAAGGAGGCTCTCTACTGAAGAAGCCACTCTAAAAAAGAAACCACTCTACTGAAGAAGCCACTCTGCTGAAAAAGCCACTCTGCTGAAGAAGCCACTCTGCTGAAGAAGCAACTCTACTGAAGAAGCCACTCTACTGAAGAAGACACTCTGCTGAAGAAGCGACTCAACTGAAATAGCCACTCTACTGAAGAAGCAACTCTACTGAAGAAGCCACTCTGCTGAATAAGTCACTCTACTAAAGAAGCCACTCTAAAAAAGAAACCACTCAACTGAAGAAGCCACTCTGCTGAAGAAGCAACTCTACTGGAGAAGCCACTCTACTGAAGAAGCTACTCTATGAAGAACGCACTCTGCTGAAGAAGGCACTTTACTGATGAAGCTACTCTACTGAAGAAACCACTCTTCTGAAGAACGCATTGCACTGAAGAAGTCACTCTACTGAAGAAGCCATTATACTGAATAAGTCATTCTGCTGAATAAGCCACTCTACTGAAGAAGCCACTCTACTGAAGAAGCCACTCTGCTGAAGAAGCCACTCTGCTGAAGAAGCCACTTTACTGAAGAATCCTTCCTTCTCAAGAAGCAACTCTACTGAAGAAGCCACACTGCTGAATGACCAACTCTACTGAAGAAACAACTCTACTGAAGAAGCCACCCTGCTGAAGAATTTACTCTACTGAAGAAGCTACTCTACTGAAGAAGCCACTCTACTGAAGAAGCCACTCTACCAAAGAAGCCACTCGGCTGAAGAATCCACTCTACTGACGAAGTCACTCTGCGGAAGAAGCCACTCTACTGAAGAAGCCACTCTACTGAAGAAGCCATTTTACTCAGGAAACCACTCTGCTGAAGAACCCACTCTACTGATGAAACCACTCTACTGATGAAACCACTCTACTGAAGAAGCCACTCTACTGAACAAGTCACTCTGCTGAAGAAGCAACTCTACTGAAGAAGCCACTCTACTGAAGAAGCAACTCTGCTGAAGAAGCAACTCTACTGAAGAAGCCACTCTGCTGAAGAAACCACAATGCTGAAGAGAACAGTCTGCTGAAGAAGCCATTCTACTGAAGAACCAATTGGAATTAGGAAGCCACGCAACTGAAAAAACCACTCTACTGAGAAGCCACTCTACTTAAGAAGCCACTATGGTGAAGAAGCCACTCTACTGAAGAAGCCATTGGACTGACAAAGCCACTCAACTGAAGAAGGCACTCTACTAAGGAAGCCACTCTACTGAAGAAGCAACTCTGCTGAAGAAGGCACTCTACTGAAGAAGCCACTCAACTGAAGAAGCCACTCTACTAAAGAAGCCACTCTACTGAAGAAGCAACTCTACTGAAGAAGCCACTGTACTGAAGAAGCCAGTCTGCTGAAGAAGCACTCTGCTGAAGAAGCCACTCTGCTGAAGAAGCAACTCTACTAAAGAAGCCACTCTACTGAAGAAGCAACTCTGCTGAAGAAGCAACTCTACTAAAGAAGCAACTCTACTGAAGAAGACACTCTACTGAAGAAGCCACTCTGCTGAAGAAGCCAGCGTGCTGAAGAAGCCACTCTGCTGAAGAACCAATTGGAATGAGGAAGCCACTCTACTGAAGAAGCCACTCTACTGAAGAAGCCACTCTACTGAAGAAGCCACTCTGCTGAAGAAGCCACTCTGCTGAAGAAGCCACACTCCTCAAGAAGCTACTCCATGAAGAACGCACTCTGCTGAAGAAGGCACTTTACTGAAGAAGCTACTCTACTGAAGAAGAAACTCTACTGAAGAAGCCACCCTTCCGAAGAAGCCACTTTACTGAAGAAGCCACCCTTCTGAAGAAGCCACTTTACTGAAGAAGTCTTCCATCTCAAGAAGCCACTCTACTGAAGAAGCCACGCTGCTGAATGAGCAACTCTACTGAAGAAACCACTCTACTGAAGAAGCCACCCTGCTGAAGAATTTACTCTACTGAAGAAGCTACTCTACTGAAGAAGCCACTCTACTGAAGAAGCCATTTTACTCAGGAAACCACTCTACTGAACAAGCCATTCTACTGAAGAAGACACTCTGCTGAAGAACCCACTATACTGAAGAAGCCACTATGCTGAAGAAGCCACTATGCAGAAGAAGCCATTGGACTGAGGAAGCCACTCTGCTGAAGAAACCACTCTACTGAAGAAGCCACTCTACTGAACAAGCCACTCTACTGAAGAAGCCACTCTACTGTAGAATCCACTGTGCTGAAGATGTCACTCTACTGAAGAAGTCACTCTGCTTAAGAAGCCACTCTACTGAAGAAGCCACTCTAATGAAGAAGGCACTCTGCTGAAGAAGTCACTTTACTGAAGAAGTCACTCTGCTGAAGAAGCCACTCTACTGAAGAAGCCACTCTACTGAAGAAGCCACTCTACTGAAGAATCCACTCTACTGAAGAAGTCACTCTACTGAAGAAGCCACACTACTGAAGGAGGCACTCTGCTGAAGAAGTCACTCTACTGAAGAAACCACACTACTGAAGGAGGCATTCTACTGAAGAACCCACTGGAATGAGGAAGCCACTCTACTGAAGAAGCAACTCTACTGAAGAAGCGACTCTACTGAAGAAATCACTCTAGCAAAGAAGCCACTCTACTGAAGAGGCCATTGGACTGACAAAGCCACGTATGAAAAAGCCCTTGCTAAAGAAGGCACTCTATGAAAAAGGTGTCTCTATGAAAAGCTACTCTTTGAAGAAGCCACTCTGTTAAAAGAAACTCTAAAGAAGCCACTCTATAAATATACTATCAAATGAAAAAGCCACTCTGTGAAGAAGCACTTGTAAAGAACATTTTGGGAAAGAATTCACTCTCATAAGAAGCACTCTATGAAAAAAAGCACTCGCTGAAGAAGCAACTCTTGAAGAACCACTCTCTAAAAAAGCCCTTTGAAGAAGAAAACTTGCTAAGAACAAATCTATGAAGAAGAAACTTTACGAAGAAGCAACTCTATGAAGAAGCCACTCTATGAAGAAAAACCCTCGCTGAAGAACCCATTGCTGAAAAAACCCATTTGTAAGAAGCCGCTGTGAATAAGCCACTGTACTGAAGAACCCACCTACGAAGATCCCTTTGGGAATGAGGAACCCACTCTACTGAAAAAAGCATTTTAAAAAGAATCCCTTTGCTGAAGAAGTCACTCTGTGAAGGTACTTCTGAAAAAACCCTTGGACGGGGGAAGCCTTTATGATAAGCACTCTACTGAAGAAGCCGTTGTGAAAAAGCCACTTACGAAGAACCCCAATCTTTGAAAAACCCTGTTACTGAAAAAAGCTCTCTACGAAGAAACCATCCTTGAGAAGCCACCTACTAAAATGCCCTTACAAAAGCACTCTATGAAGAAGCCCATCTGGGAAGAAGCCACTTTACGGGACGATGCCATCTATGAAAAGCCTTTTTTCTGACAAACCCAAATCTATGACGAAGCCCTCTGTGAAGAAGGCACCTACTGAAGAAGCCACTCTAAGAACCCTCTACAAAGAAGCCACTCTGAAGAAGCCATTGATGAAGAAGCCTTCTGCAGAAAAAAGCATCTTACTGAAAACCCACTGCTGACAAACCCATTTGCTGAAGGGCCCACTCTGCGGGGAAAAAGCAACTCTATGAAAACCACCTACTAGGGGAAAGCCACTCGCTGAAGAAACCTCTTGCTAAAGAAGCCACTTACGAAGAACCCACTCTGTGAAGAAGAACTCTACTAAGAAAAGAAGCCACTCTACTGATGAAACCACTCTACTGAAGAAGTCACTCTACTGAAGAAGCCACTTTACTGAAGAAGCCACTCTACTGAAGAAGCCACTCTACTGAAGAAGCTACTTTACTGAAGAAGCCACCCTTCTGAAGAAGCCACTCTACTGAAGAAGCCTCCCTTTTAAAGAAGCCACTTTACTGAAGATGCCACCCTTCTGAAGAAGCCACTCTACTGAAGAAGCCACACTTCTGAAAAACCACTCTACTGAAGATCCACTCTACTGAAGAAGCCACTCTGCTGAAGAAGCCTCTCTACTGAAGAAGCCAATCTGCTGAAGAATCCACGCTACTGACGAAGCCATTCAACTGAACAAGCCACTCTGCTGAAGAAGCCACTCTACTGAATAAGTCATTCTGCTGCAGAAGCCACGATACTGAAGAATCAACTCTACTGAAGAACGCATTGGACTGAGGAAGCTATTCTACTGAAGAAGCCACTATACTGAAGAAGCCACTCTTCTGAAGAATCCCCTCTGCTGAAGATGTGACTCTACTGAAGAAGTCACTCTGCTGAAGAAGCCACTCTGCTGAAGAATCCACTCTACTGAAGAAGCCACTCTGCTGAAGAAGCCACTCTACTGAAGAAGTCACACTTCTGAAGAGGCCGCTCTGGTAAAGAAGACAGTCTACTGAAGAAGCCACTCTGCTGAAGAAGCCACTCTACTGAGATAGCCATTCTTCTGAAGAAGCCACCCTTCTAAAGAAGCCACTCTACTGAAGTAGCCACAATACTGAATAAGCCACTCTTCTGAAGAAACCACTCTACTGAAGAAGCCACTTTGCTGAAGAATTTTCTCTACTGAAGAAGCTACTCAACTGAAGAAGCCACTCTACTGAAGAAGCAATTCTACTGAAGAAGCGACTCTGCTGAAGAATCCACTTTACTGACGAAGCCACTCTGCTGAAGAAGTCACTCTTCTGAAGAAGCCATTGGACTGAGGAAGCCACTCTACTGATGAAGTCACTCTGCTGAAGAAGCCGCTCTGCTGAAGAAGCCACTCTACTGAAGAAGCCACTCTTTTGAAGAAGCTGCTCTACTGAAGAAGCCACTCTACTGAAGAAACCACTCTCCTGAAGAAGCCACTCTAATGAAATAGCCACTCTACTGAAGAAGCCACTCTACTGAAGAAGCCACTCTGGTGAAGAAGCCACTTTACTGACGATGCCACTCTACTGAAGAAGCCGTTTTACTGACAAAGTCACTCTACTGACGAAGCCACTCTGTTGAAGAAGGCACTCTACTGAAGAAGCCACTCTACTGAAGAAGCCACTCTACTAAAGAAGCCACTGCTGAAGAAGCCACTCTGATGAAGAAGCCATTCTGCTGAAGAAGCAACTCAACTGAAGAAGCCACTCTACCGAATAAGCCACTCTGCTGACAAAGCCACTCGCGGAAGAAGCCACTCTGCTGAAGAAGCAACTCTACTGAAGAAGCCACTCTACTAAAGAAGCCACTCTGCTGAAGAAACCTCTCTGCTAAAGAAGCCACTCTACTGAAGAAGCCACTCTGCTGAAGAAGCAACTCTACTGAAGAAGCCACTCTACTGAAGAAGCCACTCTGCTGATGAAGCCACTCTGCTGAAGAAGCCACTTTACTGAAGAACCCACTGGAATGAGGAAGCCACTCTGCTGAAGAACCCACTCTACTGAAGAACCCACAGAAATTAGAAAGCCACTCTACTGAAGAAGCCACTCTACTGAAGAAGCCACTCTACTGAAGAAGCCACTCTACAGAAGAAGCCACTCTACTGAAGAAGCCACTCTACTGAAGAAGCCACTGTGCTCAGGAAGCCACTCTCCTGAAGACGTTACTCAACTGAAAAAGCCACTCTGTTGAAGAATCCACTCTACTGAAGAAGCCACTTTACTGAAGAAGCCACTCTACTGAAGAAGCCACTCTACTGAAGAAGCTACTTTACTGAAAAAGCCACCCTTCTGAAGAAGCCACTCTGCTGAAGAAGCCTCCCTTCTAAAGAATCCACTTTACTGAAGATGCCACCCTTCTGAAGAAGCCACTCTACTGAAGAAGCCACACTACTGAAAAACCACTCTACTGAAGATCCACTCTACTGAAGAAGCTACTCTGCTGAAGAATTTACTCTACTGAAAAAGCTCCTCTACTGAAGAAGCCACTCTACTGAAGAAGCCTCTCTACTGAAGAAGCCACTCTGCTGAAGAATCCACGCTACTGACGAAGCCATTCAACTGAACAAGCCACTCTGCTGAAGAAGCCACTCTACTGAGTCATTCTTCTGCAGAAGCCACGATACTGAAGAATCAACTCTACTGAAGAACGCATTGGACTGAGGAAGCTATTCTACTGAAGAAGCCACTATAATGAAGAAGCCACTCTTCTGAAGAATCCACTCTGCTGAAGATGTGACTCTACTGAAGAAGTCACTCTGCTGAAGAAGCCACTCTGCTGAAGAATCCACTCTACTGAAGATGCCACTCTGCTGAAGAAGCCACTCTACTGAAGAAGTCACACTTCTGAAGAGGCCGCTCTGCTAAAGAAGACAGTGTACTGAAGAAGCCACTCTGCTGAAGAAGCCACTCTACTGAAATAGCCACTCTTCTGAAGAAGCCACCCTTCTGAAGAAGCCACTCTACTGAAGTAGCCACAATACTGAATAAGCCACTCTTCTCAAGAAACCACTCTACTGAAGAAGCCACTTTGCTGAAGAATTTTCTCTACTGAAGAAGCTACTCAACTGAAGAAGCCTCTCTACTGAAGAAGCCATTCTACTGAAGAAGCGACTTTGCTGAAGAATCCACTTTACTGACGAAGCCACTCTACTGAAGAAGTCACTCTACTGAAGAAGCCATTGGACTGAGGAAGCCTCTCTACTGATGAAGTCACTCTACTGAAGAAGCCGCTATGCTGAAGAATCCACTCTACTGAAGAAGCCACTCTTTTGAAGAAGCTGCTCTACTGAAGAAGCCACTCTACTGAAGAAACCACTCTCCTGAAGAAGCCACTCTACTGAAATAGCCACTCTACTGAAGAAGCCACTCTACTGAAGAAGCCACTCTGGTGAAGAAGCCACTTTACTGACGATGCCACTCTACTGAAGAAGCCGTTTTACTGACAAAGTCACTCTACTGACGAATCCACTCTGCTGAAGAAGGCACTCTACTGAAGAAGCCACTCTACTGAAGAAGCCACTCTACTAAAGAAGCCACTGCTGAAGAAGCCACTCTGATGAAGAAGCCATTCTGCTGAAGAAGCAACTCTACTGAAGAAGCCACTCTACTGAATAAGCCACTCTGCTGACAAAGCCACTCTGCGGAAGAAGCCACTCTGCTGAAGAAGCAACTCTACTGAAGAAGCCACTCTACTACAGAAGCCACTCTGCTGAACAAACCTCTCTGCTAAGAAGCACTCTACTGAAGAGCACTCTGCTGAAGAAGCCACTCTGCTGAAGAAGCCACTTTACTGAAGAACCCACTGGAATGAGGAAGCCACTCTGCTGAAGAACCCACTCTACTGAAGAACCCACTTAAATTAGAAAGCCACTCTACTGAAGAAGCCACTCTACTGAAGAGCCATTACTGAAGAAGCCACTCTACTGAAGAAGCCACTCTACTGAAGAAGCCACTCTCCTGAAGACGTTACTCAACTGAAAAAGCCACTCTGCTGAAGAAGCCACTCTACTGAAGAAGCCACTTTACTGAAGAAGCCACTCTACTGAAGAAGCCACTCTACTGAAGAAGCTACTTTACTGAAGAAGCCACCCTTCTGAAGAAGCCACTCTACTGAAGAAGCCTCCCTTCTAAAGAAGCCACTTTACTGAAAATGCCACCCTTCTGAAGAAGCCACTCTACTGAAGAAGCCACACTACTGAAAAACCACTCTACTGAAGATCCACTCTACTGAAGAAGCCACTCTGCTGAAGAATTTACTCTATTGAAAAAGCTCCTCTACTGAAGAAGCCACTCTACTGAAGAAGCCTCTCTACTGAAGAAGCCACTCTGCTGAAGAATCCACGCTACTGACGAAGCCATTCAACTGAACAAGCCACTCTGCTGAAGAAGCCACTCTACTGAATAAGTCATTCTGCTGCAGAAGCCACGATACTGAAGAATCAACTCTGCTGAAGATGTGACTCTACTGAAGAAGTCACTCTGCTGAAGAAGCCACTCTGCTGAAGAATCCACTCTACTGAAGAAGCCACTCTGCTGAAGAAGCCTCTCTACTGAAATAGCCACTCTACTGAAGAAGCCACCCTTCTAAAGAAGCCACTCTACTGAAGTAGTCACAATACTGAATAAGCCACTCTTCTCAAGAAACCACTCTACTGAAGAAGCCACTTTGCTGAAGAATTTTCTCTACTGTAGAAGCTGCTCAACTGAAGAAGCCACTCTACTGAAGAAGCCATTCTACTGAAGAAGCGATTCTGCTGAAGAATCCACTTTACTGACGAAGCCACTCTACTGAAGAAGCCACTCTACTGAAGAACGCATTAGACTCAAGAAGCCACTCTACTGAAGAAGCCACTCTACTGAAGAAACCACTCTACTGAATAAGTAATTCTGCTGAAGAAGCCACTCTAATGAAGAAGCCACTCTACTGAAGAACGCATTAGACTCAAGAAGCCACTCTACTGAAGAAGCCACTCTACTGAAGAAACAACTCTACTAAAGAAACCACTCTACTGAAGAAGCCACTCTACTGAATAAGTCATTCTGCTGAAGAAGCCACTCTAATGAAGAATCCACTCTACTGAAGAAGCCACTCTGCTGAAGAAGCCACTCTACTGAAGAAGTCACACTTCTGAAGAGGCCGCTCTGCTAAAGAAGACAGTCTACTGAAGAAGCCACTCTGCTGAAGAAGCCACTCTACTGAAATAGCCACTCTACTGAAGAAGCCACCCTTCTAAATAAGCCACTCTACTGAAGTAGCCACAATACTGAATAAGCCACTCTTCTCAAGAAACCACTCTACTGAAGAAGCCACTTTGCTGAAGAATTTTCTCTACTGAAGAAGCTACTCAACTAAAGAAGCCACTCTACTGAAGAAGCCATTCTACTGAAGAAGCGACTCTGCTGAAGAATCCACTTTACTGACGAAGCCACTCTACTGAAGAAGCCACTCTGCTGAAGAAGACACTCTACTGAATAAGTCATTCTGCTGACGAAGCCCCTCTACTGAAGAAGCGATTTTACTGAGAAATTTACTGTACTGAAGAAGCCACTCTGCTGAAGAAGACACTCTACTGAAGAAGCCACTCTACTGATGAAACCACTCTACTGAAGAAGCCACTCTACTGAAGAAGCCACTCTACTGATGAAACCACTCTACTGAAGAAGTCACCCTACTGAAGAAGTCACTCTGCTGAAGAAGCCACTCTACTGAAGTAGCCATTGGACTGAAGAAGGCATTCTACTAAAGAAGCCACTCTACTGAATAAGCCATTGGAAAGAGGTAGCCACTCTACTGAAGAAGTGCCTATTCTGAAGAAGCCGCTCTGCTGAAGAAGCAACTCTACTGAAGAAGCCACTCTCGTGAAAAAGCCACTCTGCTTAAGAATCCACTCTACTGAAATATCCACTCTACTGAAGAAACCACTCAACTGAAGAAGCCACTCTGCTGAAGAAGCCACTCTGCTGAAGAATCCATGCTACTGACGACGCCATTCTACTGAAGAAGCCACCCTTCTGAAGAATCCACTTTACTGAAGAAGCCACCCTTCTGAAGAAGCCACTCTACTGAAGAAGCCACACTACTGAAAAACCACTCTACTGAAGAAACCACTCTTCTGAAGAAGCCACTCTACTGAAGAATCCTCTCTACTGAAGAAGCCACCCTGCTGAAGAATCCATGCTACTGACGAAGCCATTCTACTGAAGAAGCCACTCTGCTGAAGAAGCCACTCTACTGAATGAGTCTTTCTGCTGCAGAAGCCACTCTACTGAAGAAGCAACTCTACTGAAGAACGCATTGGACACATGAAGCCAATCTACTGAAGAAGCCATTCTACTGGAGAAGCCACTCTTCTGAAGAATCCACTCTGCTGAACATGTTACTCTACTGAAGAACTCACACTACTGAAGAAGCCGCTCTGCTAAAGAAAATACTCTTCTGAAGAAGCCACTCTGCAGAAGAAGCCACTCTACTGAAGAAGCCACTCTGGTGTAGTAGCCACTCTACTGAAGAAGCCACTCTACTGAAGAAGCCACTCTGCTCAAGAAGCCACTCTACTGAAATAGCTACTCTACTAAAGAAGCCACTCTACTGAAGAAGCCACTCTGGTGAAGAAGCCACTCTTCTGAAGAAGCCGCTCTACTGAAGAAGCCATTGGACTGACAAATCCACTCTACTGGAGAAACCATTCTGCTGAAGAAGCCACTCTACTGAAGAAGCCACTTTACTAAGGAAGCCACTTCTACTGAAGAAGCCACTCTACTAAAGAAGCCACTCTGCTGAAGAAGGCAATCTACTGAAGAAGCCACTCTACTAAAGAAGCCACTCTACTGAGGAAGCCACTCTGCTGAAGAAGCCACTCTGCTGAAGAAGCCACTCTACTAAAGAAGCCACTCTACTGAAGAAACCACTCTGCTGAAGATGAAACTCTACTGAAGAAGCCGCTCTGCTGAAGAAGCCACACTACTGAATATGAACTCTACTGAAGAAACCACTCAACTGAAGAAGCCACTCTGCAGAAGAATTTAGTTTACTGAAGAAGCCACTCTAATGAAGAAGCCACTCTACTGAAGAAGCCACTCTACTGAAGAAGCCACTCTACTGAAGAAACCACTCTACTGACGAAGCCAATCTACTGAAGAAGTCACTCTGCTGAAGAAGCCACTCTAATGAATAAGTCTTTCTGCTAAAGAAGCCACTCTACTGAAGAAGCCACTCTACCGAAGAACGCATTGGACTGAGTAAGCCACTCTACTGAAGAAGCCACTCTACTGAAGAAGCCACTCTACTCAAGAACACACTCTACTGAAGAAGGCACTCTCTTGAATAAGTCATTCTGCTTAAGAAGCCACTCTACTGAAGAAGCCAATCTACTGAAGTAGCCATTCTACTGAAGAAGCCACTCTGCTGATGAAACCGCTCTACAGAAGTAGCCACTCAACGGAAGAAGCCATTCTACTGATGAAGCCACTCTACTGAAGAAGCCACTCTGCTGAAAACGCCACTCTTCTGAAGAAGCCTCTCTACTGAAGAAGCCTCTCTACTGAAGAAGTCACTCTACTGATGAAGCCACTCTGCTGAAGAAGCCACTCTTCTGAAAAAGCCACTCTACTGAAGAAGCTACTCTGCTGAAGAAGCCACTCTACTGAAGAAGCCCCTCTACTAAAGAAGCGTCTCTTCTGAAGATGCCACTCATCTGAAGAAGCCACTCTACTGAAAAAAGCAATCTGCTTAAGAAGCCACTCTGCTGAAGAAGCCACTCTAGTGAAGAAGCCACTCTACTGATGAAACCACTCTACTGAAGAAGCCACTCTGCTGAAGACGCCACTTTACTGAAGAAGGCTCTCTACTGAAGAAGCTTCTCTGCTGAAGAAGCCACTCTTCTGATGAAGTCGCTCTGCTGAAGAAGCCAATCTGCTGAAGAAGCCACTCTACTGAAGCAGCCACTCTGCTGAAGAAGCCACTGTACTGAAGAAGCCCCTGTACTAAAGAAGCCTCTCTTCTGATGAAGCCACTCATCTGAAGAAGCAACTCTACTGAAAAAGGCACTCTGCTGAAAAAGGCACTCAGCTGAAGAAGCTACTCTGCTGAAGAAGCCACTCTCGTGAAGCCACTTTACTGAAGAAGCCACTGTGCTGAAGAAGCCACTCTACTGAAAAAGCCACTAATCTGAAGATGTCTCTCTACTGAAGAAGCCACTCTGCTGAAGAAGCCACTCTGCTGAAGAAGCCTCTCTGCTGAAGAAGCAACTCTACTGAAGAAGCCACTTTGCTGAAGAAGCCACTCTACTATAGAAACCACTCTACTGAAGAAACCACTCTGCTGAAGAAGCAGCTCTACTGAAGAAGCCATTCTGCTGAAGAAGCCACTCTGCTGAAGAAGCAACTCTACTGAAGAAGCAACTCTACTGAAGAAGCAACTCTACTGAAGAAGCCACTCTACTGAAGAAACCACTCTGCTGAAGAAGCCACTCTGCTGAAGAAGCAGCTCTGCTGAAGAACCCAGTCTGCTGAAAAAGCCACTGTACTGAAGAAGCCACTCTACTGAAGATCCCATTGGAATGAGGAAGCCACTCTACTGAAGAAGCCACTCTACTGAAGAATCCACTCTGCTGAAGAAGTCACTTTACTGAAGAAGCCACTCTACTGAAGATCCCATTGGAATGAAGAAGTCACTCTACTGAAGAGGTCACTCTACTGAAGAAGCCATTGGACTGAGGAAGCCACTCTACTGATGAAGTCACTCTACTGAAGAAGCCACTCTTTTGAAGCAGCTGCTCTACTGAAGAAGCCACTCTACTGAAGAAACCACTCTCCTGAAGAAGCCAGTCTACTGAAATAGCCACTCAACTGAAGAAGCCACTCTACTGAAGAAGCCACTCTGGTGAAGAAGCCACTTTACTGACGATGCCACTCTACTGAAGAAGCCGTTTTACTGACAAAGCCACTCTACTGACGAAGCCACTCTGCTGAAGAAGGCACTCTACTGAAGGAGCCACTCTACTGAAGAAGCCACTCAACTAAAGAAGCCACTGCTGAAGAAGCCACTCTGATGAAGAAGCCATTCTGCTTAAAAGCAACTCTGCTGAAGAAGCCACTCTACTGAATAAGCCACTCTGCTGACAAAGCCACTCTGCTGAAGAAGCCACTCTGCTGTAGAAGCAACTCTACTGAAGAAGCTACTCTACTAAAGAAGCCACTCTGCTGAAGTAACCTCTCTGCTAAAGAAGCCACTCTACTGAAGAAGCCACTCTGCTGAAAAAGCAACTCTACTGAAGAAGCCACTCTACTGAGGAAGCCACTCTGCTGAAGAAGCCACTCTGCTGAAGAAGCCACTTTACTGAATAACCCACTGGAATGAGGAAGCCACTCTGCTGAAGAACCCACTCTACTGAAGAACCCACTGAAATTAGAAAGCCACTCTACTGAAGAAGCCACTTTACTGAAGAAGCCACTCTACTGAAGTACCCACTCTACTAAAGAATCCACTCTACTGAAGAAGTCATTCTACTGAAGAAGCCATTATGCTGAAGAAGGCACTCTACTAAAGAAGCCACTCTACTGAATAAGCCATTGGACTGAGGTAGCCACTCTACTGAAGAATCCCTGTTCTGAAGAAGCCACTCTCGTGAAAAAGCCACTCTGCTTAAGAAGCCACTCTACTGAAATATCCACTCAACTGAAGAAGCCACTCTGCTGAAGAATTTACTCTACTGAAGAAGCCACTCTACTGAAGAAGCCACACTACTGAAGAAGCCACTCCGCTGAAGAATTTACTCTACTGTAGAAGCCACTCTACTGAAGAAGCCACCCTTCTGAAGAAGCCACTCTACTGAAGAAGCCACACTACTGAAGAAGCCACTCTACTGAAGAAACCACTCTTCTGAAGAAGCCACTCTGCTGAAGAATTTACTCTACTGAAGAAGCCACTCTACTGAAGAAGCCACACTACTGAAGAAGCCACTCCGCTGAAGAATTTACTCTACTGTAGAAGCCACTCTACTGAAGAAGCCACCCTTCTGAAGAAGCCACTCTACTGAAGAAGCCACACTACTGAAGAAACCACTCTTCTGAAGAAGCCTCTCTGCTGAAGAATTTACTCTACTGAAGAAGCTACTCTACTGAAGAAGCCACTCTACTGAAGAAGCCACTCCGCTGAAGAATTTACTCTACTGTAGAAGCCACTCTACTGAAGAAGCCACCCTTCTGAGGAAGCCACTCTACTGAAGAAGCCACACTACTGAAGAAGCCACTCTACTGAAGAAACCACTCTTCTGAAGAAGCCACTCTGCTGAAGAAGCCACTCTACTGAAATAGCTACTCTACTGAAGAAGCCACTCTACTGAAGAAGCCACTCTGGGGAAGAAGCCACTAGCAGCACCACTGACAGATCTAACTAAGAAGAAAGCTAAGTTTGAATGGAAAGAAGAACATGAGTTGACTCACGAAAAATTAAAGGCTGAGCTTACAAGTGAGCCGGTATTAGTGGTCCCTGATTTTTCCAGAGTTTAAGATACATACAGACGCTTCAGCAGTTGCAATAGGAGGTTGCCTAATGCAAAGAGACAAGGAAAATAACCCACACCCAGTAGCGTATTTTAGCAGAAAGATTAAAGGACCGGAAGTCAGGTATGCTATCACTGATAAAGAAGCCTTGGCAGTGGTAGAAAGTGTGAGATACTTTGAACCGTATGTATTTCAGCGCCATTTTAAAATAATAACAGATCACAGGGCATTGGTACACATATTTAAAAAGAAAACTCGCTGTCCTAGGATGTCTAGATGGGGTTACGAACTGTCAGCACACTCGTACCAGATTCTTTATAAACCAGGAGCCTCACACCATGTACCAGACGTATTGAGTAGGAATGTAGCAGCAATAAATGTTGATGTTAATATCGAGAATGTGAACAACGAACAGTTAAGAGAGTACCAACTGGAAGAGAACAAGTGGAAGGAGATAATTGAGTATTTGGAGGAAGGGAAGCTCCCACGCCACAAGCCAAGCCGCCCTATTGATGAATTCGAGATGAAAGACGGTGTGTTACATAGGATTATGGAGCTGAACGATCGTTCAGTACTGGAGGAAGTAATACCCAATGTCCTCAGGAAGGCCGCTCTGAAGCTTGCGCACTCATCCAAGATGGCTGGCCATCCAGGTGTTTTTAGAACTTATAAAAGGGCCAAAGAAATGTTCTACTTTCCTGGTCTCCTGAATTATGTAACCGAATATGTAAAATGTTGTGGTAATTGCCGAAGGAGGAAAGGTAACCCTCAGGTTAATGTGGAATTGCAACCTTTTCCTGAGATTAAGGAACCGTTGGACCGGGTTGGTGCAGATCTTATCGACTTACATAATAGTTATTCAGGCAATAGGTTTGTTCTTGTGCTGGTGGACCATCTGTCACGGTATACAACACTTGTACCCATCCCTAAGAAAGACCCACAGACTGTTGCAGAGGCGCTCCTTGATAGATTCGTAGCAATATATGGACCCCCTAGAGAATTAGTAACAGATCAAGGGTCAGAGTTTAAAAGCAAGGTATTTGCAGAGGTTTGTAGCACCCTGGAAATAATGACAGCCTTCACGACAGCTTATCATCCACAATCAAATGGTATGGTGGAGAGAACGAACCAAGTAGTCAAAAATACACTGGCCATTCTCTCAGAGAAAGAACCACTACAATGGGAAGTATAGCTATAGTTTACTTAATAACAAAAGAATTCTACAACGTTAGGTTTAGGATTCCTAACTTTATTTACAAGCTAAGAGCTGTTACCTACATCAGCTCGTTTCAAAGCATTTTCATTGTTATGAGATTTACAGATATAGAACAGGATGAAGACGGAGCCATCCAGCGATTTCATTTGGTCAACTGACTTAATTTCGTTGTTCATTATGCTGTACGAACATGTTCGAGACACGAGTCACCCAAGGAATAAATGATCTCAAATGAAGTGATGTTCCGGAGAAGGAAAGTCAGAATGTAGTTGCTGCTAACTGCCCGTCTTGTTGTGTAGAAGCTCACTTCTCACTGTCCTTAGACTGGAGCCAAGTGTGGTACTTTGATAGTGTTGGCCTTGTATATAACGGTAAGGCCACCCACATTCCTCCAGTGTTGAAGACACTGCTGAAACGATAGATCTATCCAGGCTGGGTCTAGGCGAGAGATAAGCCGTCTTGCTCTGTTTCCTACCCTGTCGAGAAATCACAGACGAGATGGAAGGCAGGCATTCCAAGGAAGTGGAACATATTCAAGGTGTGAGCGTACTTGTGCCTCGTACAGTATCTTGCAACCTCTACTGTCGAGCATATAAGTCGAAAAACTGTAAGCTTCCTGGCCGCCTTGTTTGCAAGATTTACTACGTGGTTCTTCATGGTCAGTTTGGAGTTAAATTTCACTCCAAGAATATCAGCTTCATTCCCGGATACCAACAGTCTCCCTTTCATACCACTTCTCCGGCATTACCTTCATGGTGCCAAGAGACCATCATCAATTGTGTTTTCTCAGGAGCAAATGTGAGTTGCCTCATTTACCCCTGGCTGTTAGAGCTCTTAGCTGGTGATTGAAGTAGCTTAGAACAGCTGGCATTTCCTCTCTTGGAAAAGTAAACATCAGAATACAGTCGTCTGCATATGAATGGGATTCTGGGATGAGATGAAGGAGGTCATTGAAGTAGACATTCCATAACAATCCCCCAAGCACACTTCTCTTCCTCTCTCTCTCTCTCTCTCTCTCTCTCTCTCTCTCTCTCTCTCTCTCTCTCTCTCTCTCTCTCTCTCTCTCTCTCTCTCTCTCTCTCTCTCTCTCCCTCTCTTGTACACAAGGGTTTTACAGAGTTACAGCAAGAGCTCTTTTTTTTTTAATTTAAAAAGTATTAGCTGTTATCCTCCTCATCTCCTCTGAAATCATCATCAGTCATTATCTTTTTAAATTTTAAATTTTTATGAAACATGCCAACATTCCTAGAATGACTAGTCATTCTAGGAATGGTGATCTAAGAAACTGGAATGTTCTTTAGAGTACAACCAGAGTGTAGCTGAAGTTTGCTGCACATCTTATTCTGTAAAAGCTGTAAAGTAAAAGGACACAAGTGAAACTAATGTTTTATTTTTACTGTGGCAACGTTTCGCTCTCCAGGAGCTTTGTCAAGCCGTTACAAACAGTGCATAAAGCAAAAGCAAATAAGTTCAGGTAAGATCGCAATTGGATGAGAGGGGAAGACGGGACACATGAAGAATAGCTCTGGAAAGGAGTGTTCTTAGTCAGAGAAATAGAGCCAGGGTTTAACCCAGCAGCTAAGGCGATCGTGGGACAGACTTGAGAACAGGAATAGCAGGGACTGTTGTATCGAACTTGTGGTAGTTGAAGTCTTGAATCTTGAGTAGCTGGCAGCAGGCTAGGTCACATCAGAGGGTAGAACACACATGGGAGTTATAGGAGTAACTGAGGAGGCAGGTTAGCAATGGAGCCATTTTCTAACTTTTTGAATCTGCTCCTAGATAGGTGGTATAATTTAGCCTTGTTACTGAAGGTGAAAGGTAGAAGCTTGATGAACTCAAGAACTTGGGTGAGTGTGAAGTGAAGCGGTGATTCACAGGCATACTTGACTGTTCCAGCACTGAGGCTTTTGTAGAGTTCAGTACAGGTCATGGTGTCAGTATTTGAAGAAGTGTAGAAGGTAAGATTTTCCCATGAGGGTTTACTGGAGTCGTCGCTATCTTCCTCTTCTGGAGTGGATTCATTGGGCGAATCTACAATGGTGGTAGCAGGTGACTGAGGGTCGACAGGAGCAGTGGTGAGGTGTATTGGTTGTGTAACAGCAGGCTGGGGGACGGTGGTTGAGGCAGCATGATCAACGTTGTCAGCGGTGGAAGTGGTTATAGAAGTTACAGGAGCAGTTGTTTGGGCAGGAGACAGGTCTGCAGGAGCAGTAAAGTTCAGGGCGTTGGGAAGGATCTTGAGGATGTCTGCTGAAGGTGCGGAGTCCGGAAAATTGAAGGTAGGCATGTTGTTCAGACGGAATAGTTCGTTAATAGTGGTGTTGAAAGTGCCGGGGTTTGCTGCGCTTGCAAGGTGTGCAAACACCATGCAGTACAGCACCTTGGAGGAAGCACCGTCGCGGAGTGGAGAGAGGGAGTTGCTGGGCTATGGTGCCTGTAGATTGGCGTGTAGAGTCTTGGTGGTGTCGGTTTGTGGTTTGGTCACTGCAGCGTATGTCGGTGAATTGGAGGTGTTCTTCAGAACTTTAGTTTTCTTCAATATGATTTCTTTCCTGAGTGGGCACTTAGCTGCAAGGGTATGATGATTACCCTTGCAGTTAAGACATATTGGTGCTGTAGTAATGGTGCAGGATCTGAAATCGTGTCCATCATTCCTACATTTTGAACAAAACTTCTTATCCGTGATGGGGCAGTCCTTGGTGGTGTGATTATAGGAGTAGCAGGTCCAGCGGTGGGAGATGTACATGAAACGTTCTTGTTCTATATGACTTGAGCGAATGTGGTAATATGAGATGGCCAGACCGTCAGAGAGAGCTTGGGCACCCATGGAGATGTCTGAGAATGTAATCTTTAGCATAGAAGAGGCGTTGGTGATCTTGGAGATGCTGTCTACCGAGGCCCAGGTGTTTTGTTCCTCAATAGATGTTTTCAGTGCTTCAGCAGAGAGAGAGGTGACGATATTGTCCAGTCTTTTCACAAAGACCGAACGTTTCGACTTCAAGAATGGAGACGGGGATAGAGTGAATTGTTGTGTTTGTAGGGTCCTGATTGAAGAGTCGTCCATTAGTTTTGATGCTTCCGTGTCGTCTGTGCAGACGACAATGAAGGAGTCCTTCAGAGAGTGGATTGCAGTAAATTTGACCTGCAGGCAGGTCCCAACGGCGGTAGCTAAAGCTAACTTCGAGGAGTCATTTATTGCACCATTCACCGGCTTGATTTTCACACGATGCGACAGCATTGTGAAAGGGATGTGACGTTTGTAGAACATAAATTCCCCACCCCGGCGGGGTAGAAGAGAGGCTTCTTGAGTGTAGAGCAACTGTGTGATCGGACAGAGTATATGTAATGTTCGCCAAGACCAGGGTCCTGGCATGGATCTTAATCTTGAGATGACCCGTCTCTGGCTCCTGAAGGAGAACTGAGCATGGACACAGGGTTTATATAGGCTTAGAGTGAGGTGCAATACTAGTGGTAGTAGTAGTAGTAGTAGTAGTAGTGATATAAGTTGTAGAAGTAGTAGTAATAGTAATACAATATGTTAGAACAATTAACTCGCACAAGAGTTAATTGTTCTAACATATTGTATTACTGTTACTACTACTACTACAACTTGCTCTCAGTGTGGCTCTTTGTAGACATTTTTAGGCAAAATTTCATACCTGGGCCCTAACATTTATTGTTACTAATGCCTCCGTATTAACATCCTGCTACCTGGAGAGAAATAATATTAAATGCCGACAAGATGGATAAAGACTCAACTGCCAGTCAGTTGCGATGTTTTACTGATAATCTGTCGTCCTCACAATGGGCTTCATCAGGTCACAAAGAAATATATTTAGGGAGAGAGGATGTACGTATCTATGTAAAGTGTAACAACGCGAAGGATCAGGTGAGGTATGCCGAAGCTGACTCTTGGGAAGACTTATAATAGGATAAATATTTGGCGGAGATAAGGTTCGGTTCGAGAAAGACCTTCCTAGCTAGGGTAAGTAGGCCTTCTGCAGCGTTTCTTCATAATATAACCTCATGCCAATAAACTCATTGATTGTTATAGAACATTGTAACGAGGGAAACTGCAACAGGCCTACTGGCCCAAGATTAGCAGGTCCTTGTCGAATGCAAAGGCATTGTAAAGCAGAAATGAACAACTATGGACCAGTATCACACCTGTAAACCATTTCAAAACTTACTGAGACATAAATTCCACGGAATTTGACAGTATTTTTTTTTACTATCAAGCACTTGTTTGTGGTTGGCAACATGGAACCAAGAAAAATCTGTTTTTAAACCACTCATCTGTGTCACCAGTTCTGGATGAATCTAGACATCATCTAGGTAGTTGCAGATGATATTGTTGATGCCTTCGACCGAATATGATAAAAGGGATTCTTGAAAAACGTGAAGGCACATTATTTCTCCTTAGTGATTCCATGTGCAACAAATGTGACATTTTATTGTGGAAACGTTTCGCTCTCCAGGAACTTTGTCAAGCCGTTACAAACAAAACAGATGTGATGAATGGTTTTGAAAATCGACAAGTTGAAGAACTGAGACAGTTATGCAGCATATGAGAATCTTTATTGAAGAAACGTTTCGCCACACAGTGGCTTCATCAGTCCAATACAAAGCAGGAAGGTATAAGGAAAGGATGAGTTTCAGGTAATGGTTTGAAGAATGGTTTTTAAAACCGTTCATCACATGTCAGACACTGCAATATCATGGGATCTTGATACAAAGAATTCTCCAACACTTGTCCAACCTTTGGATGAAGATCTACTTACACTAGTGGATGGTCCCACTGTGATCCCGCCTCCTCCTGCTTCGACTCACCTGACTGGTATATAAGCCACATCTCTGGCCCTGTGCTGTACTTCCTATGCTGTACTTCCTACTAGAGTGATGGACTGCACACATCGACTCCAGGCTGAGGGACTGATTACCTCAAACTTCTCGTCTCCTTATACCTTCCTGCTTTGTATTGGACTGATGAAGCCACTGTGTGGCGAAACGTTTCTTCACTAAAGATTCCCATATGTTGCACAAGTGTCTCAATTCTTCAAACTAAACAGGGACACAGAGGATATATATAGGTATTAGAGAGATGTAAAAGCATAATATGATCACTGTAGGTAATAGTAGTAGTAGTGGTAGTAGTATTAATAGTAGTATTGGTAGTAGTATTAATAGTAGTATTGGTAGTAGTGTTAATAGTAGTATTGGTGTTAGTATTAATAGTAGTATTGGTAGTAGTATTAATAGTAGTATTGGTAGTAGTGTTAATAGTAGTATTGGTAGTAGTATTAATAGTAGTATTGGTAGTAGTATTAATAGTAGTAGTGGTAGTATTACTACTTGTAATAATAGTAGTATTAGTACGTGTAGTAGATAATGGTAGTAGTAGTTACTTGATGTCGGGGATAACTGTTTAGAGGAGAATTCTACCTAATACTTCAGAGATGTTTACGCTGTCTTTATTCTGTTTAATTTTATGAGAAATAGCGATTAATGATGATTCATGTTATTTGTGTCTGTGGAAATTGTGCTTTTTAATTACTAGGCAGACGTCGTTCAATTTCATCCAGTGTTGTTCGCAGACATTGTTTAAATTATCGTTCCAACATTCATTAATGTGTTTGCTGAGACGTGTTTCGAGGTTTCTTGCTGTTTCGCCGACGTATATTATACTACAGCCTCCACAGGGTATTATAATGTAAACATCTCGAATGACTGGTTCCAGTTTTTTTTTTAATTTTGTCCTGGTCAGATCTTTTATGGAGGTGCTGGTTGCAATGACGACTCAGTGCTACCTTGCAAAAGTACTTTGGAGATTCAGTGACATTCACCTAATTATCAGAGAAGCAAACGTGCGCAGTCGTAAATGTCCTGAGTCATCTTTAATCACCATTTCAGATACCATTTAAGAAAATAAAGGTAGCTTCGTCATTTCGGAGGTATTAGCTAGAATTTTACTCAAAACAATAATCCCTGTCATCACAAAGCAAGCTAGAGTTATCTCCATTCATACTACCCCTATTGTAACCTCTACTACTACTACTACTACTGTTACTCCCACTACTACTACTACTCCCACTACTACTACTACTACTACTACTACTACTACTACCACTACTATTACTACTACTACTCTTGGAGAGTGACACGCTGCCACAATAAACTGTCACGTTAGTATTATCTTTGTCCTTTTACCTAACTCAAAGGGACTGAGTTGACAAGGCACTCAGTGGGGAAACGTTGTCAATAAAGGATCACATTATATTGTACTTGCGTTTTTAGCCATCTTACTGATTAGAGATCAAATGTAACCTGCCATCGTTTACCCCAGGTTGATATATTAGAAATTAGCCTGTGAGACGTTGCCATTACCTCTCTTCCATAAGTAAATACTGGAGGATGGCATTCTGGGAAGAAGCGAACTAGGTATCTGAAGTAGACATTCCATAATAACGCACCAAGTATAAACCTGGTGCTATTCACAGTCGAAGGTACATGCAATGTTCTGTGTAAATGCACGACTATCGACTAGTGTCACATTGTTAAGAGAGTTAACAAGAGATCATCTACAGATGGAACTTTTCTGAATCCACGCTAACGGTCACAAATAAGACAGTGAAAGTCATAAAATACTGTCAATTCCCGTGAGATTACTGTTTCAGGTAGTTACTGACTACGCGGACTTTGTACGCTCCTTTCCACAGTAAAGATCATTTGCTTTGTACCTACGGATGTTTGCTAGTATGCACAGCTTCTCAGCAATCTTGGGCTCACCTTATCCTGGCTAACCACACTTTCTTCGTCCAGGATTTATGAAGAATAGTCTTCATGCTGCCTTATTGTCGCCTCTGATAACTCTGGCAAGCGGCAAGCAAAGAACGTTTTCTAATTAGATAAGTGTTTTGTATATTAGCAGCAGAATGCTGAAGCAGCATAGCAACTTTTCTTGACTACTGGTAGATAATTCCGTTCTGTCGATTTAGAAGAGGAATAGTTACATCAGGCGAATATCCTTGTCGGCCCTGGATCAAACCACCAGGTTTTGGAGGTCACTCTTTTTGATGCCAGTAATTATCGGTCACCTTCCCATGTGGATATGGTCCAGTTCTCGACTTCCTCCATTTGCCTACATACCTGCCTTCGTACTCGACAACAGCGACTTCTCGGCAACTAAAACCAAACCAGGACTGATTAAAAGGCTTCGTTACATACTGCCTGTAAGATTTAATATATTGTTTAAATGGTTCAGAAAAACAAGATGAATAATACACTTGTGTAACACTTGGGAATCTATATTCTGGAAACGTTTCGCCAGCCAGTGGCCTTTTCAGTACAATGTAGAATGAAGATATTTTTTAGAGAAGGCGTTCACTTGGATATATTACATCATCTTGGAGAAAAACATTCCAGTCAGAGACATGAAACTTTAATTAAGCACAGGACAGATCAGCTTCCTTCCTCTCATGGCCAGAATGTGTCAGATGATTCTCATACTCGTTCTGTATTTTTTAGTGTCGTAAAGACAGCCATGTGTAAAACGAGCCAGCATAATCTAACCACACAATTTGGATAGATATAGAAGCTGCGGGTATAAGGACGAAATTTTACAAAGTTTTTTATATTAAACACTAAGAAATTCATTAAAAATCTTTCTGGATACGGTGTTACTTGAGATTAACAATGATAATAAGCAGTCATTTATGTTGAAGCAAGAGGGTGCCTACATTTTCCACTGGGAAGTTGACTGGGTCTGCTTCCTGCCACTTAAGACTATACTTCGCTGCAGGCGTTAGTACGGAGGAACAAGTGTTTAAAAATAGCCTGAAGAACATTGCATTAATATTGGTAGATTTACCGAAATATGTTAGGTAAAAGGACACAAATGCAACTAATGTGACATTTTATTGTGGCAACGTTTCGCTCTCCAGGAGCTTCATCAAGCCGTAACAGCTTAATAAAGCTCCTGAAGAGCCAAACGTTGCCACAATAAAATATCACATTAGATGCATATGTTACCAGGACTGGCAACATTAACGAGTTGGGCATAACCAAATTTATAGCAGCATACGTCACTGACTCCTCCAGGATCCTGCCAGTCTCCTTGTGCTCATGAAGTGTTGCCACGATTCTAGGAAATATTTCCTGAGTCCTGGCATCCAAAAGTGTCTCAGTATTACAAACACAGGTGGTACCTAATCTTAACTAAGGCAGTATAACACGGCAATCAACAGGGCAGAGCTAGGGCAAGGTACACACAGGAGGGATAGATTTGTTTACGCATGTATTCTATCACCAATATTTACATTATGTACAGTGTTAATGAATAGATAGAGTACAATGGTGTAATTAAGAGCCACTTCCACTACCGTGACCAGCGGTAGTGGAAATCTGCCACCCAGGCAGGTGGGCCGAATTGACGTCACCTTGGTTGAAGTAGCCGGCTTCCACGTTATTGGCGAGTTGAACCGGACAATAAACACAGCAGTAGGGCCCCAGAACTGCTACACTCTGAAATGCCAGTTCACTTATCGAGAGGGCATGACAAATGGGTTACTGGGTTTTTGTAACAAGTAGTCAGTATCCTGGTCCAATTATCCATTAGAATTTAATAGTAAGATTCAATAATGCTTCAGGATTACAACTGGTGGGCTACTAACTATAGAAATTAAAATTTAAGAAGTTTATTAATAAAGATAAAGTTGTCTAGGTGGACAATATCAAAGTAAATCAAAGTAATCTATTTAATATAATATAGGATACAAGTTCCTACACTTCTCTCATATACAGTATTATTGTGCTGAAGGCACATATCATATCTTGATGGCTTTTAAGTACCATCCGGTACACTGTCAGCATTTAAGAACACAATACTAATATATACAAGTGTGTAAGTGCTCTAAGTAGTTCGCTATGTCTGAAGACTTGACTGGACTTAACCAGTGACTGACTAAAGTTCTCACATAAACTAACTTCTTGACCAACCTGGCAATCAGAACAGCTTGCTTGAACAGTAAGACGACCGATTCGCCGAACAGCAATATAACTAGCAGCAGCAACGCAGAATCAGGAACAAGGAGAAAACATAATGACCCTGAGTAGAGACCATCTGCAGATCCTCCAAATAAGTCACAAAACTCCCATACTACTGAATCTAAGTTCAGCATAAAAAAATCCTTGACTGACAGTCCGCAGATACCAGTACAAATTACGTCAGAAGCTACAGCTCAGGACCCGAGTTTCTCAAAGTGTCAGTGCGACACACATCAGTAAAACATCGAAAATCACTTAGTCTAGGCTATGCTCTGTGAACAGAGTTGCACAGAACTAACAAGAGAGCGACAGAGATGAAGTTCCAACAAGGGCCAGCAAGGGAGAGCTGGAGAGGAAGGTGTTGTTGGGATCACCACCAACCAAAGAGAGAGATCAGCAAGGCAGTCTCCTCACTCAGGTGAGGTGTGATCACCCCACCCTGGTCACGTGACTCTCCGTGGACAGCTGCTGCCCAGCAACTACAGAAAAGCCAGCAGGGAAACAAGCGAGGCAGCAGTTATCAAGGTAGTTTGCCAATGTGGGCAGCTACTCAACATTCTCGAGCAATGAGCACTGAATAATGTGTAAATGTAATATCCTACCTAATTATATAGCTAAGTCAAATAATATAAAGCAATATATTTATGATTTAGCTAATATTGCAGATATCAGCAATATAAAATTATATGAACAGATAATATACATTACATACATTTTGACCCATTCAGGGGTCACAATAGTACACTATATACAATATGTACAGCAATAGATATTAGTGTATACCACGGTAATCAAATCCAGAATTGATGCGACAGAAAGCAGACCACCATGCTTCAACCAGCTCTCTAATGGAAATGACAAGGGTGAGAATGTGAGTGGTAACCATGTCACCTCCACAATTGCCAGATCCACCTTCTCATTGGCTGAACCTAGATACTGATCTGACGATGGGACCCTATCGTCCGACCCTTAACATCTGGTTCGCTGGTTGGGGAGGTAGCCTTTTTAATGAGGGTGTGTACATGTGCCGAATAAAGGTTACATACTCTTTGCATGTCACATCATGTTTGAGAACAAGCTGAATAAATGAATGTGTCAGGTGTCTCTCCACCTCAGTCAGGTAGCACACTGAGGCAGGTAGCACACTGAGGCAAGTAGCACACTGAGGCAGGTAGCACACTGAGGCAAGTACTACACTAAGGCAAGTAACACACTGAGGCAGACACTGGGACATAAATGTGTAGTCTCATACGTAGGACACAAAATTGCTGAGCTCAGACTTTAGTAGTTAGATGGGTGCCATGTACGAATGTTCTCTAGTTTATTGTTTTCACTCTCTCTCTCTCTCTCTCTCTCTCTCTCTCTCTCTCTCTCTCTCTCTCTCTCTCTCTCTCTCTCTCTCTCTCTCTCTCTCTCTTTGTCGTTCCATATATAATACAACATATTTTACTCAGTTAGATTAAGAATTCCTATCTTTATTAACAAGCTAAGAGCTATTACTCGCTTCACCTCATTTGAAAACCTTGCCTTACCCTACCTTTATTAAATTTCTGTTGTTACTAAACATGAAAATAAGAAACGAGAAAAACGTTGGAGCCAGCTACGAGACAGATTTCTTTTGGTCAATTAATTTTTATTTCATCAGTGCTGTTATACTGCAAGAACATGTTCCAAACTCGAGCTATTTAAGGAATTAATAACCTAGACAGTGGCGTTATTTAGAAAGGTGGTCATTGCTTGTTGCTGCTTGTCATGTTGCATAGCGGCTGTTCTTTGTGATGTCTGCAAATTGGGGTGAAATGGGGTAACTTGAGTTTTGGCCTCCTAAGTTGAAGGCTCTGCTGAAAGTACTGATCCATTCTGGCCTGGTCGTCTTGCTCTGTTCTCTGTGGGAAAAGCTAATGTATTTACATTTCGGACATGGGAACAGTTGCAAGTGGTATGTGGGACTTATGAGGGGGAATTAGGAATTAGGGAGGGAAAACGCCTCAGCCGGTCACAAAGCCTGTTTGTTGAGGGGCACTTCTGTGTTGTCATGCTTACTACAGCCTTGCTTGTAAGATCACTTAACTTTAAGTTGTTTTTGGAAGTTCCTTGTGAGTTTAACACCGAGCCTAAGACTGTAGTTTAGACATTTGAGTTATCCTAGGAATAACTGCGTATCATAACATACAGCTTTTGTCTCACCTCTGTAGACTTTCAATATGGCAACTAGTGGCGAACCTATATTTTTGGGGCCCTGAAGCTTGAACTGTTTTGGGGGCCCCGTCGCATCCAGCGACGGGCCTCCTACATCATACTTTGATAACCTTTAAATTTTTAAGAAATGTGGACTAAAGTGGCTTCTGGTGCCCTTCTGGGATGAAAGACCTTGAAGCTTAAGCTGCATTATTTTCACAGTAGATCCGTCTATGATGCCAACATGGCGACAAGATTAAATATGTTGAAATCTCTGGCACTGAGGCATCACTTCTGTCGCCTGGTGCTGGACACATTCATATCATCACGTGATATAAAGGAGCGAGATAATTACACCCCTGAATTATGGGACCCCTCAATCCTATAGTGTAGATTCAGTGGTTCAAGTAATCAGGTAGGAATCCTCTGGAAGACACTGGAGTTAAGAATCTCTACGTAGATAGATACACCAGGAGGTACCTGAGATAACCTAACAACAGGTTAAATATCAGGTTAAACATCATGTTATTCATCAGGTTAAACATCTGCATACCTGAAGCTCTCCAGGTAATTTAGTAAAGTACCTTAACATTGTTACGATATTTGTACAATTCAGTAGCACACTGGTAAGTTTGCTAGCTGGCATGGTGGTGCTAGCGGTGTGTCTGGTGGTGCTAGCGGTGCGTCTGGTGGTGCTAGCGGTGCGTCTGGTGGTGCTGGCGGTGTGTCTGGTGGTGCTAGCGGTGTGTCTGGTGGCGCTAGCGGTGTGTCTGGTGGTGCTAGCGGTGTGTCTGGTGGTGCTAGCGGTGTGTCTGGTGGTGCTAGCGGTGCGTCTGGTGGTGCTAACGGTGTATCTGGTGGTGCTAGCGGTGTATCTGGTGGCGCTAGCGGTGTATCTGGTGGTGCTAGCGGTGTGTCTGGTGGTGATAGCGGTGTGTCTGGTGGTGCTAGCGGTGCGTCTGGTGGTGCTGGCGGTGTGTCTGGTGGTGCTAGCGGTGCGTCTGGTGGTGCTAGCGGTGTGTCTGGTGATGCTAGCGGTGTGTCTGGTGGTGCTAGCGGTGCGTCTGGTGGTGCTGGCGGTGTGTCTGGTGGTGCTAGCGGTGCGTCTGGTGGTGCTGGCGGTGTGTCTGGTGGTGCTAGCGGTGTGTCTGGTGGTGCTAGCGGTGTGTCTGGTGATGCTAGCGGTGTGTCTGGTGGTGCTAGCGGTGTATCTGGTGTGCTAGCGGTGATCTGGTGTGCTAGCGGTGTTCTGGTGGTGCTAGCGGTGTATCTGGTAGTGCTAGCGGTGAGTCTGGTGGTGCTAGCGGTGTGTCTGGTGGTGCTAGCGGTGTGTCTGGTGATGCTAGCGGTGTGTCTGGTGGTGCTAGCGGTGTATCTGGTGGTGCTAGCGGTGTATCTGGTGGTGCTAGCGGTGTATCTGGTGGTGCTAGCGGTGTGTCTGGTGGTGCTAGCGGTGAGTCTGGTGGTGCTAGCGGTGTATCTGGTAGTGCTAGCGGTGAGTCTGGTGGTGCTAGCGGTGAGTCTGGTGGTGCTAGCGGTGTGTCTGGTGGTGCTAGCGGTGAGTCTGGTAGCTCCATCTGGCCACATCAAGATACATCAATCAGTCTACATCAGATTACGCTCTGGTAAGAGTATCCACGTGTAACACTTGGGTATCGTTATCGAGGAAATGTTACGCCAGCCAGTGGCTTCCTCACTTCCAGTAGAGAGAAGAACTGTGAAATACGAGGAGTTTGAGCCTGGAGATGATGTGTTCTGTCCATCTATCATGATAAAAGTATCTCATTCTTCAACTTTTATTATTAGTGTGTCCTGGTGTATCCCAGAGCTCGGTCCCGAAAGGTCGGTATATTTAGGTTATTCTGGCGTCGGATGGCTTACGCTCAGCATGGATATTGACTGACGTGGGATTTAATTAGTGTCAGCCAGGGAAAGCCCGTTCTCGATATTCTATTCTGTCCGGGACTGGTAGACGAGATGGATGTAGATAATCCACGGAAGTGGTACATACTTTAAGGTGTGAAGACACTTGTGTCTCGTGCAGAGTTTTTCCTGTCTTTACTGTCAAGCAGACATGAGATACACTGTAGTACTCTTAGTCTTTTCACTACCTTTCTTACAGATTTACCACGTGATTTGTAAAGATATTTTAATGGACATTTTAGAGTCATATTTCAGACTGAAGATATCCACCTCATTTACAGCTCTAACACTCTTCCACTTACTCTTAACCACTCCATCATTATTTACATAATGCTACCTATGAATAATATTTGTATTTTCTTAGAAGCAAAGGGAACCTGCCATCAGTTACCCATAATTGGAATTTTTGCAACCTTGTGACTATATTGCCTGAAAGCAGCTGGCATTTCCTTTATTGCATAAGTAAATATTAGAGTGCACTCATTTGAATAGGCATGGAATTTTGGGATGAGATAAAGTATTTCTTTGAAGCAGATTTTTGCTAGCAATGGACCAGACACACTTCCTTGTAAAACACCTGTACCGTCTGAGTGTCTTGTAGACTCACTCCCATTATCAGCAATTCTATGAGTTCTCTTGTGAAGATAATCTGTTGGGAGATGTAGTGGAGAGCCAGAGACTTCTAGTGTTTGCACTTTTGCCAAAAGTACCTGTGGCCAAAAGCTATTCGAAGTCATCAACGATTTTTAATACTTCTTCACAGCTGATCTTGGATTCATCCAGTGTTTGGTGCCACATAGTTGAAGGGTTTAGCAGTAGATCAGTTGCAGGAGGATCCTTTTTTAAACCCACATTGAAGGTCACAAACAAGATCAAGAATTGCTCTCTTTGCAGCGAAATTCTTGCTTCAAGAATTTTTCCACTAAGAGAAGTGATTCTGGTCTTCAGTTGTTAATTTCAGCTCTGCCATTTACACTGTGCAGGCAGTGCACAGTGTAAATGCGAGTCAGAGGTGATGATAACTTGCTTAAAAATCCACTCAGAAATATTGGTCACACCTCTTTTTGGTTAACTGCCTTATTATGGAATTTAAAGAAGATGATTTTCATGCTGCTTAAGTGTCGCCTCTGACACCTTTGACAGAGCTCTTGTGGTTAGCAAGAGCTAGCAATACAAATCCCCGGGATTTATATTGCTGCTGCAGAATGTTGAGCAAATAGGTCAGCATTTTCTTGCTTGCAGGCAGAAAGCCCCATCCTGTCGGTTTAGAGGAGGATATAATTTCATCAGGTAAATATCATTCTCGATCCCTGATTAAGGACCTAAGCTGGTTGTCTTTGTGTCAGCTCGGTCCTTGATTAAGGACCAAAGGCTGGTTGTCTTTGTGTCAGCTCGGTCCTTGATTAAGGATCTAAGGCTGGTTGTCTTTGTGTCAGCTTGGCCCTTGATTAAGGACCTAAGGCTTGTTGTCTTTGTGTCAGCTCTGTCCTTGATTAAGGACCTAAGCTGGTTGTCTTTGTGTCAGCTTGATCCTTGATTAAGGACCTAAGCTAATTGTCTGTGTCAGCTCTATTTTTAAACTTGATCCAAATTTTGACTTCCTCCATTTGCCGATATGCCTCTGCAGGTTCCTGTTATAGGTAGTAATATGCCTCTTACACTTTCTCCAAGGTTGTACTTGGCAGTGAAGGCCTCTCGGTAACGTAAGAAAACTATGGCTGATATAATGATTTAGCTACATACAGCCTCTGAGGAATATATTTGTATTGACGTATTAACAAATGTTTTATGACGGCCTCCAACTAGTTATTAACATCACCCTGAAGTTGAATATTCAATCACAGGCATCAACTTCCGAGCAAAGGGCGGACTAGTTTCCTCTCATCAATAGCCAGATTGTTTAAAATGATTCTTAACTTCGTTCTGTTGTTATCATCAGCTTTTAGCTGGATCACTATTAAGTCAAGGGAGGAACCAGAGATATGAGTAGGGAAGTCAACAAATCTACACTACGAGATGATCGTCAAAATTCTCATGTGTGTGATGCAGATTGTGGCCAAAAATCAATGAAAATAAGTTGACAGTTATGTTGAAGCAGAAGGAAGTTCACATTTTTGTATTAAATATTTTATTGGTCTGTTTGTTGCCAATAATTTCAAAACAAAGCACTTGGTAGTACAGAGATAATAGGATTTATAAATAGCCTGAGGAAGAGCATTTTCTGGTGGTAAGTAATAGCAGCAGCAAAGAGGTGGTCGTGTACACTGATAGGCTAGCACACAGCACAACCTCTTCCAAGACGTTGCTAGTCTCGTCACATCCATGAGGTGTAATCAGCAATTTAAGCAATTTTTTCCCGGAGTCCTATTGTCCAGAAAATTTCTTGCAACGGCCATCTTCTCAGGACGATGTTTATTCAAGCTGGGTGGGTGACGTGTGTGCTCAATAGTTCACAGATCTCTCTCTCTCTCTCTCTCTCTCTCTCTCTCTCTCTCTCTCTCTCTCTCTCTCTCTCTCTCTCTCTCTCTCTCTCTCTCTCTCTATCTATCTATCTATCTCTCTCTCTATCTCTGTCTTTCTCTAAGCTCTTTCTTTTTCTTCTCCTTTGCAACATCTATGTTCTCAATATTTTCTTTGTTCCTCTTTTCCAGTTTGATTTTATTCAATTTTCTACCCCGCTCAGCAAAATATGCAACCACTGCCAACATTCATTATCGTGATCAACCAGCAAGTCAATCTCATGCACTCCACTAATTACTTTGCCTTGTTGAGCTTAATAACTAGTCAGAGAATTTAGTCGATGGACATGAATAGTCAACTTTGCTGGCAGACGTTGATGACCAGCAAGAACGCAGCTAACACACGCAATTTTTCAACATCGTAACGAGTATTATTAATAAGAAAAAAGCTAATCGTGCTCAAGTAACACAAGAAAATTCCCTGCTGATGCACAGAACTCACAAAAGTTTCCAGAACTCATAGCATTTCCGTGCCTACAGACACGGAATTTACTAAAAATCTCAGGGGACTCCCATAGCACACCTGATCTCGACACAGAAGCAGTAAGGTCATGGATCACAAAAATACTAACGGGACTGTAAATAAATTTGGGAACGAGTGGAGTCTGAACTCATGGCCAGTGAATCCTAAAACTCACAGGCCAGTGTGTTAACCACTGGGCCAGCTGGCTCTAATGAAACTCATTCAACAATGGGACCTATGATAGCCTCTCATTGGCGTATAGAAACATAGTTGGATGAATCTTATTAGAGCCAGCTGGCCCGGTGGTTAACGCACTGGCCTGTGAGCTGGCTATGAGCTCAAATCCTTCTATTCGTGGTTAATAAAGACATTTGTAGATTTGCATCAGGAGCACGAAATGCCACATAAGATAATGTATGAGATGTTCCTTCAGAAACAGCAAACACACTAGACATCACATAAGTGGAATGAAATGAACCACTTCAGTTATACACACAAAACAAATGATTGTTCTCAACAAACATAGCCTCTCAAAATTCCCTAATAATGAACGAAACACATCATACCTCTCATCAAGCAGGTATAACTCCTCACAATACCCAGGAGATGCATAGAACGCTTAAATGTATCCAAACAGATACGCAGAACACATGAAAACCATCCAGCAGTTGTACATGCTACTAACATCTACCAGCAAGTAGAAGACTTGAGAATTTCCTAAGGAAAATCATTTACAGAGCCCGTGTCTGCCACGTAGATCATAAAAAAACCACAAATGACAAACAAAGGTGATGAGAATGTCCCTCACAGAGAAGCAGCCAGAGCGAGCAACTAGAGCACTGCACTCACACACACACAGCTGACCGCTGGTGAGTAAACACACTAGAGGTAATATTGGATCCAGCATGTGTGTACAGCGTTTCCTGGGATATATAATTGAGCGAGCCGTCTCACAGGATACCGGTATATGCACCCAGCGGTATATACATGCTATTCACATGGGGTATATATAGAACCTGAAAAAAAAATCAGTCATTTAGAAGGACTGATTTAATACTGAAGATCGTTTCAAAATTGTTATTTTACTACATCTACTCATATTATTCATAGCAAATGAAAAGTGCATATATATATATATATATATATATATATATTATATATATATATATATATATAATATATATATATATATATATATATATATATATATATATAATATATATATATATATGTCGTGCCGAATATGTAAAACTGGCCAATTAGCAAGAACTCATTTAAAATTAAGTCCTTTCTGAAATTTTCTCTTATACGTTTGAAGATAAATTTTTTTTCATTGATGTTAATGCAAAAATTTTTAATTTTGCACCAAAAGAATCTTAGAAAACTTACCTAACCTTATTATAACAAGAGCAATTTATTTTACCCTAACCCAACTAAATATATTTTAAATACGTTTACAATAATTTAGCACTAAACAAACACAATCAAATATATTTTTTTCGTTAGGTTCAGAATGATTTAGGCGAAATTATTGCATACACAAATTTTCACTTGTCCTATATGGCAAGATGAGCGTTGCTATTTAAGCCAAAATCGCAAGTTCTTCCTATTCGGCACGACATATACACACACACACACACACACACACACACACACACACACACCAGGCACATCTCCTGAAGCGCACATCAACCAAATAACTGCTGCAGCATATGGGCGCCTAGCAAACCTCAGAACAGCATTCCGACATCTTAATAAGGAATCGTTCAGGACCCTGTACACCGTATACGTTAGGCCCATATTGGAGTATGCGGCACCAGTTTGGAACCCACACCTAGCCAAGCACGTAAAGAAACTAGAGAAAGTGCAAAGGTTTGCAACAAGACTAGTCCCAGAGCTAAGAGGTATGTCCTACGAGGAGAGGTTAAGGGAAATCAACCTGACGACACTGGAGGACAGGAGAGATAGGGGGGACATGATAACGACATACAAAATACTGAGAGGAATTGACAAGGTGGACAAAAACAGGATGTTCCAGAGATTGGACACAGTAACAAGGGGACACAGTTGGAAGCTAAAGACACAGATGAATCACAGGGATGTTAGGAAGTATTTCTTCAGCCACAGAGTAGTCAGTAAGTGGAATAGTTTGGGAAGCGATGTAGTGGAGGCAGGATCTATACATAGCTTTAAGCAGAGGTACGATAAAGCTCACGGCTCAGGGAGAGTGACCTAGTGGCGATCAGTGAAGAGGCGGGGCCAGGAGCTCGGACTCGACCCCCGCAACCTCAACTAGGTGAGTACAACTAGGTGAGTACACACACACACACACACACACACACACACACACACACACACACACACACACATATATATATATATATATATATATATATATATATATATATATATACCTGGAGAGGGTTTCGGGGATGAACGCCCCCGCGACCCGGTTTGTGACTAGGCCTCATGGTGGATGACAGCCTGATCAACCAGGTTGTTACTGTTGGCCGCACGTAAACCTATATACAAACCATAGCCTGGCTGGTCAGGAATTGACTTCATGTGCCTGTCCAGTGCCTTCTTGAAGACAACCAGGGGTCTATTTGTAATCTCCTTTATGTATGATGGGAGACAGTTGAACAGTCTTGGGCCCCTGACACTTACTGTGTTGTCTCATAGTGTACTTGTGGCGCTCCTGCTTGTCATTGGGGGGATGTTACACCTCCTGCCGAGTTTTTGCTTTCGTATGGAGTGATTTTCGTGTGGAAATTTAGAACTAATCTCTCTAGGATTTTCAAAGTGTATAGTAACATGTATCTTCCTCTCCTGCGTTCCAGGGAGCACAAATCAAGGGACGTCAACCGTTCCCAGTAATTTAGGTGCTTTATCGTACTTTTACGTGCGTGAAAGTTTTCTGTATATTCTCCACGTCTGCAGTTTTGCCTGTTTTAAAAGGAGTCGTTAGTGTACAGCAACATTCCAGCCTAGAGAGAACAAGCGATTTGAAGAGAATCATCACTGGCATGGCGTCCCTAGTTTTGAAGGTTTTCATTACCCATCCTATCATTTTCATAGCAGGTGTGGTAGATACATTGCTGTGGTCTTTGAAAGTTAGAAACTCTGATATGCCTCCCAGGTCCTTCACATTACTTTTTCGCTCTATTGTGTGATTGGAATTTGTTTTATATTCCAATGCACTTTTAATTTCCCCGAGTATTCCATATCAGAGTAACTGAAAATTCTGTTCATTGAACTTCATGTTGCTTTTCGCTTTGAGTCTTTCAGTGTCTTTGATGAAGGACACCGTCATGCAGATTCGGGTGTCATCCACAATGGAAGACAGAGTGCTGTGGCTTACATCTCTATGTTAGATATTTGGAAAAGAATCAGGATGGTTGCGAGTACTGTGCCTTGTGGAACAGAGCTTTTCACTGTAGCTGCCTCGGACTTTACTCTGTTTACTATAACCCCTTGTGTTCTGTTTGTTAGAAATTATAGATCCATCGTCCAACTTATATCATCTCTTTATTACATCATAGTCGCACTTGTTGAAGGCTTTTGCAAAGTCTGCATATAATACATGTGGCATGCAAAGAGTATGTAACCTTTATTCGGCGCATGTACACACCCTCATTGAAAGGCTATCTCCCCCACCAGCGAGCCAGTACTAGGGTCGAACAATGGGGCCCCATCGTTCGATCAGTACCCAGGTTCAGCCAATGAGAAGATGGTTCTGGCAATCGTAGAGGTGTTGTGTTCACAACCTGCCTGTCTGCCCTTGTCATTTCCATACTAGAGCTGGTTGAGCACGGTTGTCTATTCTGTCTCCTGGCTGTCTTGGCCTTGCCTAAACCGTGTTGTACACATATATTTTCCAGCTGTATATAGCGTACATATCTGTAAATATCCACATTGCTCTTGGTGAAGGAAAATATATTTCAAAGTCATTCAGCTGTGTTTGTTCTGCTCCCATTTACACCCAGGATAACAGGCCTTATTGTCCCCGGGTTGTAATTATACATCTGTATTTTGTTTGTCCTCCAGTGCATCTAAGACCTTGTCATACTAGTCCGGTAGCTGGGGCAGACAGGAGCGACCTGCTCTAAACCCGAGTTGCCCCGGGTTGTGTAACTGATGGATATTTAGGTGGGTGGCGACCTTGCTTCTTAGAACACTTTCAAAGATTTTTATGACATGGGACGTTAGTGCTATAAGTCTGTCATTCTATGCAATTGCTTTACTGCCACCTTTGCGACTCTTGGATGACCCCTGTGTCGATGCTCCCTCTCCATAGAATGCTGAAGGCACGTGACAGGGGCTTCTTGCAGTTCTTGATAAACACGGAGTACCATGAGTCTGGGCTTGAGGTAGAGTGCATGGGCATGTCATTTACTGGGTTTTCAAATTCTTGTGATGTTAGGATAATGTCGCAGAGTTTTGAAATAACCAGATTTTGAGTCTCGGTCATCAAAAGCTAGTTCAGAATTTCGACTCTTAGTCCGGTTAACAGCTCACTAAACACAGAGTCATACTGGAACTTTAGTACCTCATTAATTTCTTTGATGTTACCTGTGTAAGTTCTATCTTGTCAAAGCTGGGCTCCAATACTGGATGTTGTTTCTGCCTTAGAATTGCCATAAGAAAAGAAATATATGGGTTTTCTCCAGTTTCATTGACGGCTTTCAGCTCTTCATTAATTTCTTGCCTGCTGAGTGATCTCTTAAGCTTAAGTTCAATATTTGCAATTTCTCTGACAACACTCTCCCATCGTATTTCAGATACACTGGCCCCTTTCAGCAGCTCCATGATTCTTTGTCTTCACCTGTACAGGGAGCTTCTCTTTCTTTCTAGTTCACATGTTCCCTTCCTTTTTCTTAAGTGGAAAGTCCCTTCAGCATATCTCAAGTGCCACAGAGTTAATTCCTTCTAGGTGAAGGTTTGGATCCGTATTGTTTAGGATATCTTCCCACCAACCTATATATATATATTATATATATATATATATAATATATATATATATATATATATATATATATATATATATATATATATATATATATATATATTATATATATATATATATATCGTGCCGAATATGTAAAACAGGTCAATTAGCAAGAACTCATTTAAAATTAAGTCCTTTCTAAAATTTTCTCTTATACGTTTAAAGATATATTTTTTTCATTAGTATTAATGTAATTTTTTTTAATTTTGCTACAAAAGAATCTTAGAAAACTTACCTAACCTTATTATAACAAGAACAATTTATTTTAGCCTAACCCAACTAAATATATTTTAGATTTTTTTACAATAATTTAATAATAAACAAACACAGTGAAATATATTTTTTTCGTTAGGTTCAGAATGATTTTGGAGAAATTATTGCATACATAAACTTTCGCTTGTCCTATATGGCAAGATGAGCGTTGCTATTTAAGCCAAGATGGCAAGTTCTGCCTATTCGGCACGACATATATATATATATATATATATATATATATATATATATATATATATATATATATATATATATATATATATATATATATATATATATATATATATATATATATATATTTTTTTTTCAACAAGTCGGCCGTCTCCCACCGAGGCAGGGTGACCCAAAAAAAAGAAAGAAAATCCCCAAAAAGAAAATACTTTCATCATCATTCAACACTTTCACCACACTCACACATTATCACTGCTTTTGCAGAGGTGCTCAGAATACAACAGTTTAGAAGCATACACATATAAAGACACACAACATATCCCTCCAAACTGCCAATATCCCAAACCCCTCCTTTAAAGTGCAGGCATTGTACTTCCCATTTCCCGGACTCAAGTCCGACTATATGAAAATAACCGGTTTCCCTGAATCCCTTCACTAAATATTACCCTGCTCACACTCCAACAGATCGTCAGGTCCCAAGTATCATTCGTCTCCATTCACTCCTATCTAACACGCTCACGCACGCTTGCTGGAAGTCCAAGCCCCTCACCCACAAAACCTCCTTTACCCCCTCTTTCCAACCCTTTCGAGGACGACCCCTACCCCTCTTTCCTTCCCCTATAGATTTATATGCTTTCCATGTCATTCTACTTTGATCCATTCTCTCTCTCTCTCTCTCTCTCTCTCTCTCTATATATATATATATATATATATATATATATATATATATATACGTTGGTAGACAGTAACCCCAAGGGACGTACTACCGTCCTACCAAATAAGTTTGAAACACAAGCTTGTAATTGTTTTGCTTGATGGTAAGATTGCTGGTGTCTTTTTCTGTCTCAAGAACATGCAAGGTTGCAGGTATGTCTTGCTACTTCTACTAACATTTAGGTCACACAATACATGCATGTACATGGGTGTTCTTCTATTTTCTTCATAGTTATTGTTCTTGTTTATTTCTGCTTATCTCCATGGGGAAGTGGAACAGAATTCTTTCTCCGTAAGCTATGCGTGTCGTAGGAGGCGAATAAATGCTGGACGCAATGGACTAGTAACCCCTTCTCCTGTATAAACCACTAAAAACAAGGAAAAGAAAAACTATAAAATTGAGATCTTTGAATGTGTGTGGATGTAGTGCGGATGATAAGAAAGAAATGATTGCTAATGTTATGAATGAAAAGAATTTGGATGTCCGAGCTCCAAGCGAAACAAAGCTGCAAGGGTAGAGGAACATAAGAACATAAGAAAGAAGGAACAGTGCAACAGGCCTACTGACCCATGCGGAGCAGGTCCATGTCAACCCCGCGGATTAGCCCAATTACCTACCTCCCCCGGATTAGCCCAGTGACCCACCCAGTCTGGTCACCTCCACTCAAGGAAGAAGCACGGCACCAGACCCAGCAGCACAAGCTAGTCAGGTCCAAGTCACACCCACCCACACCCACTCATGTATTTATCTAACCTATTTTTAAAACTACACAACGTTTTAGCCTCAATAACTGTACTCGGGAGTTTGTTCCACTCATCCACAACTCTATTACCAAACCAGTGCTTTCCTATATCCTTCCTGAATCAGAATTTTTCCAACTTGAAACCATTGCTGCGAGCCCTGTCTTGGCTGGAAATTTTCAGCACACTATTTACATCCCCTTTATTTATTCCTGTTTTCCACTTATACACCTCGATCAAATCCCCCGTAATTCTGCGCCTTTCGAGATAGTGCAGATTCAGGGCCCTCAGTCTATCATCATAGGGAAGATTTCTGATACATGGGATCATCTTTATCATCCTCCTCTGTACGTTTTACAGAGCATTTATATCCATTCTGTAATGCGGTGACCAGAACTGAGCAGCATAGTCTAAATGAGGCCTAACCAAGGATATATAGAGTTGAAGAACAACCTGATGACTTCTATTATTTATACTTCTAGATTTGAAGCCAAGAATTCTGTTAGCTTTATTGCGAACACTAATGCACTGTTGTCTTGGTTTTAGATTACTGCTAAGCAGAACTCCTAAATCCTTTTTGCAATCAGTAGTATTAAGATCTACATTATTTAGTTTATATGTGGCATGGTTATTTACCTGTCCAACATTTAGAACTTTGCATTTGTCAATCTTAAACTGCATCTGCCACTTCTCCGACCAATGCATCAGTCTATTCAAATCATCCTGGAGTGATCTAGTGTCCTCATTACAATGAATTGGACGGCTTATTTTGGTGTCATCAGCAAATTTGCTTATGTAGCTATTTATTCCCTCATCTATGTCGTTTATGAAAATTGTGAACAACATCGGGCCCAACACTGACCCCTGAGGAACACCGCTTGTGACTTGCCCCATTCTGATTTCTCCCCATTTATGCAAACTCTTTGCTGCCTATTTGTCAGCCATGCCTCTACCCAGGAAAAAAATTTCTCCTCCTATTCCGTGTACCTTAAGTTTCCTCAATAGCCTCTGGTGTGAAACTCTATCGAAATCCTTACTGAAGTCCATATACACAATATCATATACATTGCCATGATCTACCTTCTCAAACACCTTAGTGAAAAATTTTAGAAAATTTGTAAGACAGGAACTCCCCTTTGTAAAACCGTGTTGTGATTCATTAATCAATCTGTGCCTATCAAGATGGCTACGAATTGCTTCGGCAATTATTGATTTCATAAATTTTCCCAAGGATCTGTCACCTGCCTTGTAAATAGGTATTACATTTGCCATTTTCCACTTATCAGGCACTATGCCAGTTTGTAGTGATATGTTAAAAAGATTAGCCAAAGGTATGCTAAGTTCCTCTTTACATTCTTTAAACACCCTTGCAAACAGCTCATCAGGACCTGGAGTTTTGGTAGGGAGAAATAAATGGTATTAAGTCAGGAGTATCTGAGAGAGAGTTAGAGCTAAGGAAAGGGTTGCAGTAATATTCATTCATTCGTTCATTAGAGATTTGCCGGTACTTCCGGCCCGGTAATGTTGATGGATCATTTATTTTATATAAAAAGAAGAGGAAACATAAATGTATAAATTCAAGGATTATGTGGATTAAAATAAGGATAAGATGTGAAAAGTGGGTTATTATAAGTGTGTATGCGCCTGGAGAAGAGAAGAGTGTAAAATTGAGAGAGATTTTAGGAGATTTTAAGCGAGTGTGTAGGAACTTTTGAGCCAAGTGAGAGAGTATTTCTTGTAGGGGACTTAAATGCTAAAGTAGGAGAAGCATTTAGGTAGGGTGTGATAGGTAAGTTTGGGGTGCTAGGTGTAAATGATAATGGGGAGCATGTGATTGGACTTTGCATGTAAGGGGGTTTGGTTATAAGAAACACATATTTTAAGAAAAAGAGGATTAATAAGTATACATGATATGATATAGGGCGTAAGGACAATAGTTTGTTGGACTACGTACTGGTAGATAAAAAAACTGTTGAGTAGATTTCAGGATGTACATGTTTATAGAGGGCCACAGACACATCAGATCATTTTTTACTTGTAGCTACAGAGAGAGTAAAAAGTAGATGGGATACAAAGAAAATGGAAGCATCAAGTAAGAGAGAAGTGAAGGTTTATAAAATAAAAGAGAAGGCAGTTAGGGTAAGATGTAAACAACTAGATGGGCTAGCGTGAGTATAGGCAATGGGGTAGAAGATGTATGGGGTAAGTTTAAGAATATAGCATTAGAGTGTTCAGCAGAAGTTTGTGGTTACAGGAAACTGGGTGCGGGAGGGAAGAAGAGTGATTGGTGGAATGATGATGTGAAGAGAGTAGTAAGGGAGAAAAAGTTAGTATATGAGAGGTCTTTACAAAGTAGAAGTGATGCACCGAGGGAGGAGTATTTGTAAGAAAAAAAGAAGTTAAGAGAGTGGTGAAGCAATGTAAAAAGAGAGCAAATAAGAAAGTGGGTGAGATGTTATCAACAAATTTTGTTGAAAATTAGAAAAAGTTTTGGAGTGAGATTAACAACTTGAGAAAGCCTAGGGAACGAATGGATTTGCTAGTTAAAAATAGGAGAGGAGAGTTGGTAAATGGAGAATTAGAGGTATCGGGAAGATGGATGGAATATTTTGAGGAATTGTTAAATGTTGATGAAGATAGGGAAGCTGAGATTTAGTGAATATGGCAAGAAGGAATAACATGCCATAGGAGTGAGGAAGAACCAGTTGTGAGTGTGAGGGAAGTGCGTGTGGCAGAGAGTAGAATGAAAGGGGGTAAGGCAGCTGGGATTGATGGCATGAAGATGGAAATGTTAAAAGCAGTTGAAGGTTTAGTTTTGGAGTGGATGGTAATTTTATTTAATAAATGTATGGAAGAGAGTAAGGTTACTAGGGATTGGCAGAGAGCATTCGTAGTTCCTTTGTTTAAAGGCAAAGGGGAGTGTAAAAGTTATAGGGAATAAGTCTGTATAGGTTACCTGGTAAAGTGTATGGCAGAGTTATTTTTGAAAGAATTAAGAGTAGCATGGAGAGCAGGATAGCAGATGAACAAGGAGGCTTTAGGAAGGATAGGGGGTATATATTGGTGAACAGTTATTAGATTAGAGGAAAAAGGTTTTTTTGTGGCATTTGTGGATTTGAAAAAGGCATATGATAGAGTGGATAGGAGAGCAACGTGGTACATGTTGCAAATGTATGGAATAGGAGGTAGGTTATTGAAAGCAGTGAAGAGTCTTTACGAGGATAGTGAGGCTCAGGTTAGAGTATGTAGGCGAGAGGGAGATTATTTCCCAGTAAAAGTAGGCTTTAGACAGGGATTTGTGATGTCATCATAGTTGTTCAATATATTTAAAGATGGTGTTGTAAGAGAAGTGATTGCTCTGGTGTTGGCAAGAGGAGTGGGATTAAAAGATAAATAATCTAACACAAAGAGGGAGTTGTCACAGTTGCTCTTTGCTGATGACACTGTGCTTTTGAGAAATTCTGAAAAGAAGTTGCAGAGGCTGGTTGGTGAGTTTGGTAGGGAATGTAAAAGAAGGAAATTAAAAGTGAATATAGGAAAGAGTAAAATGAAGAGGATAACAAAAAAAATAGGTAACGGAAGACTGGATATCAGATTGGAGGGAGAGAGTATGGAGGAGGTGAACGTATTCAGATATTTGGGAGTGGACATGTCAGCAGATAGGTCTATGAAAGATGAGGTGAATCATAGAACTGACGTTGGGAGAAAGGAGAGTGGTGCACTGAGGAGTGTGTGGAGACAAAGAACTTTATCCATGAAAGCAAAGAGGGGAATGTATCAGTGTACAGATATACCAATGCTTTTCTATGGGTGTGAGGCATGGGGGTGAATGTTGCAACAAGGAGACGGCTGGAGGCAGTGGAGATGTCATATCTGAGGGCAATGTGTGGAGTGAATATAGTGCAGAGAATCTGTAGTTTGGAGATCAGGAGGAGGTGTGGGATTGCCAAAACTATTATCCAGAGGGCTTGGACATGTAGAGAGCTTGGACATGTAGAGAGGCCGGAACGAAATAGAATGACTTCGAGAGTATACAGATCTATAGTGGAGATAAGACGTTGTAGGGGTCGGCCTAGGAAAGATCGAAGGGAGGGGGTAAAGAGGTTTTGTGTGCGAGGGGCTTGGACTTCCAGCAAGCATGCATGAGCACATCAGACAGGAGCGAATGGAAACAAATGGATTTTAGGACTTGATGTGCTCTTGTAGTGTAAGCAAGGTAACATTTATGAATGGATTCAGAGAAACTGGCAGGTCGGACTTGATACCTGGAGATGGGAAGTACAGTGCCGTCGCTCTGACTGACGAGTGTTACTGTTGTATTTTTATAACTGTAGCGTAAGCATGCCTCTGGCAAGACAGTGATGGAGTGAATGATTAGACTAAATTAAATTATGCTTGTTATAATAAGGTTAGGTACGTTTTCTAAGATTCTTATTGTACGAAATTATTAATTTATACTTTAACAACAATTCGACTAGCCGAGAACTCGAGCCCATGTAGTTTTGTCCCTGCCTTGTTCCTGGACACAATAATATGAATACTGCTTATGGATCCTAGCACACCAAATGGGGATGAAGATGAAATTAGCTTAGAAGCACCCGCACCACAGTACGTCCTCGGACCAAGAGTAACACATCTAGCTTGGCTGGGTACTAGGTTCTTGTAGGATTGTGTGGTTCAGTGGGTTAAGGCGTCATGTGATTTTCGCTCACCAAGAGGCAAGGCCAAAACTACGTGGGTTCGAATCTTTGGCTAGTCGCAGTGTTGCTATTTATTCAATACCACTCGTTAATGGTCACAATAAATATATATATATATATATATATATATATATATATATTATATATATATATATATATATATATATATATATATATATATATATATATATTATATATATATGTCGTGGCCGAATATGTAAAACTGGTCAATTAGCAAGAACTCATTTAAAATTAAGTCCTTTCTGAAATTTTCTCTTATACATTTAAAGATATATTTTTTTCATTAATGTTGATGTAAAAATTTATAATTTTGCACCAAAAGAATCTTAGAAAACTTACCTAACCTTATTATAACAAGAACAATTTATTTTAGCCTAACCCAACTATATATATTTTAGATTTCTTTACAATAATTTAATACTAAACAAACACAGTGAAATATATTTTTTTCGTTAGGTTCAGAATGATTTTGGCGAAATTATTGCATACACAAATTTTCACTTGTCCTATACGGCAAGATGAGCGTTGCTATTTAAGCCATGATCGCAAGTTCTGCCTATTCGGCACGACATATATATATTTATGTCGTGCCGAATAGGCAGAACTTGCGGTCTTGGCTTAAATAGCAACGCTCATCTTGCCATATATGACAAGCGAAAATTTGTGTATGCAATAGTTTCGCAAAAATCATTCTAAACATTACGAAAAAAATATATTTCATTGTGTTTGTTTAGTATTAAATTACTGTAAACGTATTTAAAATATATTTAGTAGGATTAGGCTAAAATAAATTGCGGTTGTTATAATAAGGTTAGGTAGGTTTTCTAAGATTCTTTTGGTGCAAAATTATAAATTTTTACATTATCGTTAATGAAAAAAATATATCTTTAAACGTATAAGAGAAAATTTTAGAAAGGACTTAATTTTAAATGAGTTCTTGCTAATTGACCAGTTTTACATATTCGGCACGACATATATATATATATATATATATATATATATATATATATATATATATATATATTATATATATATATATATATATATATATATGTCGTGCCGAATATGTAAAACTGGTCAATTAGCAAGAACTCATTTAAAATTAAGCCCTTTCTGAAATTTTCTCTTATACGTTTAAAGATATATTTTTTTCATTAATGTTAATGCAAAAATTTTTAATTTTGCACCAAAAGAATCTTAGAAAACTTACCTAACCTTATTATAACAAGAGTAATTTATTTTAGCCTAACCCAACTAAATATATTTTAGATTTGTTTACAATAATTTAATACTAAACAAACACAGTGAAATATATTTTTTTCGTTAGGTTCAGAATGATTTTGGCGAAATTATTGCATACACAAATTTTCACTTGTCCTATATGGCAAGATGAGCGTTGCTATTTAAGCCAAGATCGCAAGTTCTGCCTATTCGGCACGACATATAATATATTATTATATATATATATATATATATATATAAAAATATATATATATATATTTTTATATATATATATATATATATATATATATATATATATATATTATATATATATATTATACATATATATATATATATATATATATATATTATATATATATATATATATATATGTATAATATATATATATATATATATATATATATATATATATATATATATATATATATATTTATATATATATATTATATATATATTATATATATAATAATGTATAGGGGGGTTTACCACCTCTAGAAGTGTCCTGGGGACCCTCATCCTCACAGAAAAGAATAAACTTGCTTCAGGGAAAACTCAAGGTTCTCTCTGAAGCTGTTTGAAAATTTTCTCTTACCACCCCATATCTTTTATAGATATTTTATTTAAAGACAAAATACATTGACAAAACATTCACAAAAATACAATAGAAAGTAAAACAACATAGATAACAACTCAGAGCTACATCTCGAATACTTCGTCCAGCTCCCCGGCGGTGGGCTGCGTGCCCAGAATGCTGCAGGCATTTCCTCTCTGGATCGCAACACTGAGTCTCCGAGAGAAGAAGCTGGTCGCCCTGTGGTCCTTTGCTTATATGGCGAGCTTTTTCACCCAGCTCTTTGAGGAACTTCAGAGCACACTTGCCCCATGCTCTAACGGTCTCAAATCCTATTGAGATGAAGTTATAACAAGGGGAAGGTCTTCATATTTGCGGATATTCTGGGTCTCCCTGTGGCTGGCAGCTCCACCCTCTTCAGCTTCGGAGTATGGCAAGTAGGTGTCTGCCAATGTGGCAGCACAGTTGTAGTCCCAGGCAATCTGCTTTCCATCCTTCCAGGGTAGCATAGTGGCTCCATCAGGATGCTTTTGACTTCCATCAGACCTCTGCACTTGGGGTTCCCGTTGAGCTGGGCAACGGGCTGTGGCGAGGCTTCTCTTTATGATGTCATTGACCTCCTCTTGTCTGGCATACTTCCCTTCTGATGTGTGACACACGAGACCATGAAGTCCGAGCTGATCAGCCGCCGCCCTGGATGGTGAGGATGGGGGCCGCTAGACGAACAGCAACACCAATCCGAATGGCCTGTGGGTCGAGTCGAGTGCCCAGGGAGGAATTGGGAACAGCTAGAAGGAAATCTCCTGAATGTGGTGCCTTCACCGCCAGGAGACGAGCTTTGTCCTTTCCTGAAGTGTTGGTGAGCATTGTTTTGCCGATTTTTTCCATGATCGGTTTGTCCCAATGGGACTGTTTGTGTTCTTTGGGAGGAGCTGGTCTACTGGAGGTGTCCGCAAGGGTGTTCCACCGAATCACTGCTTCAGTAAACCTGGGGTCTTGAGCTCCTACCACGTCTCTCAAGCGATTGGGGACAATCTTCCTTACTAATGCACTGGAAGCCAAACACGAAGACAGAAAAGCAGGTAAAGCAACATGCGTTGCTTTGCGCACCCCTATACCTCCCAGTCGCACTGGGAGGGTTGCCTGATCCTATTGCTGATCCTCTAGTGAGAGGTTCAGGGCCTTCTTAAAGGTTGATCTCAGGTGTGCATCATATTCGTCGAGTGTTGGGTTGCCAAAAGAGGGTGCACACCTCAGGAAATAAGTGAGTCCTGTCATAGTAAGACACCTTGTGAGGAGGTACAGGGCATCATGGGCATCAAGCTCGCTTATTCTGTCCTCCATTCTCTTCAGGTCATTCAATTTGTTCTTGAGGGCTGTGTCGATGGCCTGGTGACCCAGCGGTGCTCCCAAGAGGGTACATATGGATGCAGTGGTAGTAGAGACTTCCGGGAGGATTGTTTGCACAGCACTGATTATTTCCTGGTTCGCTGTGATGATTTCACACTTGGAGAGATTGAAGATGAGTCCCAAGTCTTCTCCCTGTGTTTTCACCAGTTGTAGGTCCTCTAACAGGGAGTCGTCAGTACCTGCCAGAGTGCCATCCTCCAGGTACCAGATGTTGAGCTCGCTGCGTAGGCTGGACGTTAGTTCTCTTACTGCCAAGCAGAAGAGAAGTGGAGCGAGTGGGTCACCCTGCTGAACACCCTCAGATGAGAGAATTTCATGTTTTAATTATATATATATATATATATATATATATATATATATATATATATATATATATATATATATATATAAATATATATATATATATATATATATATATATATATATATATATATATATATATATATATATATATATATATATATGTATTAATTCAAGGATTATGTGAAGTAAAATAAAGATAGGATGTGAAAAGTGGGTTATAATAAGCGTGTATACACCTGGAGAAGACAGAAGTGTAGAGGAGAGAGAGAGATTTTGGGAAATGTTGAGTGAATGCTTGGGAAGTTTTGAATCAAGTGTGAGAGTAATGGTGGCTGGGAATTTCAATGCTAAAGTGGGTAAAAATGTTATAGAGGGAGTAGTAGGTAAATTTGGGGTGCCAGGGATAAATGTAAATGGGGAGCCTTTAATTGAGCTATGTGTAGAAAGAGATTTGGTAATAAGTAATACATATTTTATGAAAAAGAGGATAAATAAATATACAAGGTATGATGTAGCACGTAATGAAAGTAGTTTATTAGATTATGTATTGGTGGATAAAAGGTTGATGGGTAGGCTCCAGGATGTACATGTTTATAGAGGGGCAACTGATATATCGGATCATTATTTAGTTGCAGCTACAGTTAGAGTAAGAGGTAGATGGGAAAAGAGGAAGGTGGCAACAACAAGTAAGAGGGAGGTGAAAGTGTATAAACTAAGGGAGGAGGAAGTTCGGGTGAGATATAAGCGACTATTGGCAGAAAGGTGGGCTAGTGCAAGTATGAGTAGTGGGGGGTTTGAAGAGGGTTGGAATAGTTTTAAAAATGCAGTATTAGAATGTAGGGCAGAAGTTTGTGGTTATAGGAGGGTGGGGGCAGGAGGAAAGAGGAGTGATTGGTGGAATGATGAAGTAAAGGGTGTGATAAAAGAGAAAAAGGTAGCTTATGAGAAGTTTTTACAAAGCAGAAGTGTTATAAGAAGAGCAGAGTATATGGAGAGTAAAAGAAAGGTAAAGAGAGTGGTGAGAGAGTGCAAAAGGAGAGCAGATGATAGAGTGAGAGAGGCACTGTCAAGAAATTTTAATGAAAATAAGAAAAAATTTTGGAGTGAGTTAAACAAGTTAAGAAAGCCTAGGGAAAGTATGGATTTGTCAGTTAAAAACAGAGTAGGGGAGTTAGTAGATGGGGAGATGGAGGTATTAGGTAGATGGCGATAATATTTTAAGGAACTTTTAAATGTTAAGGAAGAAAGAGAGGCAGTAATTTCATGCACTGGTCAGGGAGGTATACCATCTTTTAGGAGTGAAGAAGAACAGAATGTAAGTGTGGGGGAGGTACGTGAGGCATTACGTAAAATGAAAGGGGGTAAAGCAGCTGGAACTGATGGGATCATGACAGAAATGTTAAAAGCAGGGGGGGATATAGTGTTGGAGTGGTTGGTACTTTTGTTTAATAAATGTATGAAAGGGGGGAAGGTACCTAGGGATTGGCGGAGAGCATGTATAGTCCCTTTATATAAAGGGAAAGGGGACAAAAGAGACTGTAAAAATTATAGAGGAATAAGTTTACTGAGTATACCAGGAAAAGTGTACGGTAGGGTTATAATTGAAAGAATTAGAGGTAAGACAGAATGTAGGATTGCGGATGAGCAAGGAGGTTTCAGAGTGGGTAGGGGATGTGTAGATCAAGTGTTTACATTGAAGCATATATGTGAACAGTATTTAGATAAAGGTAGGGAAGTTTTTTTTGCATTTATGGATTTAGAAAAGGCATATGATAGAGTGGATGGAGGAGCAATGTGGCAGATGTTGCAAGTATATGGAATAGGTGGTAAGTTACTAAATGCTGTAAAGAGTTTTTATGAGGATAGTGAGGCTCAGGTTAGGGTGTGTAGAAGAGAGGGAGACTACTTCCCGGTAAAAGTAGGTCTTAGACAGGGATGTGTAATGTCACCATGGTTGTTTAATATATTTATAGATGGGGTTGTAAAGGAAGTAAATGCTAGGGTGGTATAAACCTTGGTAATAAATACCGACAAGTTGGTTTAGAAATACACGTAAGCAAACACTATGACATATTTATTAGAAAACGTTTCGGTCCTGGGACCTTGATCACTTCTAACATACAGAGGTAGAAAGGCATTATATATATAGGCGGAGAGTGAGGTGTGACGCACGTGACCTGAGGAATGTCATAAGAACATGAGAACATAAGAATGGAGGAACACTGTAGAAGGCCTACTGGCCCATGCGAGGCAGGTCCTTATCAAAACAACCTCTGCCTACGATGAGGACGGGTAGACGTTGAAATCATGTGACTCCTGTGTTGTTGGGTTGGTGGTGCTTAAGTATCATGTTTGCCAATGTTTTTGAAATTTTGTAGTTTCCAGTGTTGCGTTCTATAGTGTCGGTGACTGCGATTAGTGAGGCTTCTAGGCACCGTCGGGGGTCTGAGGTCTGGTTCGGTGAGAACGAGTTGTGCCTCATTCCAGTTCATCAAATGTCCGTGGAGTCTCTGTGGAGGACACAGGCGTACCTTAAAATCGTCTCTGTTAGAGGATTTCGATGCTCATTCAAGCGGACTGCAAGATCTCTGCCTTCTCGCCTACATATTTCTTGGGACAGAACCCACAGGGGATAGTGTAGACGCCTGCTGTAGAAGTTAGAGGTGTGGGGCTGCGTTTCGTAGTGAGGTCTTTGATAGATGATGTGTTTATGGTGGAAACGTTGATATTACTCATAGCAAGTGCCCGGCGAGTATTCGTGGCAACATCACCACATGGGAGTACTATGAACTGCTTAGGGGGCTGTTCCATGGACGGTTTGTTGAGAATAGCTTGTGCCTTAAGTCTGCAATCTCGGAATGAAAAATGGGAACTGAAGCGTGTAAAGGCTTGTGTTATGTAAGTGCAGTCTTCTTATAGAAAACAAGGGCTGGAGATGCGAAGAGCTCTCAAGAAGAAGCCAATGAGGACTCCTCTCTTAGTGCGGGTGTCTTGGTGTGAATAAAAGTGTATAAGATCGTCCTTGTTGGTAGGTTTTCTATACACTTTGAAGAGAAGTTTGTCACTGTCGGGAGATCTGCACTGTAGAACGTCGAGGAAAGGAAGTTTGCCATCATTTTCGAGTTCAAGTGTAAACTTTATTGATGGTTCAACTGCATTGATCTTGTTGAACTGCGACATGCTCAGAAGGAGACCTCATTACGTGCCGCTCAGATTCGTGCTTCACTTCCTATTCCTGACAGAAGAACTGCAGAATATATACTCAGCCAAATTACCACTGCCAACATCCAACAGAAATTGAAGCTATCACGAAAACTACAAGACCTGGGCTCCCACAGCAAATGGAGTGAAATGGGACGACCAGAAATCATAAATAACTTATCTTCCTATACACTAACCGTCACCGAGACAGAAGCCCTCAGCCTAGGGCTCAAGTTTACTACCGGCATCAACAAGAAACATAATCTGGTGGATATGGTAACCAAGAACCAAACCTTATGGAGGCTCCGAGTTTCAAAAAGACTTTGTTAAAGGGAAAATTATCACTGCTGCAGCTACTGAGCCTTCAAGACCGGTCATTCCGAAGATACATCCAAGCACTCAGGAACTTGGCCAACAACGATAATATCGTCATTAAAAACCGCTGACAAAGGAGGTGGTGTGGTGTTACTCAACACTGTCGACTACAACAATAAAGTCTTAATCTTCTAAACGATGCCAACACATACCAGCCTGTATCGGAATCAGTGCTACTTCAAAAACAACCAGACTTTTCTTCAAAAGGCTCGTAGCATCTTACGAAAATCAGAACAAGGCAAAAAAACTACTTAAAAATTTTACCAGGTCAACCGAAACCAGCACCCCCTGTATGGCCTTCCTAAGACACACAAACCTGGCATCCCACTACGGCCTATCACTTCGGGGATAAGGAGTGCACCACACAGACTAGCCGGCCCCCCTTGCCAAATACCTTTCAGCGCTTCTGGGCACCATCAGTCAAGCCACCTCAAGCACTCAGGTGACCTTCTCCCCCCGAATTTCCAACCCGAATGTCAAAAGCAAAAGCATGGCTTCCTTCGATGTCACAGCCCTCTTCACCAACGTTCCTTCTGCGCTGCAATCAACATTCCCGAGACAGAGGCTCACTGAAAACCAAAGACTCCCTTTACCTCTTCTAGACTTTCATCAATCTAGTTGGGGAAATTTGTGTTAATTTCAACTTCTTCAAATATCAGGAAAACTGTTACAAACAGTGCTTTGGGATGGCAATGGCAGCCCGCTCAGTGCTGTGCTTGCCAACCTCTTCATGGAAAACCGAGACAGAGAAATTCAGCACCCCCATTCCCCAAAACCGTTACCTGGCAAAGATACGTTGATGATGTATTGTTTTCTATCCGAGACGTCTCAATATCCAGGCCCTTCTCAACAAGATCAATGCAGTTGAACCATCAATAAAGTTTACACTTGAACTCGAAAATGATGGCAAACTTCCTTTCCTCGACGTTCTACTGTGCAATCTCCCGACAGTGAAAACTTCTCTTCAAAGTGTATAGAAAACCCACCAACAAGACGATCTTATACACTTTTATTCACACCCAAGACACCCGCACTAAGAGAGGAGTCCTCATTGGCTTCTTCTTTTAGAGCTCTTTCGCATCTCCAGCCTTGTTTTCTATAAGAAGAATGCACTTAAATAACACAAGCCTTTACACGTCTTCAATTCCCATCTTTCTTCATCCGAGATTGCAGACCCTTAAGGCACAAGCTATTCTCAACAAACCGCCCATGGAACAGCCCCCTAAAGCAGTTTTATAGTACTCCCATGTGGTGATGTTGCCACGAATACTCGCCGGGCACTTGCTATGAGTAACATCAATGTTTCCACCATAAACACATCATCTATCGAAGACCTCACTACGAAACGCAGCCCCACACCTCTAACTTCTACAGCAGGCGTCTACACTAACCCCTGTGGGTCCTGTCCCAAGAAATATGTAGGCGAGACAGGCAGAGATCTTGCAGTCCGATTGAATGAGCATCGAAATGCCTCTAACAGAGACGATGTAAAGGGACGCCTGGGTTTCCTCCACAGAGGGCTCCACGGGGGCATTTTTGAACTGGAATGAGGCACAACTCGTTCTCACCGAACCAGACCTCAGACGCCGACGGTACCTAGAAGCCTCGCTAATCGCAGTCACCGACACTATAGAACGCAACACTGGAAACTACAAAATTTCAAAAACATTGGCAAACATGATACTTAAGCACCACCAACCCAACAGCACAGGAGTCACATGATTTCAACGTCTACCCGTCCTCATCGTACGCAGAGGTTGTTTTGATAAGGACCTGCCTCGCATGGGCCAGTAGGCCTTCTACAGTGTTCCTCCATTCTTATGTTCTCATGTTCTTATGACATTCCTCAGGTCACGTGCGTCACACCTCACTCTCCACCTATATATATAATGCCTTTCTACCTCTGTATGTTAGAAGTGATCAAGGTCCCAGGACCGAAACGTTTTCTAATAAATATGTCATAGTGTTTGCTTACGTGTCTTTCTAAACCAAAATGCTAGGGTGTTCGGGAGAGGGGTGGGATTAAATTTTGGGGAATCAAATTCAAAATGGGAATTGACACAATTACTTGTTGTTGATGATACTGTGCTTATGGGAGATTCTAAAGAAAAATTGCAAAAGTTAGTGGATGAGTTTGGGAATGTGTGTAAAGGTAGAAAGTTGAAAGTGAAAATAGAAAAGAGTAAGGTGATGAGGGTATCAAATGATTTAGATAAAGAAAAATTGGATATCAAATTGGGGAGGAGGAGTATGGAAGAAGTGAATGTTTTCAGTTTCTTGGGAGTGACGTGTCGGCGGGTGGATTTATGAAGGATGAGGTAAATCATAGAATTGATGAGGGAAAAAAGGTGAGTGTGCGTTGAGGTATAATGTGGAGTCAAAAACGTTATCTATGGAGGCAAAGAAGGAATGTATGAAAGTATAGTATCCCAACACCTTTATGGGGTGAAGCTCGGTGGTAAATGCGCACGAGGAGACGGTTGGAGGCAGTGGAGATGTCCTGAAAGGGGCAATTTTGGGGTGTAAAATCATGCAAAAAATTGGGGAGTGTGGAAATTAGGAAAAGGGTGGATTAAAAAAAGGGATTGCAAGGGCAAAGAGGGGTTTTTTTAGGGGGTTTGGTCATTTAGGAGAATGGAACAAAGTAGAATGCATAAAAACATAAAATTATAGGGGAAGGAAGGGGGGTAGGGGTCGCCTCGAAAGGGTTGGAGGGGGGGGAAAGGGGGTTTTTTTGTGGCAAGGGGTTTGGGACTTCCAGCAAGCGTGCTGAGCGTGTTAATAGGAGTAATGGAGAGAATGGATTTTGGGACCTGACGATCTGTTGGAGTGTTGCGGGGTAAATTTAGTGAGGGATTCAGGAAACCGGTTTTTTTTTCATATGTCGGACTTGAGTCCTGGAAATGGGTAGTACAGTGTTGCACTTTAAAGGAAAGGGGTTTGGATATTGGCTTTTGGGGAGGGAATTTGTGTATCTTAATGTGTATGCTTCAAACTGTGTATTCTGAGCACCCTGAAAAAACGTGATAAGTGCGGTGGGTAAAAGTTTAAATGAAATGAAAGTATTTTCTTTTTGGGATTTTTTTCTTTTTGGGCACCCTGTCTCGGTGGAGACGGCCGATTTGTTGAAAAAAAATACATACATACATATATATATTATATATATATAATATATATTACATATAATATATATATATATATATATATATATATTATATAATAATATATAAATATTATATATAATAGAATAATATATATATATATATAATATATATATATAAAATTTTTTAATATATAATATATATATTTTATATTATTTATATATATATATATATATAATAAAAAAATTATTTATATATATAATATATATATATTATAATATATATAATATATATTTTATAATATATATAAGAAGGATGGGGAATCAACCCATTGCTTTTGGAAAACTTTTTCGCCGTCCCGTTCCCAAAGCAGCAGTAAAAAACATTCGCCTAAAGCTGCCTTTTACACAGCCACACCAACGGGTTTTGGGGGTCCCTCAATCAATGAAGCCTGCAGCTCATGGGGGCAAGGGCCTTTCATCAGGGCCCTACCAAAGACAAGGCCGTATCAAATTTGATTTGAAAATGCCTTTAATAGGGTAAAGAAGATGCGCTTGCCAGCTTTTTCGAGATCCTTCCCCATCTTTTCCCTTCTTTCAGCCGGCACGCAAACCCTCTTTCTTTTGTTTGAAGAACATAAAATTTCTCTATCAGAAGGTTTCAGCAGGGTGACCCACAGCCCACTTCTTTTTCTGTTTGGCGTAAGAGAACTAACTTCCACCACGCACGACTCAACTCTGGACCTGGGGGATGGCACTCTGGTAGGTACTGAAGAGTCCCGGTGGGGGACCACAACTGGTGAAAACACGG
>NC_069416.1:1480586-1600579 GCF_026875155.1 Cherax quadricarinatus
AGCATTCTTTGTCTCCACAGACTTTTCAGTGCTCCACTCACCTTTTTACTGTCATTAATTCTATGATTCAATGATGACAAGTTCACTCTCGAACGTCTGAATATATCCACTTACACCAGACTCACTCCCTCCCACTTGATAGCCAATCTTTTATTACCTAAATTTTTGTTATCCTCATCACCTTTGCTCTTTCCTGCGTTCACCTTTAATTTCCTTCTTTTACATACCTTTCCAAACTCGTTTACGAACCTCTGCAACTTCTCTTCAGAATCTCCCAAAAGCACAGTGTCATCAGCAAAATGCAGCCTTAATAACTCACACTTTATGTTAAATTCTTTATCTATCTATCTATATCTATCTGTATATATATACATATACATAGACTGAACAACCATGGTGACATCATGCATCCCGTCTAAGGTCTACTTTAATGGGAAATAATCTCCCTCTCTCCTACATACTCTAACCTCACTATCCTCATAGACATTCTTAACTGTTTTCAGTAACCTGCCATCTATTCCATACATCTATATCGCATACCACATTGCTCTCCTATCCACCCTACCATATCCTTTTTCCAAATCTATAAATGCAACAAGAACCTGTTTATCCGTATGAAAATACTGTTCACCTATATGTTTCACTGTAAACGCTTTTCCTACGCATCCTCTACCCTTCCAAAAGCCTCCTTATTCATGTGCAATCGTGTTCTCTGTGTTACTCTTAATTTTTTCTATAATAACTCTATCATACACTTTACTCAACAGACTCATTCCTCCATAATTTTTACACGCTTATGTCAGCTTTGACCTTTTTGCTCTCTGTCAATCCCTAGGCACCTAACCCTCTTCCAAACATTTATTAAATAAAAACTCCAGCCATTTCAAAACTAAATCCCAACTTGTTTTTAACATTTCTTTCTTGATTCCATCAAACCCAGCTTTTTTTGACCCCCATTTCATTCTACCCATTTTCTCGGGAACCTCCTCCACATTAACTTTGTTTTCCTCACTCCTACAAGATGATATACCTCCCTGTTCAATGCATGGACTCACCGCTTCTCTATCTTCATCAATATTTAACAGTTCATCAAAATATTTCCTCCATCTTCCCGATACTTCCAACTCTCCATCTAATAATTATCTTATTTTTAACTGTCAAATCCATTCCTTCCCTAATCTTTCTTATTAATCTCAAGGAAAACCTTGCAGGAAAATTTGATGATAGTATCTCACCCACTCTCTCATTTGCTCTCCTTTCACGTTCTTTTACAACAATCTTAACATTTCTTTTTCCCTCCTTATACTCGTCCCTGCTTGTATCACTTCTACTTTGTAAAACCCTCTCATATGCTAATTTTTCTCTCTCTTACTACTCTTTTTACCTCATCATTCCACCAATCTCTCTTCTTTTCTCCCATACCCACTTTCCTGTTACCACAAACTTCTGTTAAACACTCGATCACCATATTCATAAATTTATCTCACACGTCTTCAACCTCATTGCCTATAGACTCACTAGCCAATCTTCTAATATTTGTTCATATCTTACCCTAACTGCTTTTTCCTTTACTTTTAAACCTTCACTTCTCCCTTACTTCCTGATACCATTCTCCTTGTTTCCCATTTACTTTTTACGCTCACTGTAGCTAAAACTAAAAAATGATCAGATATATCCATGGCACCTCTATAAACATGCACATCCCGAAGTTTACCTGTCGGTGTTTTATCTACCAATACATAGTCTAACAAACAACTGATATTAGGCCCTATATATTTTGTATACTTATCCAGATACATAAACACTTATTATAGCCCACTTCTTGCATTCAACCCTTATTTTAATCCACATAATCCTTGAATTTATGCATTTATGTTCCCTCTCCTCCTTCCACAACTGATCCTTCTACATTATTATTACCCCTTAGCTCTAACTCTCTCAGATACTCATGCCCTAATTCCATTTATTTCTCCCCAGTGAAACTCCCCTACCCCTTTCAGCTTTGTTTCACTTAGAGCAAGGGCATCCAAATTCTTTTTATTCAAAACATTGGCAATCATCTTTTTCTTATCAGCTTCATAAAGTTTTTCTCCTTTTTATTTTTAGTAATTTATACACAAGAAGGTGTTATTAGCCCATTGCACCCAACCTTTTTGTCGCCTCTTACGTCTCGCATAGCTTGCAGAGGAATGATTTTTTCCCACTACCTCATGGAGATGATTGGAAATAAATAAGAACAAAACTATTTAGAAAATAGAAGACTTCAAATGAGTGCATATACATATACATGTACACGCATATGTAGTTTGACCTAAGTGTAAGTAGCAAGACGTACCTGTTTTCTTGCATGTTCATGAGTCAGAACGAAAACAAAAGAAGCAATTCTACTATTTTGTAAAACAAATACAGGTTTTCATTTTAAATGTATTTGGCAGGACGGTAGTACCTCCCTACTATCTACTTTAATGCATTCACAAATTGGTTTTAAGCAATTAACAATACCGTGATGAGCCGGGGATTGATTCTGTGTCATATTATCCAGATTCACGCCAGGCCACCAAAAATCCACGACGGTCTAACCAATGAGCCATTAATGCTAAAAGCATCGTGGATGCATTAATATGTGAACTGCTCTTGATGACTAGTTTTCCAAACGGTACTAGAATGAAATAATCCTGAGTTTACCACAGCCACGAACGTGAGCTTACCACAGCCCCGAATACGCACGCATCAGAAAACATGCCCAGTGTTACTGGGTTCCTGATGATTACATCACCGATGGCTCAGTGGTTAGAACACAGTGGATTTTGGGTGGCTTCCCAAGTAAGGTTTATTACTGTAAAAGTCTCGAACTGAGATTAAAACAACATAAATATAGCATTAGAACTGGACAACATTCTAATTCTTTATTTATTCATGAGAGAGATTTTAACCATCTAATTGATTTTCAAAAAGTTGAGAAAGTTGTATCAAGCAAGTCCATGGTTGACGGGAATATATTTGAATCTTGTTTAATAAAAGCAGTTTTGGAAATAATAAGAATATTTTCTTTGGTCTATATAAATTGGTTTCTTTTATAATTAATAAATTATTGGAAGAATTTAATGACGCATTAAACAATAAATCGTAATTCTTGGGTAGAGTATTAAAGATGTTTCACAGAGTCGGATGTCATCGCGCATATGTGAGGTGTTGCTTTGTTGTGTAATGTGATAAGAACATAAGAACATAAGAAAGAAGGAACACTGCAACAGGCCTACTGACCCATGCGGAGCAGGTCCATGTCCTTCCCCCCCGAATTAGCCCAATGACCCACCCAGTCTGGTCACCTCCACTCAAGGAAGGAGCACGGCACCAGACCCAGCAGCACAAGCTAGTCAGGTCCAACTCACATCCACCTACACCCTCTCATGTATTTATCTAACCTATTTTTAAAACTACACAACGTTTTAGCTAAGAGCAATCTAAATTATCCCCAAGTATAGCGTACAATATATAGTGTAGATAGGGGAATATCTTACAAGCGACTGGCACTAGCGAACTATTGCCAGAGGTCCTGTGAAGTGTTAATAACGGATAAGTAACTACTATAGTCATAAGATATGAAACGAGTGATGGTAGCATTGAGGTGCAGGGAATCACAGCATACACAAATTGAGCATACAACCGTTACCTCTACTAAACAGGAAATAATCTTTTCCTTAGAAGTGTAGGGGGAAGTTAGCGTAGGCCTAGCAGCGGTTTAAACAATAAAACAATGATCCCAGTATAAAGCAGTGAAAAGTGTAATTTGAAAGAATACAGTGTATATCCTTGAGATAAACAGTGTACAGCACTACATAAAAGGAATTTAAATAGTAATAATAATAATAATAGTATTAAAAAAAAAAATAATAGTGAAGTGTGGCAGTGTGGGCAAGTCTGCCGGCTCACACCCACCCTACACCCACCACCCACCCTACACCACCACCCACCCTACACCCACCACCCACCCTACACCCACCCAACACCACCACCCACATACTGCAAACTTGGATCGTATAAATACATCTTGCATATTACTGGCACCAGCAAGAGAAAGGTAAAGTGGAGATCAGTTTTCTTCTGTGGCATACAGTGTAGTAGGATACAGACAGGATGTCAGCACAGCATATCTGTGGGACATGTAAAAAAATCCTTGGAAGGAAATCCAGAATCACATACAACCTATGCTCTTCCAAACACCATATCTCTTGTACTAGACTAAATACAGCCTCAAAAAATGACCTCGAACTAGCAAGGTGCTTCTGGTTGTGCAATAAAGATGTAGAACTTTGGGCAGGTATCAGAAAGGTACTAAGGAGAGTAATAAATGATAAAAATAATCAAGAAAACAAGGATGACCTCTTGGGTAGTCTACCAAAAATATATAAAACATGGGAGCAAGAGATAGTGTATCAAAAAATGCAGAATGTCCATATCACAACAGATGACTCGAAACTCTCTAGTCACCCACATAGTGCTAAGCCAGACCCATCCCCCAGTCATAGCACTAATACCCACAGTGCTGGTGCTGGCCCAGGCTCCCCCAGTCATAGCACTAATACCCACAGTGCTGGTGCTGGCCCAGGCCCAGCCGCTGACCTAGACCCAGCCCCACCCCCCAGCCCCAGTGCTGACCCAGACCCAGCCCCCAGCCTTACTGCCAGCCCAGACTCTCCTAGGGACACTACCCAAACCACCACAAAAACAGTAAATATACAACCATCATTGCACAAGACCGTGGCCCACAGTACAGATGTTGGAGAGGAGTCTCCTCCTTCTTCCTCTACTGGGGAAAGTAGATGGAATCCAGGACGGGGTGGCCCTGGCTTGGATACTGAGGATTATAGTGCAGTCCCAGAACCTGCAGAAATTGACAACACACCTCCCAACAATTCTCAACCAAAGGTGAATTTGTGCAAATATTATGCTTGGGGCATCTGTAAGCATGGAATAACAGGGGAAAAAAATGGGACATGCAACTTTGACCATCCCAAAAAATGTAGCGACCTCCTGTCTAAAGGAGTGTGTCGTTCTTCTTCCTGTTCTTTCTTTCACCCAAAAATGTGCCACTCCTCGGTCCTCCAGAAGCAGTGTTACAACATCGAGTGCCCTGCATACCATCTAAAAGGGACCAGGAGGCACAGACCCCACAAGACAAACAATAGTAGCTACGACAACCCAACTCCAGGTGATTTTTTAGTGGCAGGAAACGAAAAAAGAAAATGGAAGGAAATAACAAAAATAGTCCACCACCTTGTAGCCTTGTTGGACTGGAGGCGCAGCCAGTGGCCACCCATGGCCCTCCAGAATTACAACTACTGATGCCAATAACAAAATCCCCCCAACAAACAGAATACAACCTTGTTCATATTTGCTAATATACAGGGCCTTAAGCCATCCACCAACAACAAAATACCTTTTATCAGTGGACTTCTAGTGGAGTCTAATGCAATGTTTGCAGCCTTCACAGAGACTCACACAAAAGATCACTTTGACAGTGAAATATGGATAAGTGGTTACAACCTTTTTAGATGCGACAGAAAAAACAGGCAACAAGGGGGGGTTGGCCTGCATGTCAGAGTGCCTTATCTGCACGGAGTTGCTGAACACCACAAATGAGGTAGTTGAAGTTCTATCAATAAAGATCGAGAACCAAAACCTAGTCATTGGGGTTGTATACAAGCCACCAGATGCAACCTCACAACAGTTCAAGGAACAGCTACTGAAAATCGATTACTGTTTGGAAAACCTTCCAGCTCCATCCCCAAACATCTTACTGCTTGGTGATTTCAACCTAAGGCATACAAAATGGAAGAATTTAACAAATAATGTTGAAGCTGACACAATCCCCGGAGGTAGCGCAGATGAAAGATCACACACACATGAGCTACTAAGTCTCTGCGAAAAACACACCTTAAGCCAGCAGATAGTGGAGCCAACAAGACTAGAAAACACACTTGACCTTATCTTCACAAATAATGAGGACCTGATAAGAGACATAAGAATATCAAAAACAACTAATTCTGATCACAATCTAATCGAAGTCCAGACGTACATGCATAGGGGTCCTGAACAGCAGAATGCGTGTACCTGTGAAGGTGTCTTCACAAAATACAACTTCAACAACAAGAACATCAACTGGGACCAGTAAACCATGTCCTAAACGAAACATGTTGGGAAGATGTCTTAAATGACATGGATCCAAACCAGTGCCTTGAAAGGATCAACTTCCTGGTAGCCGAAGCATGTTCTAGGCATATTCCCCTAAGAAAGAAGAAGAGCAGAGTAAACTGAGAGAAAAATACGCTCCCTCTACAGAAGACGACGAAGAGTCACGAGCTCCTCAGGAGTGCTAGAATATACTGATACACGAAAGGAGGCGCTGACCAGGGAAGTGGAAACTATCGAACTTAAGCTAAATGACTCTTACAGGAACCAGGAGAGGCAGGAGGAGCTTAAAGCTATTAGTGAAATTGAAAGAAATTCAAAATATTTCTTTTCATATGCCAAAAACAAGGCAAATACCACATCTAGTATCGGGCCCTTACTCAGACAGGATGGGACTTACACAGATGACAACAAGGAAATGAGTGAAATATTGAAATCCCAGTACGACTCTGTGTTTAGTGAACCACTAATCGGTCTGAGGATCGACGACCCAAACGATTTTTTCATGAATGAGCCTCAAAACTCCATAAATGTATGCCAGATTTCCGACATTACCCTAACTCAGATAGATTTCGAAAAAGCCATTGACAACATGCCTATGCACTCAGCCCCGGGCCCAGAGTCGTGGAACTCTGTTTTCATTAAGAACTGCAAGAAACCCCTCTCGCGTGCCCTAAGTACACTATGGAGGAGTAGCTTGGACATGGGTGAAATTCCACAGTCACTTAAAACAACGGATATAGCCCCACTCCATAAAGGTGGCAGCAAAGCATTAGCTAAGAACTATAGACCAATAGCTCTGACGTCCCACATCATAAAAATCTTTGAAAGAGTGCTAAGAAGCAGGATTGCAAATCACCTGGATTCCCAAAATCTGCACAATCCAGGGCAACATGGGTTCAGGGCAGGTCGCTCCTGCCTCTCACAACTACTGGATCACTATGACATGGCCTTGGATGCACTGGAAGAAAATCAGAATGCAGATGTAATATACACAGACTTTGCAAAAGCATTTGACAAATGCGATCATGGCGTAATAGCCCATAAAATACGTGCTAAAGGAATAACTGGGAAAGTGGGGAGATGGATCTTCAACTTCCTAACAAATCGAACACAAAGAGTAGTGGTCAACAGAGTTAAATCGGAGGCTGCCATAGTGAAGAGCTCTGTTCCACAAGGCACAGTACTCGCCCCCATCTTATTCCTTATCCTCATATCAGACATAAACAGAGATATACACCACAGCACCGTATTATCCTTTGCAGATGATACTAGGATCTGCATGAGGCTGTCATCTGCTGAGGACGCGGTTAACCTCCAAGAAGATATAAACAAAGTTTTCCAGTGGCAACGGTAAACAATATGATGTTCAATGAGGACAAATTCCAACTACTCCGTTATGGAAAACTGGAGGAGATAATAACTAGAACAGAGTATACTACTGACTCCGGCCATACAATAGAGCGGAAAAATAATGTAAGGGACCTGGGAGTAGTAATGTCCGAGGATCTCACTTTCAAGGATCACAACAGTGCCACGATCGCACGTGCAAAGAAAATGATAGGATGGATAATGAGAACTTTCAAAACGAGAGATGCCAAGCCCATGATGATCCTTTTCAAATCACTTGTTCTCTCTAGGCTGGAATACTGCTGTACATTAACATCTCCATTCAAAGCAGGTGAAATCGCAGATCTAGAGAGTGTACAGAGATCCTTTACTGCACATATAAGTTCTGTCAAGCACCTTAACTACTGGGAACGCTTGGAAGCACTTGACTTGTACTCGTTGGAACGCAGGAGGGAGAGATATATCATAATCTACACTTGGAAAATCTTGGAAGGAATGGTCCCAAATCTGCACACAGAATCACTCCCTACGAAAGTAAAAGACTGGGCAGGCGATGCAAAATGACCCCAATAAAAAGTAGGGGCGCCATTGGTACACTAAGAGGAAACACCATAAGTGTCCGGGCCCAAAACTGTTCAACAGCCTCCCATCACGCATTAGGGTAATTGCTAATAAACCCCTGGCTGCCTTCATGAGAGAGCTGGACAGATACCTAAAGTCAGTGCCGGATCAGCCGGGCTGGGGCTCGTACGTTGGACTGCGTGCGGCCAGCAGTAACAGCCTAGTTGATCAGGTCCTGATCCATCAGGAGGCCTGGTCGTGGACCGGGCCGCGGGGGCGTTGATCCCCGGAATGACCTCCAGGTAACCTCCAGGTAACCAATAACTGTACTCGGGAGTTTGTTCCACTCATCCACAACTCTATTACCAAACCAGTGCTTTCCTATAACCTTCCTGAATCTGAATTTTTAAAACTTAAAACCATTGCTGCGAGTCCTGTCTTGGCTGGAAATTTTCAGCACACTATTTACATCCCATTTATTTATTCCTGTTTTCCATTTATACACCTCGATCAAATTCCCCGTAATTCTACGCCTTTCGAGAGAGTGCAGATTCAGGGCCCTCAGTCTATCCTCATAGGGAAGATTTCTGATACATGGGATCATCTTTGTCATCCTCCTCCGTACGTTTTACAGAGCATTTATATCCATTCTGTAATACGGTGACCAGAACTGAGCAGCATAGTCTAAATGAGGCTTAACCAAGGATATATAGAGTTGAAGAACAACCTGAGGACTTGTATTATTTATACTTCTAGATATTAAGCCAAGAATTCTGTTAGCTTTATTGCGAACACTAATGCACTGTTGTCTTGGTTTTAGATTACTGCTAACTAGAACTCCTAAATCCTTTTCGCAATCAGTAGTAATAAGATCTACATTATTTAGTTTATATGTCGCATGGTTATTTTCCTGTCCAACATTTGGAACTTTGCATTTGTCTATATTAAACTGCATCTGCCACTTCTCCGGCCATTGCATCAGTCTATTCAAATCATCCTGGAGTGCTCTAGTGTCCTCAATAGAATGAATTGGACGGCCTATTTTGATGTCATCAACATATTTGCTAATGCCGCTATTTATTCCTTCATCTATGTCGCTTATGTAAATTGTGAACAACAACGGGCCCAACACTGACCCCTGAGGAACACCGCTTGTGACGTGCCCCCAGTCTGATTTCTCCCCATTTATGCAAACTTTCTGCTGCCTATTTTTCAGCCATGCCTCTACCCAGGAAAAAATTTCTCCTATTCCGTGTGCCTTAAGTTTCCTCAATAGTCTCTGATGTGGAACTCTATGGAAAGCCTTACTGAAGTCCATATACACAATATCATATTCATTACCATGATCTACTTCCTCAAACACCTTATTGAAAAAAGTTAATAAATTTGTAAGAAAGGAACGCCCCTTTGTAAAACCGCGTTGAGATTCATTAATCAATCTGTGCCTATCAAGATGGTTACGAATTGCTTCGGCAATTATTGATTCCATAAATTTTCCCACTATGGAGGTAAGGCTTATTGGTCTATAGTTCGAAGCCAAGGACCTGTCACCTGCCTTGTAAATAGATACTACATTTGCCATTTTCCACTTATCAGGCACTATGCCAGATTGTAGTGATATGTTAAAAAGATTAGCCAAAGGTATGCTAAGTTCCTCTTTACATTCCTTTAACACCCTTGCAAACAGTTCATCAGGGCCTGGGGATTTGTTAGGTTTTAGTTTCTCTATTTGTCTGAGGAACATGTCACTAGTTACCTCAATCGTACATAGTTTATTACCGTCCTGCTCTACATAATCTAATATTTCAGGAATATCGCTAGTATTTTCCTGGGTGAAAACTGAGTGGAAGTAGGTACTGAGAATTTCACACATATCCTTATCACTGTCAGTGATCTGAGCATAGTTACTCTTAAGTGGGCCAGTCTTGTCCCTAATCTTACTTTTGTATACCTGAAAGAACCCTTTTGGGTTAGTCTTTGAATCCCTTGCGACCCTAGCCTCATAATCCCTTGTGAGGGTGAGGTGTAGTCTTGACCCTTTATACGCCTTCCTTTAATGTATTGTTTTTATTGTTACTTGATAATGTGAAAAATCACGAAATCGTTTGGAAGTTCACTATTCTTTCACGGTGGTTGTTTTGCATATTCTGATATCACCTGTTTATTGTGATTTCGAAACTACTACTGGGGACTGTAAAGATTTCCAGGCAGCGCTCTAGTCCAATCGGCCACACAGGCCTTACCGCCCCTAGTAGTAGTTTCGAATCCTCCTCACTGCGATCTTTCTTTGTATATACCAGCTTGTTTCTGCATGGTGCATTGATATATAATATATATATATATATATATATATATATATATATATATATATATATATATATATATAATATATATATATATATATATATATATATATATATATATATGTATATATATATATATATATATATATATATATATATATATATATATGTATATATATGTATATATATATATATATTATATATATATATATATATATATATATAATATATATATATATAAATATATATATATATATAATAATATAATATATATATATATATATATATATATATATATATATATATATAATATATATAATGTCGTGCCGAATAGGCAGAACTTGCGATCTTGGCTTAAATAGCAACGTTCATCTTGCCATATAAGACAAGTGAAAACTTGTGTATGCAATAATTTCGCCAAAATCATTTTGAACCTAACGACAAAAATATATTTCACTGTGTTTGTTTAGTATTAAATTATTGTAAACAAATCTAAAATATATTTAGTTGGGTTAGGTTAAAATAAATTACTCTTGTTATAATAAGGTTACGTAAGTTTTCTAAGATTCTTTTGGTGAAAAATTAAAAATTTTTACATTAACATTAAAGATAAAAATATATCTTTAAACGTATAAGAGAAAATTTTTGAAAGGACTTAATTTTAAATGAGTTCTTGCTAATTGACCAGTTTTACATATTCGGCACGACATATATATATATATATATATATATATATATATATATATATATATATATATATATATATATATATATATATATATATGTATATATATATATATATATATATATTATTATTTTATTATCACACTGGCCGATTCCCACCAAGGCAGGGTGGCCCGAAAAAGAAAAACTTTCACCATCATTCACTCCATCACTGTCTTGCCAGAAGGGTGCTTTACACTACAGTTTTTAAACTGCAACATTAACACCCCTCCTTCAGAGTGCAGGCACTGTACTTCCCATCTCCAGGACTCAAGTCCGGCCTGCCGGTTTCCCTGAATCCCTTCATAAATGTTACTTTGCTCACACTCCAACAGCACGTCAAGTATTAAAAACCATTTGTCTCCATTCACTCCTATCAAACACGCTCATGCATGCCTGCTGGAAGTCCAAGCCCCTCGCACACAAAACCTCCTTTACCCCCTCCCTCCAACCTTTCCTAGGCCGACCCCTACCCCGCCTTCCTTCCACTACAGACTGATACACTCTTGAAGTCATTCTGTTTCGCTCCATTCTCTCTACATGTCCGAACCACCTCAACAACCCTTCCTCAGCCCTCTGGACAACAGTTTTGGTAATCCCGCACCTCCTCCTAACTTCCAAACTACGAATTCTCTGCATTATATTCACACCACACATTGCCCTCAGACATGACATCTCCACTGCCTCCAGCCTTCTCCTCGCTGCAACATTCATCACCCACGCTTCACACCCATATAAGAGCGTTGGTAAAAACTATACTCTCATACATTCCCCTCTTTGCCTCCAAGGACAAAGTTCTTTGTCTCCACAGACTCCTAAGTGCACCACTCCCCTCTTTTTCCCTCATCAATTCTATGATTCACCTCATCTTTCATAGACCCATCCGCTGACACGTCCACTCCCAAATATCTGAATACGTTCACCTCCTCCATACTCTCTCCCTCCAATCTGATATCAATCTTTCATCACCTAATCTTTTTGTTATCCTCATAACCTTACTCTTTCCTGTATTCACCTTTAATTTTCTTCTTTTGCACACCCAAACCAAATTCATCCACCAATCTTTTGCAACTTCTCTTCAGAATCTCCCAAGAGCACAGTGTCATCACAAAGAGCAGCTGGGGACAACTCCCACTTTGCGTGTGATTCTTTATCTTTTAACTCCACCCTCTTGCCAAGACCCTCGCATTTACTTCTCTTACAACCCCATCTAAAATATTTTAAACAACCATGGTGACATCACACATCCTTGTCTAAGGCCTACTTTTACTGGAAAAAATTTTCCCTCTTTCCTACATACTCTAACTTGAGCCTCACTATCCTCGTAAAAACTCTTCACTGCTTTCAGTAACCTACCTCCTACACCATACACTTGCAACATCTGCCACATTGGCGCCCCTATCCACCCTGTCATACGCCTTTTTCCTAATCCATAAATGCCATATATATATATATATAATATATTTATATAAATTATTATTATATATATATATTATATATATATATATATAAAAATATATATATATATATAATATATATATATATATATATAATATAAAAGTATGTATGTGTGTGTGTGTTGTATTTCCTCCGAGAAAAATTAAACTTGCTTCAGAAAAAACTCAATGTTCTCCCTGAAGCTGTTTGAAAATTTTGTCCTACCACCCCTTATATTTAATATATATTTTATTTAAAGACAAAATACATTGACAAAAATAAAATACAGAGTAAAATAACATAGATAACAACTCAGAGCTACATCTCGAACACTTCGTCCAGTTACCCGGCGGTGGGCCGGGTGTCCAGAATGCTGCAGACATTTCCTCTCTGAATCGCAACACTGAATCTCTGAACGAGGAAGCTGACTGCCTTGAGGTCCTTGGTTTCTATGATGAATTTTCCCCCCAGTTCTTTAAGGAACTTTAGAGCACACTTGCTCCATGCTCCCAAGGTCTCCGACCCTATTAGGATGAAGTTATTTGCGGGTCTTCTGGGTCTCCCTGTGGCTGGCATCTCCACCCCCTTCAGCTACGGAGTATGGCAAGTAGATGTCTGCCAACGTGGCGACACAGGTGTAGTCCCAGGCAATCTACTTTTTATTCTTCCAGGGTAGCACATTGGCTCCAACAGGACGCTTTTGACTTCCGTCAGACCTCGGCACTTGGGCTTCCTGTTGGGCTGGGCAACGGGCTGTGGCAAGGCTTCTCTTTATGTGGCATGCAAAGAGTACGTAACCTTTATTCGGCGCACGTACACACCCTCATTTACAGGCTATCTCCCCCAACCAGCGAACCAGGTTGCTAAGAGTTGATGATGGGGCCCCGTCGTTCAACTAGTGACCAGGTTCTAGCCAATAAGAAGATGGTTTTGGCAATCGCAGAGGTTATGTGGGTACCGCTCTCCTGTCTGCCCTTGTCATTCCCATTCTAGAGCTGGTTGAAGCACGGTCTGCTATCTTGTGGCTTCTATTTCTGCTTTGCTTACCGTGGAGTGCACTATACTTATCACTGTACATAGTGTACATATTGCTGTTATAAATTGGTGAAGGATTATATAAGTCTAAACTTTTTCTACTGTGTTTATTTGCTCCCATTACACCCGGGGTAACAGGCCATTTGGAATCCTGGGTTGTAATACTTTATGATGTCGTTGACCTCCTCATGTTTGGTATACTTTCATTCTGATGTGTGACACAAGAGACCATGAAGTCCGAATTGATCATCTGTCGCCCTGCCGCAAATACACCTATGTTCGGTGAGGATGGGGGCGGCTAGACGAAAAGTAACATCAGTTCGAATGGCCTGTGGGTCGAGTCGAGTGGCCACTGAGGAATTAGGAACACCTAGAAGGAAATCTCCTGAGTGTGGTGCCTTCACTGCCAGGAGACGAGCTTTGTCCTTTCCTGAAGCGTTGGTGAGCATTGTGTTAGCGATTTTTTCCATGATCGGTTTGTCCCAGTGGGACTTCTTTTGCTCTTTGGGAGGAGCTGGTCTACTGGACGAGTGTGCAATGGTGTCCTACCGCATGCCTGCTTCAGTGAACCTTGGGTCTTGAGCTCCTACCGTGTCTCTCAAGCGTTCGGGGAAAACCTTCTTGACTAATCCATTGGAAGCCAAACACAAAGACAGAAATGCAGGTAAAGCTACCTGTTTTGCTTTCTGCACCCCTATACCTCCCAGTCGCACTGGAAAGGTTGCCTGATCCCATTGCCGATCCTCTAGTGGCAGATTCAGTGCCTTCTTAAAGGTTGATCTCAGGTATGTGTCATATTTGTCGAGTGTTGGGTTGTCAAAAGAGGGAGCGCACCTCTGGAAGTGAGTCTTGGCATAGTAAGACACCTTGTGAGGAGGTACAGGGCATCATGGGTATCAAGATCGTTTATTCTCTTCTCTATTCTCCTCAGGTCATTCAATTTGTGCTTGAGGACCGTGTCGATGGCCTGGTGACCCAGCGGTGCTTCCAAGAGGGTACATATGGATGCAGTGGTAGTAGAGACTTCCGGGAGGATTGTTTGCACAGCACTGATTATTTCCTGGTTCGTTGTGACGATTTCACACTTGGAGGGATAGAGGATGAGTCCCAAGGCTTCTCCGTGTGTCTTCTCCAGTTGTAGGTCCTCCAACAGGAACTCTTCAGTCCCTGCCAGAGTGCCATCATCCAGATACCAAATGTTGAGCTCATTGCATAGGCTGGAAGTTAGTTCTTTTACAGACAAGCAGAAGAGAAGTGGAGCGAGTGGGTCACCTTGCTGAACACGCTCTAATGAGGGAATTTCATGTTCGCCAAACAAAAGAATTGAGGGTTTGCTGTAGCTGGCTGAAATGAAGGAAAAATGACTGGGGAACCGTTCACGAACAGCCGGCAAGAGCACATCTCTTTTCATCATATTAAAGGCATTTCTAAAGTCAAGTTTGGCTATGGCCTTGTCTTCTGGTAGGTCCCTGATGTAGGCCCTTGCCGCATGAGCAGCGGCTTCACTGCCTTGAAAGACCCCAAAGCCCAGTTGGTGTGGCTGGAGTAAACTGGCAGCTTCTAGGCGAATGTTTCTTACTGCTGCTTTGGCAACGAGACGGCGGAGAGTGTTACGAACAGCAATGGGTCTGATTCCCCAATTCTTCTTCTTCTGAGGCTCCTAAAAAGAAAGGTTTAATTTCTTATGGGATTCGCCCAGCCAGGCAGTTGTTGACTAGAGTTGTTAACTCGGTGAGAAGAATTGATGCAGATGCGTCGAGTACAGGATTTACCATCTCTTTGAGGAGTTGTGGTCGAATTCCAGTGTAACCTCCTGCAGATCCTGCTGGAAATGACACTATAACCTTATGGACTTCTGATTCTGGCAAAAATAATCGTTCAAAGATGGGGTCTCCCTAAGGGTTGATGTTGACGAGTATGATGTCCCTGGCTGGATGATTGTCTCTTAGTGCTTGGGCTGTGGTCTCATCTTTGGGAGCTACAGTGTCGTTTTCAGTGGGACTTTTCTTGGGTCTACCTCTGTGATTCCTGCGATGATGGGGCAAAGGGACACAATTATCCGTTCTTGGGAAGTTGCTCACTGCCTTGATGACTGATGTGGTTAGCAATTTGCCTCGTCTTTCAGGAACTGCAAGACAGATATTGCCAAACAGGAGTAGGTTGCACCATGCTTTGATGGTGCCTCGGGCTACTAAGTTGGTGGAACCTCCAATCAACATATATATGCTTAACAAATCACAAACAGGCGAGAATATTTACAAACATTATCTCTTTCAATGGCAGGACTAGAACTAGCAAACTCAGCATCAGAGCACATAGTACTTTATCCACAGTTCCAGACTCCAGATAAGCATGGGCGCCTAGCCGAAACTAAGCGGTGGATCCCATACCCCGGTGCACCAGGCTTGATCAAAGTTATTTCATGAAATCCTGCCACATGTAGTGAACAACGGAACAGATTTTCAAATGCTTAGCAATTCGTAGACAGGCGAAATTGTTTACAAACATTATCTCTCTCTCTGAAGTGTGGCGTTGTGGATAATGTACTGTATACTCTGATGCCGAGTTTGCAGGTTCGAGTCCTGCTGTGGACAGAGATATAATATTTGTAAAGAATTTCACATGTTTTCCAAGTGTTAAGCATTTCAAAATCTCGAGGGCTAAAGACTGCAAACCTCACTCAAGGAAAAGAATCTTGTGGTGAGTATAATATCAAGCACATCTCCTGAAGCGTACATCAACGAAATAACTGCTGCAGCATATGGGCGCCTGGCAAACCCAAAAATAGAGTTTCGGCATCTTACTAAGGAATCGTGCAAAACTCTGTACACCGTATACGTCAGGACCATATTGGAGTAAACAGTACGAGTTTGGAACCCACACCCGGTCAAGCACGTCAAGAAATTACAGAAAGTGTAAAGGTTTTTAGCGAGATTAGTCTCGGATTAGTCTCCTACGAGGAGAGGTTAAGGGAAATCAACCTGACGACACTGGAGGACAGGAGGAATAGGGACGACATGATAATGGCATATAAAATACCTAGAGGAATCGACAAGGTGGACAGAGACAGGATGTTCCTGAGATGGGACACAGCAACAAAGGGTCACAACTAGAAGTCGAAGACTCAGATGAGTTATAATACACTAGGGGAAAATGGAACAGATGTTAAAGAAAATGGAGGGTTTAACTTCCCTCTCCAGTCAAACTGTTGGTAGAATGGAGTCCCTTGACAAACCAAATTTCTGAATAACAAATCAAGCGTGTCCTACGACAGTTCCCTTGATACATAATACACGGGCTCAATGAAGTAATATGTCATTGGAAAATCTCGGGTCCCTAGATTCTATTCATCCACATTACAACAAGCCCAAAAGAATGACTTGCCATATCTAAAAGTGAAACTACAAAAATAAATTCACCAACTCTTTTAAATACCATTCTTGATGTTATCGTACAATAGAGAGTGACTATTCTGAGGCTGTTCGTAACCATTTGTTGACTTCGTGTCTTCATGATTCGGCTTCGTTGTTTTCCTGGCATATCCGAACAGTTGTGATTCCTGGCAAGGTCGCTAGAAGTGAAGGAAAAAGAGCTTCCTCAGACAGACCTTCTTATCTTATCTGAAAAGACTCTTCCTCCTAGTAAAAAAAAATTAATAATAACTGGTAAGGGTAATTAGTTTTAGAGAATGTATGAAAAATAATTTACGTGAACATGAAACTTTCCTAACAAGCAAAATATGAAAAATATAATTCATATAATAATCACGCAAAACTAATGTATTTTCCTATATACGACGTTGAGCAAGAAACACGTGAAAGGTGAGGTAATTGCGACTTTTATATAAAAGTCAGCACGAGACGCAGAGCTCAGGCATCAGCAGTAGTTTCACCGTTAGTAAACTAAAGATAACTAAATGCTGGCTTCTCATACAAGGTGATGGAGATTGCTGAAGGTTTTGAAGACAACAGATGGTAATTCCAAAAGTGTGTTACGGCACACTGCTGTGCTATCCAGAAGATAAAAGGCAAGAATGCTCGCCTTGTTTAGCCTGTGTTGAACAACCCAAATCGAGCCACAAGGCTAAAGGACAAAAAATAAAAGTTAAAATCCCAGATAAGCAGTCACTCGCATACAAGACAGAAGGACTTTATAAGAACTGGTGAAGATGGACAACAATTGCATTAAAGTACACAAGTCACATCAGGTCCAGTTACATAAACAAAAATATCAATACCTTGAATATAAAAAAGAAAGAGTGGAATTTTATACTTGCAGACTTGGTGAGAGCAAAAAGTCAAGTCAGTTCAAACTCGCTGGAGGATCTATTGTTAACTCCATCCCACTGGGTGGAGTAACAAAAAGGAGGAGGAAGGAGGGGTTGAAGAGGTAACGATGTTTGCCTCTTAATCAAGAAGTATTCACCCAATTATACCACCATCACCATTCATTTATGCTTCCACTCTTATCTAACGAACTTTCAACTGACTGTAAAATAAGACATTAATACATTAGTTTAGTGGTATTTAGAAGAATTTCAAGATCCTTATTTTCTACTGTACATATTAACAACCCAAAACAAACATTTTAGCTCAGTAAAGTTCACAAGCTTTTATTAGTTGATAATTGCAATTATATTTGCTAAACCCAATTAAAAAAAGTTCTTGTTTAAAAATCTATGAGAAAAACACCTGACGAATAAAACGTTCTCTAGTGGATAACTGATCCCAGAAGTGTACCTAACGAAAATCTCTTACAAAACCAGAAACAGGAGATGATTGAGGGGAATCAGTAGATTCACCTGGTAATCTCTGGTAGATGTCGATTCTAATAGATGTCTCGTTTGTAACAAACATCTTTATAGCACATCAGTTCTACCATGATAGTGGTAAACTATTTTTCTTTACAAACGTTTCCTCTTTCTCCCTTCTCTATCCCATCCTCCCTATCCCCTCCTTTTTTTCCCCCTTTCCTCCTCCCTCCTAACCCTCTCCTTTCCCCGTCCCATTTGTAGTCTCTGGGGTCCTCCACTCTGGCATTATGGTTTCTATGTAGGGTCCCTCGGGGGTGGTGTAGTTTGCCATGGAATCTAAATTGTCTGGAGGTGCCCGGCTCCCTTCCCGGTTTTCCGAGAAGTGGGCAGGGTGTCCTGCAGATGATGGGTGTATCTCCAGAGGCTACCTGTCGGTTCTGGGTGGCGAGTTTACGACCAGGGCCGAGGTGGCTCGGTAGATGTGAGGTTGCTATCCTGGAGCACTGGTTTACTTGCGTGAAGGGTAGGGTATGGCACGGGTTCCACGCTGCATCTTCATTGCTTATGGGCTCGAGGCTCTCTCGGATGAGAGGAAAAACTTACGGCCATTCCATGCCTTCTAGTGACTGTCCCTCCACTGTCCCTCTTATTTTTCTTTCTTTCTTACTTTTTTTCTTTAAAATAACAAGAAAGAAGCACCACTATCATGGAGTCTTCGCTCTGTGATAACTCTCCTCCTCCCAGCCCCCTTTCTGTCCCCACATCCTGTTCTGACAAGGCTTCATTATTGGACCATTCTCTAGACTCTTCTCATACCCCTGTACTTTCTGCTGGTACTCTTCGTCACCTGCTCCAGGTGCTGAGACGCCACTCGTTTCTGTTAATGTCTCTGCCTCTTGCACACCTTCAACAATGAGTCTGGCTTCGCTGAAAAAAGTGCAACAGTTTTTGGATCGCCCACATCCCTCAGGCCAGAAAACCCACTGTGCTACTCCTAAACGTTCCAGACCACCTACTGACGAACATTCTTCAATGTCTACCCAGAAACGATCTACGCAACACCCACTTCCTTTGCACCATGTTTACAAGTATGCAGTGGACTAAATTCTTTTCCCTACAACCGACCTCTCCAACTGATTATTTTTCTGATCATAGTATTGGTAAATTTCTTTTTACGACACGTTCTGCCAAAATATATCCTTTCACGCTCTTCGAAGTGATAAATGCATTGTTACAGTTCAGAATTCAGAACATGCTCATGATCTTTCCTATATAACTTCCATAGTTAACATTCCAATCAGAGATTATAAGCATGCTACTCTCATTTCTTGCAGTGATACGGTGGTTTTACCACCGTACCACTGCAGAGTGATTTTCTGTCTTGCAGCAATGATATTTTAGAGCAATTAGCTCTTCAGGACCTTCCTATTCTCAGAATGGATACATACGTCCTGCTGGCTCGCGGGCGGAGACGCTTTCTCAGTAACATCGCCTGCTTAACCTTCGACTGCAGTGAACTCCAGATCTGCGGCAGAGTGCCTGGTCTGTTGTGCCACAGATCGTGTCAATACATCTTGTAGTGTTCCTCCCTCATGTCTCAGTTGCAATGAATCTCGTCCTTCTTTTCACATCGTTGTCAGGTGTTTCGTAATGAACGAGAAATCTGTTATCTTAAGAAGAGTGAAGGTCTTACGCTACGGCTGTCTCTCAGCTCCACCTTCAGGGAAATCTTCCTCGTGTTCCTTATTCTCGAGTAGCTCGGAAACCTCCAACCTTGACGGTCCTCCCGCCCACCAGCTCCTCTGCTACCATGTTTTCCGAGGTCACCCCCCATATCTAATTCTTTCGCGGTTTTACCCCCTGAAACTCCTAGCTCCATACCTCTTCTTACTTCTACTTCTTCATCTCGCTCGCTAGTTTCTCAGTCTACGAGACCTCTGAAGCCTACACCTTCCTCGTGCCTATCACTTGTGAAGTTGAATGTATCTTCTACCACAGTGCCTAGTTCTCATCCCCTTTCTAACTCTCACACGAATGTGGAGGTTCACCACCCTCCCTCGTGTTGTCTCATCTTCTCCTGTTCACCCCCCCCCCCAGTCTTCTTCCCTAGTTACCTTCCAACCTCCTTCCTCTCCTGTTCCACTACAGGAATCTTCTGCCATACTCTTCTGTTCATACTTCCCTCCCCTCTCAGAACTCTTTGGTTACCTCCATAGTATCCTTAATCTCTACTTGCTCTACCTCGCCTGTCTCTGAAATCATGTCCGCATCTTTCTTACCTGCTAAGACACTTGATGCTATCTCTAACTATACTGCGGAGATGAAACCAAGGTGGACACCAATGCGCCACCTTCTACCCCTTCTTTCTCACGACCTTCTTAACAATCTTTTCTTTCACAGCATTCTGATTCCTCCTTACATACATGCTTATCGTTGCCTCCACACGTTGACTTCACTAACCCTAATAGCCCATAGATTTTATCGCTTCATATTGTTGGCATTGTAAATAATGTCTTATTTACAATGGAATATTTGTGGCATCAGGAGTAATCAGGGAGAGCTCCAAGTGTTACTCTCATAGTTTTCCCCAGTATGTGTCGGGTTACAAGAGCCCAAAATTCGTTCAGCTGTTATTCGTCCCGTTTCAGGCTATGTGCTTTTGCATTCTTCTGATCCCTTTCCTGATGAATCATTTAATGAATGCTTTATACCACAGATGGTATACAATTTGCTCTCTATATATCTCCCCCTCCCGTGCATTCTGTATCTCTGATATCGCATTTTTGATCTCTTCTCTACTGCCACCCATCTTGTTGTAATGTGATTTTAACCCTCACCATCATGCGTGGAGAGGGTCCCACTATGACTCTTGTGGTGATCATTTGGAGACTCTTCTCGCTTCTCATTCTCATGTTTTAAATACAGGTGCTCCTACCCATTTTGACTCTCACACTCAGTCTCTCTCATGCATTAATCTTTCTGTCTGCTCCTCATCAATTGCACTTGATTCTGCTTGGTCTGTTCTCCTGGGTTTACACGACAGTGATCACTTTCCTATTCTTACTCCTACTACGTATTCCCGATCGCCTTGTAGACCGCCTTGTAGACTTACACTCTCATTTTACCACCTTTTGTGGGGACCTTCTTTTGTCCTCTACTGATGAACTGGTGTATCAGTTTTCGACCTTAGTTTTGACTGTGGCGTCACCATCTATTCCTCTAACCTCAGACAGGCATTCTCAGACATGCGTGCCTTGATGGTTTCCTGTGTGTGCCCGTGCAGTGCGTTTGAAACGTGCTGCGTCGGGCCGTTATCAGTATAATTGGACCTCAGATCACCTTTCAGATTTTAAGCGGGCAAGGGCAGTTACTTGCTGCATCATACACGACGCTAAAAGCAGTTGTTGGCAAGACTACCTGTCTACCAATTACCTCATCTTCTCCTATGTGTGCAGTTTGGAAGAAGGTACGGAAGTTGTGTGCCAAATACCCTCTGGATCCAGCTCCCGTTTTCTCAGGTTGCTGGTGTTAGTGTTGCGGAACCTCTTGAAGCTGCCTCAGAAATCGGGAACTATCTTGTCTGTGTCTCCAAAGGGTTTCACCTTTGTCCCTCATTTCTTGCGTCTAAGTCTACCAAGGAATGGAATGGAGCTGTATGACGTACCTTTCACTCTCCTAGAGCTAGAGTCCACGCTTTCCGCTTGCCAGTCATCGGCAGTTTGACCTGATGATATTCGTATCAGTATGCTACAACATTAGCATTCTACAGCCCTTACAGCTCTTGTGCATCCATGCAATCTTATTTGGGCGTGAGGGGTTCTCCCTCAATGGAAATCTGACATTGTACTACAGTTTCTCAAACCAGGCACCTCGGGGCTTGATACCTCTCACTATCGTCCCATTGCTCTGACCAGTGTAGTCTGCAAGGTGATGCAACGATTGGTCAACAGACGTCTAATATGGTTCATGGAGACTCACAATAGTCTTTCTCCTCACCAATAAGGCTTTTGCAATGGTCGCTCTGCTTTGGACTGCTTGCTTCACTTAGATACGTATGTGCAAAATGCATTTACTAACAAACACCCCGTCCTAGCAGTCTTTTTTGACCTTGAGAAGGCATGTGACACAACTTGGACGTATAACACTTTAACCCAGGGCCCATTCCTTAGGCCTCCGCGGTAATCTACCAACCTTCCTTGCTGCTTTCTTATCTGACAGACATTTTCGTCTCCATGATGACGCCTTGCTTTCCTCAGACTTTGTTCAAGTCTAGGGAGTCCCAAAAGGTTGTGTCCTTACCACTACTCTTTTTCTCTTAGCTATAAATGACCTATGTTCCGTTCTTCCATCGCATATTTGGTCACTATATGTGAATGATTTCGCTATAGCTTTCTCAGGCACTGACTGTCGCCTGGTAGCAGCCTCTCTTCAGGATGCGATTGACCGAGATTCCCACTGAGCCACTTGTTACAAAAAACGCGATTCTAAAAGCTTAGAGATCTCCAGTGAATACTAGAAAGGACTGCCCTTCTAGCATCCAGCCTGTTACTGGGTTTTCGTAACAATTAGTCAGTATCCTTGTCCAATTATCCATTAGAATTCAGTATGATTCAATAGTGCTTCAGGATTACAACTGGTAGGCTACTAACTAGAGAAATTAAAATTTAATAAATTTATTAAGTTGTCTAGGCGCATATCAAACTAAATTAAATTAATTCAAACAAATTAATAATAATCACTTCTCTCGTGTGCAGCAGTATTGTGCTGAAAGCACATATCACATTTATAAGTCTTAAGTACCGTCTGGTACATTAACATTTAATACAATATACAAATAAGTACAAGTAAGTTTGTGTGTATGTGTGTAAGTGCTCTAAGTAGTTCGCTATGTCTCAAGACTCGACTAGACTTAATTAAACAAGTGACTGACAAAGTCCTCTCATAAACTAACTTCTTGACCAATTGGCAGTCAGAACAGTCTGCTTGAGCAATAAAAAGAATGCTAAGCCCAATAGCAATATAACAAGCAACTGCGACACAGAATCAGGAACAAGGAGATAATATAAAGACACTAAGTAGGGACCATCAGCAGATCCTCCACAAAAGTCACAAAACTCCCATACTACTGAATCTAAGTTCAGCATAAGAAAATCACCCGACTGTGACAATACACAGATACCAGTACAAGTTAGGTCAGAAGCTACAGTTCAGGACCTAAGTTGCTCAGAGTGCCTAGGCGACACACAACCTCAGTACAACGTCGAAAATCATTAAGTCTACACAATGTTCTGAGAACAGAGTTCTACAGAAATAACAAAGCTACAGAGACGATCCTCCAACAAGGGCCAATAAGGAAGAGTTAGGCACTTGTCAGGAATACGTCCAACCACCAAGAGAGTCTAGACCAGACTGAATACTTCAGGCGAGGTGAGGACACCCCTTCCCCCCTTCTTCTCGATATCAAATTTCTGTCTAACCACAGAGAAAGATTCAGGATTGTGAGTTTTCCTGGTAAAGGTACTAGAAGTTACAGTAGCAGGTACATCAGGCGGGTAATAAGCAGCTGATTTAGGTTGCCAGCTTCTAGGACAATTTTTAGTTACCTTGTTTCTCTGTTTTTTAGTACGTACAAGTTTGTGAGAAATCTCGAAATTGTCTGCTAATGCTGCAGTTTCCAGAATATCCGAGGCAGTATGATCGATCAGATATTCTTGTATGTCAGCAGACATACAGTTGTTAAACTCTTCATGTAGTAACAACTGAACAAGGCTGTCGTAGTTGTTACACTTGGCAGACCTACACCACCTCTCAAATGCAACTTTTTTCTCACTAACAAACTCTACACAAGTTTGATCTTGCCTTCGTTGTAACATACGAAATGCACGTTGATAACTTACAGGTAACAAGTTATGTCTCTAGAATAGTTTGCTTGACAGCGTCATAACTAATGTACTTGGCAAATGGTAAAGCAGCAGTACAAGTTTGAGCTTTTCCTGTCAAAGCTGTGTGCAACAAGGTAGCCCAATGCTTACGTGGCCAGTTCATAGCACGTGCCTGGTTCTCAAACACATCAAAATATGTGTCTAAGTCACTCTCAAAAAACTTAGGAACCATGGATGCAGCTTTCTGCACATTAAATGTGTCCTGTGATCTATCAGTCAGTTGTCTTCCAAGAAGAACATTTCTCTTTGGAAATCTTCTTCGTTCAATTTCTTCTGTGCCTCTATTTGTGCAGTCTGCAACATAATGAGGCGTTCAAACCTCTCAAACTGTTCCTGAGAGATAGGACCAGTGGGTAATGGAGGAGTAAGGAATCTAACGTGGTCTGGATGGTCCTTAGGTCGGACACCTCGTCTAGGCATCTCAAGAGAGTCTACATCTGGTCTTGGATAAGTAGATACAGGTGTAGCATACACGGTACTAGTATGAGGCTGCGTCATACTAACAGTATAAAATTATATGAAAAGGTAATATACATGTAATATATATACATAATATATATTGCAACCCATTCAGGGGTTGCAACACCACTTCTCATGGCTTTAAATTTTCTAGAACGAAAACCCATTTCATTACCTTTACTAGACGTCCTCTTATCCCAGATATTCCACTGTATTTACACGGCTCACGTATTTCAGAATGTGATATGGTCAAGTTTCTTGGCCTTCTCTTTGATCGTCGGTTGACATAGAAACCTCACCTTTCCTCTTTGAAGGCAGCTTGCTATGGCCGGCTGAATCTTCATAAAATTCTTGCGCATCGTTCATGGGGAGCAGATCGCCGAACTCCTCCATTTGCATTCCACCCTAGTCTTGTCCAAGCTGGATTATAGAGACCAAGTCTATTCTGCGGCTTCTCCGACAATTCTTTCAAAGTTAGAACCCTTTCATCATCTAGGTCTACACTTATGCCTTAGTGCCTTTCTTTCATCCCCTGTTGAAAGCCTCTATGCTGTGGCGAATGTTCCTTCCTTAGTTGATGGTCGTGATCTCACTGTCTTCGTTACTTTGTCAGCGCTCGTGACCTAGGAGTTTCTTCTATGTAGAGGTTGCTTTCAGACGTTAGTAGAAGCCCAATGTTTGTTTGGCGCCCCTTCCTACTTTGACCGTTTTGTCTTCGTCTTCACTCACTCCAGTCTTCTCTCCAGTTGCCTCCTTTGTATGTTCATTTAGCGTCTGCCTTTTCCCTTTCCCCTTGCGAAGTTCCGACTGTTCGTGTCTGTTCTCCCCTACTACCGTGCGTCAAAGCTTTCCTGCCTACAACTGCTTCTCGCTCTCTTTTTCTCGATCACTTTCGGTCACATGCTCATGTTATCGCTCTTAATACAGATGGTTCTAAATCTTCTGACGGTGTTGGGTTCGCAGCAGTGTTCCCTGACGATGTTGTCCGAGGACATTTGTTAGACTCAGCTAATATTTTTACTGCCAAGTTGTATGCCATCTCATAGTGCTTCTTCGTATTACATATATGTCTCCTTCGACATTTGTGATCATTTCAGATTCCCTCAGTGCTTTACAAGCCATTAAACAATTTGATTCCCATCATCCGCTAGTCCTTCGTATACAACTATGGTTGCGCCCTGTGGCTAGCATAAATATAGACGTCATTTTCTGTTGGGTCCCTGGGCAAGTTGATGTGCAGGGCAGTGAACAAGCGGATGCTGCTACGTGGTCAGCGGTGCATGATCTTCCAATCATGATTTTCCAATCATCTCTGCCCATCTTTGCAGCCGTTGGCAACAACGGTGGTCAGGCATGCACCATAACAAATTGCATTCTGTTAAACCACTTCTAGGTTTGTGGCCATCTTCTTACAACAGTTGCCGTACTCGGGAGACTGCGCTCTCACAGCTCCACCTTGGCTAACCTTACCCATGGGTATCTCATGGAACGACATCCCATTCCTCTCTCTGAGATTTGTCAGGTCCCTATTTCAGTTCTTCACTTTCTTGTCAATTGCCCAGTTTACCAGCGAGCTCGCAGGATGTACCTCCAGCACCGCTGCTGCACTACCACTCTTACCTTATCTTCTCTTCCTGCAGACGGTCCTGCCTTTGACTTACAATCACTCTGACTTTTTGTCAGTAACAGCTTTACTATATAAACTTTGACACACAGCCCTTAGCGTCCCTTCCAGCCTTTTTCTCCCCTCACTTCTGATCACCTCTCCACCTAACTGTTTATAGCCTCAGCAATATTTTCTACCCCGCAGCGCTGTATGACCCTTGTCGGTTTAGCGCTTTCTTTGATTATAATAATAATAATAGTTTACAAAAGTTTCACATTTCAAGTGTTTTTCCCCGGTATTAACGAGGGAATAATAATGAAAGTGTATTTAGTAATTTCTTCTAAAAATCACAGTGTTGTTGTTTGAACTCTTCATCATCATTAACAAAAGATAATCTGAACCCTTCTTTCACAATTTCGAGCAGAAATTAATTTTTGGATTGATGAAGAAATCAGTCAGAATGGTTAGCAAAGCAAGTGATGCATATTATTATTATTATTATTATTATTATTATTATTATTATTATTATTATTATTATTATTATTATTATTATTATTATTATTATTATTATTATTATTATTATAATCACAGGGAAGCGCTAAACTCGTAGGATTATACAGTGCATGCGGGGGAGGATGGAAGGGATTCAGGCTCAATTCAGGGAACTGGAGTACAGATCCAATTCCCTAGATCAAGAGCCCCTCACCAGCGTCAAGGAACCTCCCTTCAAGGAGAGTGAAACATAAAACAAAGCTATGTGCAGGAACTGGCAAGGATCTTTAGCTTCAAAACATCAAAGGAGAGAAATTTTTAATTTGAAATAGGCATTACCGATAGAGGTTTCATGAAATGTCTCGGGGTATGACAAACACAGGTATAGTATAGCCAGCTACCAGGTCGTAATGGGTTTCAAAATGGAGCAAACTTAGTAATAGTGGAAGACTTATTTCCTTCACCAGATATAATTTGCCAGATATATACAAGTATATACACCTATGTACACTATGTACAGAGGTTGAATAATAAGTTTACCACACGGTTACAAAAGATGGCAAAACAGAAGTCAAAGAGAACACACGGTATCAACTAGCAGGTCATGCAAGTCTGAATTCACTTAACACAAGTGAACCACGTTGCTTCAGCTTTGGCGGGTTTGTCTGTGATTTAACGACGGGTACCCTACTGATCGTTAAACCCTTAGCACCCGGCTCGCTGGCTGGGAGGCAGCCTATATGGGAGTGTGACATACTACGAATAAATTGTAACATATTCTTCGCATGCCACAAGGGATTACACGTTTATATGTCATTTGCAGCAGAGAAAGTGACAGAAATTGTAGGAAAGTAGAAGAAAGTTATAAAACGTTATTACTTATTATTTATTAAAAATTATTCAACAGTTTTGAAGAAAATAAATCCAGAATTGAATTAAGAGTAAAAATATTAGTATCAGGAGAGTCATCAGCGGACGACGATCAATCACTGCCTCCCGCTGACTGACTTTCCAATATCCAATCAATGTGTCTCTCATAGACTGATTAACACGGCCACCAGACACCCGCCATGTTGGCTCACCCTACTACCACAACCACCACCACCACCACCACCAGACACCCGCCATGTTGGCTCACCCTACTACCACAACCACCACCACCACCAGACACCCGCCATGTTGGCTCACCCTACTACCACAACCACCACCACCACCAGACACCCGCCATGTTGGCTCACCCTACTACCACAACTACCACCACCACCACCAGACACCCGCCATGTTGGCTCACCCTACTACCACAACCACCACCACCACCACCAGACACCCGCCATGTTGGCTCACCTTACTACCACAACCACTACCACCACCACCAGACACCCGCCATGTTGGCTCACCCTACTACCACAACCACCACCACCACCAGACACCCGCCATGTTGGCTCACCCTACTACCAGAACCACCACCACCACCAGACACCCGCCATGTTGGCTCACCCTACTACCACAACCACCACCACCACCAGACACCCGCCATGTTGGCTCACCCTACTACCAGAACCACCACCACCACCAGACACCCGCCATGTTGGCTCACCCTACTACCACAACCACCACCAGACACCCGCCATGTTGGCTCACCCTACTACCACAACCACCACCACCACCAGACACCCGCCATATTGGCTCACCCTACTACCACAACCACCACGACCACCAGACACCCGCCATATTGGCTCACCCTACTATCACAACCACCACCACCACCAGACACCTGCCATGTTGACTCACCCTACTACCAGAACCACCACCACCACCAGACACCCGCCATGTTTGCTCACACTACCAGAACCACCACCACCAGACACCCGCCATGTTGGCTCACCCTTCTACCAGAACTACCACCACCACCAGACACCCGCCTTGTTTGCTCACACTACTACCAGAACCACCACCACCAAACACCCGCCAAGTTGGCTCGCCCTACTACCACAACTACCACCACCACCAGACACCCGCCATGTTGGCTCACCCTACTACCACAACTACCACCACCACCAGACACCCGCCATGTTGGCTCACCCAACTACCACAACTACCACCACCACCAGACACGCGCCTTGTTTGCTCACACTACTACCAGAACCACCACCACCAGACACCCGCCATGTTGGCTCACCCAACTACCACAACTACCACCACCACCAGACACCCGCCATGTTTGCTCACACTACTACCAGAACCACCACCACCAGACACCCGCCTTGTTTGCTCACACTACTACCAGAACCACCACCACCAGACACCCACCATGTTGGCTCACCCTACTACCACAACTACCACCACCACCAGACACCCGCCATGTTGGCTCACCCTACTACCACAACTACCACCACCACCAGACACCTTTCAACTTTCTACCTTCACACACCCTCCCAAACTCGCCCACTAACCTTTGCAACTTTTCTTTAGAATCTCCCATAAGCACAGAATCATCAGCAAAAAGTAACTGTCACTTCCCATTTTGTATTTAATTCCACATAATTTAATCCAACCCCTCTCCCAAACACCCTAGCATTTACTTCTTTTACAACTCCATCTATAAATATATTAAACAACCATGGTGACATTACACATCCCTGTCTAAGACCTACTTTTACCGGGAAGTAATCTCACTCACTACTACAGACCCTAACCTGAGCCTCACTATCCTCATAAGAACATAAGAACATAAGAACGAAGGAACACTGCAGAAGGCCTACTGGCCCATGCGAGGCAGGTCCAAGTCTCCTACCGGCTTAAGCCAATGCACCCAACCTAGTCAGGTCAGGTCACATTGACTTAAGGGAGGAACACGGCAACCGACCTGTTAGCACAAGCTATCAGGTCTAACTCACACCCACCCACATCTACTCATGTATTTATCCAACCTATTTTTAAAGCTACACAACGTTCTGGCCTCTATAACGGTACTTGGGAGTTTGTTCCACTCATCCACAACTCTATTACCAAACCAGTACTTTCCTATATCCTTCCTGAATCTGAATTTTTCCAACTTAAAACCATTGCTGCGAGTCCTGTCTAGGCTAGATATTTTCAGCACACTATTTACATCCCCTTTATTTATTCCTGTCCTCCATTTATACACCTCAATCATATCCCCCCTAATTCTACGTCTTTCTAGAGAGTGCAGTTTCAGGGCCCTTAGTCTATCCTCATAGGGAAGGTTTCTGATACATGGGATCATCTTTGTCATCCTCCTTTGTACATTTTCCAGAGAATTTATATCCATTCTGTAATACGGTGACCAAAACTGTGCAGCATAATCTAAATGAGGCCTAACCAAGGATGTATAGAGTTGAAGAACAACCTGAGGACTCCTATTATTTATGCTTCTTGATATGAAGCCAAGGATTCTATTAGCTTTATTGCGAACACTTATGCACTGTTGTCTTGGTTTCAGATTACTGCTAACCTAAATCTTTTTCGCAATCCGTAATATTAAGATCTACATTATTTAGTTTATATGTGGCATGGTTACTGTCCTGTCCAACATTTAGAACTTTGCATTTGTCTATATTAAACTGCATCTGCCACTTCTCCGACCACTGCATCAGTCTATTCAAATCTTCCTGGAGTGCTCGAATGTCCTCGTCAGAATGAATTCGACGGCCTATTTTGGTGTCATCGGCAAACTTGCCGATGTCGCTCTTTATGCCCTCATCTATGTCGTTTATGTAGATTGTGAACAGCAGGGGTCCCAACACTGACCCCTGTGGAACACCGCTCGTGACGCTTCCCCACTCTGATTTCTCCCCATTTATGCAAACTCTCTGCTGCCTATTTGTCAACCATGCCTCTATCCAGGAAAAAATTTCTCCTCCTATTCCATGTGCTTTAATTTTCCTCAATAGTCTCTGATGTGGGACCCTGTCAAAAGCCTTACTGAAGTCCATATACACAATATCATATTCATTACCATGATCTACCTCCTCAAATACCTTAGTGAAAAAAGTTAATAAATTCGTAAGGCAGGAACGCCCCTTTGTAAAACCATGCTGAGATTCGTTGATTAATTTATGCTTTTCAAGATGGCTACGAACTGCCTCGGCAATTATTGATTCCATAAATTTTCCCACTATGGAGGTTAGGCTTATTGGTCTATAGTTCGAAGCTAAGGACCTGTCACCTGTTTTGAAAATAGGTATCACATTTGCCATTTTCCACTTATCTGGCACCATGCCAGTTTGTAGTGATATGTTGAAAAGATTAGCCAAAGGTGTGCTAAGCTCCTCTTTACATTCCTTTAGAACTCTTGCATACAGTTTTATCAGGGCCTGGGGATTTGTTAGGTTTTAATTTATCTATTTGCCTAAGGACCATGTCACTTGTGACCCTAATAGTGCACAGTTTATTATCGTCCTGTTCTACATAATTTATCATTACTGGAATATCGCTGGTATCCTCCTGTGTAAAAACTGAGAGGAAGTATGTGTTAAAAATTCTACACATTTCCTTATCACTGTCAGTGAGCTGACCCGAGGAACTTTTGAGTGGGCCTATCTTGTCCCTGATCTTACTTCTGTATACCTGAAAAAATCCTTTTGGGTTAGTCTTCGATTCTTTTGCAACTTTAACCTCATAATCTCTTTTTGCTTTTCTAATTCCCTTTTTTTTTTCTCTCTTTAACTGAAATATCGATTTCTTAATTGCCCCTCTCCTCTTTTGATTTGCCTATATATGCCTCTCTTTTGACCAATCAGATTTTTTTAATCTATTGTTCATCCATTTAGGATCATTTTTGTTTGATCGATTCCCTATTTGGAACATAATTTGACTGAGCAGCTAGAACTATGCCCTGGAAAGCATCATATCGGCAACCATCACCACCTACCTACCCTTATCAGGTCATTCCAGTTCAGCCCACCTAAGAAATTTTTTTCAGTCCTATGAAATCAGCCAAGCGAAAGTCAGGGACGGAGACTTGATTGCCATTATTAGGGGAATTCCATGATATTTTAAAAAACTGAGTGATTTGTGATCACTCTCCCCAAGCTCATCATTAACCTCAAGATTATTAATTAGTGTTTCCTACTGGCAAGAACCAAGTCAAGGAGGTTATTTCCCCTAGTTGGCTCTTCACAAACTGTTTTAAAAACAATCCTGGATCGTATCAAGAAAGTCACCCGACTCTAAATTTCCTGTCAAATTGCTCCAGTCATCTGTCTATAGTTGAAATCTCCCATTAGCACAACATTTTCGTATGTAGATGCCTTACGAATTTCGTCCCATAGAAGTTTACTGCACCCCTATCAAGATTTGGGGCCCTGTAAATCACACCCAAAATTAGTTTTCTCGGCCCTCGAGAAGCTGTACCAAACAGATTCAGTGGCTGACGCTTCTAATTTAATATCTTGTCTAACACAACAATTTAAATTGTCTCTGACATACATCGCTACTCTACCACCACCTTTCCTGTTGACCCTGTCAGTGGGGATAATTTATAGCCTTGAAATGTACATTCAGAGGGCATCTCTCTATCTTTCAGTTTGGGAGCCGGGTCTCTGTTAAAAGCAATAATATCTATTTTTCCCTGCACTTGCAATTAATCTTAGCTCATCTATCTTATTTCTAACACTCCTGCTATTAGTATAGTAAACCTTAAGGAGCTAGTCCCTTGCTGCCCTCGGCTGTCCCCCTTTGTTTGCTGACCTGTTCTATTGTCTTTATTTATAACTTCATGCTGAATGCCTTTTATACATTTACGTTTCCAACCCTAGTGTTGCAACCTGCTTGTTTCCCACACAAAACCCATACCCTATCTTCCATCATTTAAAATCATAGGCATTTCACCAATGCCTTCTCAATCGAGTCTCAAGTGCTACCACCCCTGACCCAGAGAGATGTACCCCATCCCTTGCATACATACATGTTTCCCATAAAAGTTGTTCCAATTGTCAATGAATGGGATTGCAAGTTCCTTGCAGTATCTGTCTAGCCAGCAATTTCCCACCAATTGCCCTAGAAAAACCATTCATTTCCTACTCCCCTTCTAGGCAAGATGCTACATATGATTGGGATCCCTCCTTAGACTTAATGAAATCTATAGCTGACCTGTACTTATTCTAGCAGCTCTTCTCTCCAAACCCTTCCCAATATCATTTCCCACCAGCACTGAGAAGATAATGGGCTTGTTCCCATTACCTGACATGATTTTATCCAGCCTGTTGACAATGTCCCCAACACCAGCTCCAGGGAAGCACCACTCTATCTCCATCTCTTATTCCTATTACAAAAAGCAGGGTTTCAAAATCTTACCTGAGAGTCACCAACCACAAGAATGCGCTTACCTTCATTAGCAGGGGCAGTAGTACCCTTACCTTTCACTGGCCACTGAAGTACATTCATCCTGAAGAACAGAGAAGCGATTTCCTACCTTCAGATCTTCACTCTTAACTTTCCTTATTCTGATGCGCCTCCCATTACTGTGAACAACTCGCCACTTGTAGCAGGTGCGGGGCTGCACCTAAACTGCTGGTAGCCTTGCTACCTCCCCAACTACAGCCTCCTTACAGCGAGAGACAGACTGCACCTCACTGCTAGAAGTCTCATTCCCCACAACTCCAGCCACCTCACACTCTCTCCCAGACCCATTGAGGTGGACCTTCAGCCTCCTAATCTCCTCCTGGAGAAGCAAGACCTCCTCCTTCAACTCTCCAACCTCAGTTTTTAAAACACTGCAGAAGCAAGCCATGCTTTGTAACCGTCCACGCTAATCCCCAAAGCAGCTCAGGGTCTGTGACCTCACGTGACGACTGACCACTGACGACTGACGACTGACCACTGACGACTGACGACTGACCATAACTCATAAAAACTCTTTACAGCATTTAGTAACTTAGCACCTATTCCATATACTTGCAACATCTGCCACATTGCTCCCCTATCCACTCTATCATATAAGAACATAAGAAAGAAGGAACACTGCAACAGGCCTACTGACCCATGCGGAGCAGGTCCATGTCCCCCTCCGGATTAGACCAACGACCCACCCCCCCGGATTATCCCAATGACCCACCCAGTCTGGTGATCCCCACTCAAGGATGGAGCACCGTACCAGACCCAGCAGCACAAGCTAGTCAGGTCCAACTCACACCCACCCACACCCGCTCATGTATTTATCTAACCTATTTTTAAAACTACACAGCGTTTTAGCCTCAATAACTGTACTCGGGAGCTTGTTCCACTCATCCACGACTCTATTACCAAACCAGTGCTTTCCTATATCCTTCCTGAATCTAAATTTTTCCAACTTGAAACCATTGCTGTGAGTCCTGTCTTGGCTGGAAATTTTCAGCACACTATTTACATCCCCTTTATTTATTCCTGTTTTCCATTTATACACCTCGATCATATCCCCCCTAATTCTACGCATTTCGAGAGAGTGCAGATTCAGGGCCCTCAGTCTATCCTCATAGGGAAGATTTCTGATACATAAGATCATCTTTCTCATCCTCCTTTGTACATTTTCCAGAGCATTTATGTCCATTCTGTAATGCGGTGACCAGAACTGAGCAGCATAGTCTAAATGAGGCCTAACCAAGGATATAAAAGAGTTGAAGAAAAACCTGAGGACTTCTATTATTTATACTTCTAGATATGAAGCCAAGAATTCTGTTAGCTTTATTGCGAACACTAATGCACTGTTGTCTTGGGTTTAGATTACTGCTAACCAGAACTCCTAAATCCTTTTCGCAATCAGTAGTATTAAGATCTACATTATTTAGTTTATATGAGGCATGGTTATTTAACTGTACAACATTTAGAACTTTGCATTTGTCTATATTAAACTGCATCTGCCACTTCTCTGACCATTGAGTCAGTCTATTCAAATCATCCTTGAGTGCTCTAATGTCCTCATTGGAATGAATTGGACGGCCTATTTTGGTGTCATCAGCAAATTTGCTTATGCCGCTATTTATTCCCTCATCTAAGTCGTTATGTAAATTGTGAACAACAACGGGCCCAACACTGACCCCTGAGGAACACTGCTTGTGACGTACCCCCATTTGGATTTCTCCCCATGTATGCAAACTCTCTGCTGTCTATTTGTCAGCCATGCCTCTACCCAGGAAAAAATTTCTCCTCCTATTCCGTATGACCTAAGTTTCCTCAATAGCCTCTGGTGTGGAACTCGATCGAAGGCCTTACTGAAGTCCATATACACAATATCATATTCATTACCATGATCTACCTCCTCAAACACCTTAGTGAAAAAAGTTAGTAAATTCGTAAGACAGAAACGCCCCTTTGTAAAACCGTGTTGAGAATCATTAATCAATCTGTGCCTGTCAACATGGCTACGAATTGCTTCGGCAATAATTGATTCTATAAATTTTCCCACTATGGAGGTAAGGCTTATTGGTCTATAGTTCGAAGCTGACATACAATGTCACATGCCTTATAAATAGGTATTACATTTGCCATTTTCCACTTATCAGGCACTATGCCAGTTTGAAGTGATATGTTAAAAGATTAGCCAAAGGTATGCTAAGTTCCTCTTTACATTCCTTTAACACCTTTGCAAACAGTTCATCAGGACCTGGAGATTTGTTAGGTTTTAGTTTCTCTATTTGTCTGAGGACCATGTCACTAGTTACCGCAATCGTACATAGTTTATCATCCTGTTCTACGTAATCTATTATTTCAGGAATATTTCCTGGGTGAAAACTGAGAGGAAGTAGGTATTTAGAATTTCACTCATATCCTTATCACTGTCAGAGATCTGACCAGAGTTACTCTTAAGTGAGGCAATCTTGTCCCTAATCTTACTTCTGTAAACCTGAAAGAACCCTTTTGGGTTAGTCTTTGAGTCCCTTGCGACCTTAGCCTCTTAATCCGTTTTTGCTTTTCTTATTCCTTTCTTTATTTCTCTCTTTATTTGAATTTATTGATTTCTTAACTGCCCTTTCCCTCTTTTGATACGCCTATATATGCCTCTCTTTTGACCAATGAGATATTTTAATCTATTGTTCATCTGTTGCAACCCTCTGAATGGGTCACAATGTATATGATGTATATTATATGTATATAATGTATATTATCTTTTCATATAATTTTATATTGCTTATATTTGCGATAATAGCTAAATCGTAAATATATTGCTTTGTATTATTATTTGACTTAGTTACTTTTGTTAGGTAGGATGTAACACATATATTATGTGCTCATAGTTCAAGTCTTGATTGTCTAACTACTGTAATTATTGCTGGTGGCTCGTTACTCTGCTGGCTTCTCGTTGTTGCTGGGCAGCTACTGTCCATGGAACTATCACGTGATAGAGGGGGGGGTGATCTCACCTCGCCTTAAGTATTCAGTCTGGTCTAGACTCGCTTGGTGGTTTACCTGGAGTTTACCTGGAGAGAGTTCCGGGGGTCAACGCCCCCGCGGCCCGGTCTGTGACCAGGCCTCCTGGTGGATCAGAGCCTGATCAACCAGGCTGTTGCTGCTGGCTGCACGCAAACCAACGTACGAGCCACAGCCCGGCTGATCCGGAACTGACTTTAGGTGCTTGTCCAGTGCCAGCTTGAAGACTGCCAGGGGTCTGTTGGTAATCCCCCTTATGTGGCTGGGAGGCAGTTGAACAGTCCCGTGGCCCCTGACACTTATTGTATGGTCTCTTAACGTGCTAGTGACACCCCTGCTTTTCATTGGGGGATGGTGCATCGTCGCCAAGTCTTTTGCTTTCGTAGTGAGTGATTCTCGTGTGCAAGTTCGGTACAGTCCCTCTAGGATTTTCCAGGTGATAAAAACATGTACTCTCCTTCCTGCGTTCCGGGGAATACAGGTTTAGGAACCTCAAGCGCTCCCAATATTTGAGGTGTTTTATCTCCGTTATGCGCGCCGTGAAAGTTCTCTGTACATTTTCTAGGTCGGCAATTCCCCTTTGCCTTGAAAGGTGCTGTTTAGTGTGCAGCAAAATTCCAGCCTAGATAGAACAAGTGACCTGAAGAGTGTCATCATGGGCTTGGCCTCCCTAGTTTTGAAGGTTCTCATTATCCATCCTGTCATTTTTCTGCAGATCGATTGATACAATTTATGGTCCTTGAAGGTGAGATCCTCCGACATATCACTCCCAGTCTTTGACGTTGGTGTTTCGCTCTATTTTGTGGCCAGAATTTGTTTTGTACTCTGATGAAGATTTAATTTCCTCATGTTACCATATCTGAGTAATTGAAATTTCTCATCGTTGAACTTCATATTGTTTTCGCAGCCCACTGAAAGATTTGGTTGATGTCCGCCTGGAGCTTTGCATGTCTGCAATGAAGACACTGTCATGCAGATTCGGTGTCATCTGCAAAGGAAGACACGGTGCTGTGGCTGACATCCTTGTCTATGTCGATATGAGGATGAGGAACAAGATGGGAGCGAGTACTGTGCCTTGTGGAACAGAGCTTTTCACCGTAGCTCCTCGGACTTTACTCTGTTGACGACTACTCTCTGTGTTCTGTTAGTGAGGAAATTATAGATCCATCGACCCACTTTTCCTGTTATTCCCCTTTTCACGCATTTTGTGCGCTATTTCGCCATGGTCACACTTGTCGAAGGCTTTTGCAAAATCTGTAATATTACATCTGCATTCTTTTTGTCCTTCTAGTGCATTTAGGACCTTGTCGTAGTGATCCAATAGTTGAGACAGACAAGAGCGACCTGTTTTAAAACCCATGTTGCCCCCGGGTTGTGTAACTGATGGGTTTCTAGATGGGTGGTGAATCTTGCTTCTTAGGACCCTTTCAAAGATTTTTATATATAGGGGTGTTAGTGCTATTGGTCTGTAGTTCTTTGCTGTTGCTTTACTGCCCCCTTTGTGGAGTGGGGCTATGTCTGTTTTTTAGAACTGTGGGACGACCCCCGTGGTCCTGCTCCCTCTCCATAGGATGGAAAAGGCTCGTGATAGGGGCTCTTGCAGTTCTTGATGAACACAGAGTTCCATGAGTCTGGCCCTGGGGCAGAGTGCATGGCAGTCATTTATCGCCTGTTCGAAGTCATTTGGCGTCAGGATAACATCGGATAGGCTTTTTGTTCATCAAATTTTGTGGCTCTCTCATAAAAAATTCATTTTGATCTTCGACTCTCAGTCTGGTTAGCGCTTGCTAAAAACTGAGTCATATTGGGACTTGAGTAGTTCCTCATTTCCTTGCTGTCATCCGTGTAGGACCCATCTTGTTGAAGTAGGGGCCCAATACTGGACTTTTTTCTCGATTTTGATTTGGCCATAGGAGAAGAAATACTTTGGGTTTTCTTTCGATTTCATTTATGGCTTTTTTTCTTCCCGCGGATTCCTGACTCCTAAAGGATTCTTTAGCTTAAGTTCGATGCTTGCTATTTCTCTGACCAGTGTCTCCCTAAAGCATTTCAGATATATTGACCTCTTTTAGCCCTCTGTTATTCTTTTCCGTCGCCTGTAAAGGGAGCGCCTGTCTCTTTCTGTTTACATCTACTCCTCCTTTTCCTTAGAGGAATAAGCCTTGTGCATTTCATCGAGTGCCACCGAGTTAATCTGTTCTAGGCATAAGTTGGGGTCTGTGCTGCTTAGTATATCTTCCCAGCCTTATATCGTTAGGACTTGGTTTACTTGGTCCCACTTTATGTTTTGTTATTGAAGTTTTTAATTTGGTGAATGCTCCCTCGTGACTAAACTCATTATGTCGGTCTGGGGCTCTGCGCATACATGACTGAACCTCAATTGTGTGATCTGAGTATAAATTTTTTTTGATATGGTACATTTCTTATCAGATCATCATTGGGTTTGTGAAGATGAGGTCTAGTGTATTCTCCAGTCTAGTAGGGTCTATTATTTGCTGGTTTAAATTGAATTTTGTGCAGAGATTTTAAAAGCTCGCGTGAGTGTGAGTTTTCATCAGAGCTGCCTCCTGGTGTTATTACTGCAACAATATTATTTGCTATATTCCTCCATTTTAGGTGCCTTAAGTTGAAATCCCCCAGGAGCAAGATGTTTGGGGCAGGAGCTGGAAGGTTTTTCCAGACAGTGGTCAATTTTTAACAGCTGTTCCTGGAATTGCTGGGATGTTGCATCCGGAGGCTTGTAGACTACCACAATGACTAGGGTTTTGGTTCTCGACCTTTACTGCTAAAACTTCCACTACATCATTTGAGGCATTTAGCAGTTCTGTGCAAACAAGTGACTCTGCAATGTACAGGCCAACCCCCCCCTTTTGCCTGTTCACTCTGTCACATCTGTATAGGTTGTAACCTGGGATCCATATTTCGTTGTCCAAGTGATCCTTTATGTGGGGCTCAGTGAAAGCCGCGAACATTGCCCTTTTCCTCTGCGAGCATCCACGGATGAAAGGTATTTTTGTTTTTTTGTTGCTGGCTTTAGACCCTGTATATTTGCAAAGAAGAATGTTTTCGGACTGGTGGTATTGTTGGGACTGGGGGGGATTTTTTTTCCGGCATTAGTATCTGTATCTGTTGGGTTTTGGGGTGGAGGCCATCGACTGTGGTTCCACTCCAGGAATGACTGGATTTGGTGTACGATTTCTGCCATTTCCTGCAGTTTTTTTCCTTCCTGGCACTAAAAACCTCTCTTCTTGAGTGGCTGTGGCTACCCAGGTTTTCCCATGGCCTGGATGTTTTGTATCTTTTTGTCCCCTTTAGATGGTATGCCTGGCAATTTAAGTTATAGCACAGTCTTTCCTGTACTGAAAAAGGTACACAGTTCCGGGTGAAAAAGCTTACAGGAAGGGTTTGCATTTTCCTGTTGTCCCTATGGGCACGGGATTTTTTAGGGTGGTCATAGTTGCACGTCCCATCTTTTTTCCAGATTTCCCATGCCAGCGATACCGAGTGCATAGTATGTGCACAGGCTTGGTTTCCGTTTGCCTTGGGTTCTGTGACTGTATTCCCTGTTGGGCATGTTTCCCTGTCTTACTTCTATCCTCCCTAGCACCAACAATGGAACTCCCACCAGTTGTTTTTGGTAATATATCCTCACTATTGCTAATGGAGTCCTCTTGTTTGCTATTTCCTGCGGTATTTCTAGTTTGCAATATTGGCTTTATCTTTTCTTTGACTACACTTGTTTCCCCCCACTATGGCTCCTTCCCCTATGAGGTCATTTATATGTATTCCTTTCCCGCATATAATTCCCGACTACCTGGACAAAATCTCCAGCTTCACCATTACTGTCTCCCAGACAGCATCTCCAGCTTCCCCCATTACTGTCCCCAGGACAGCATCTCCAGCTTCACCATTACTGTCTCCCAGGACGCACCTCCAGCTTCAAACCCTTACTGTCTCCCAGGACAGCACCTCCAGCTTCACCATTACTGTCTCCCAGGACAGCACTATCAGCCCCCCATTTACTGACTACCAGGACATCATCTCCAGCCTTACAGTTTCTGACTACATGGCCATTTTCAAGGGCAGTACCATTCAGCCCAGACTTTTTATGTTCCCATCTGTTGTAGAAAGCTTCCAGGTTTTTATGAAAGCAGCTTTGATGTTGACCTCTTTTAATACCCTTTGTGATTTTAGTCCACAGATTTTATCTCATTTGGGCATACCCAAAAACACTTCCCTTTTTAAATACTGCTTGTAGCTAGTTCTTGGATATTGCACAAGGGCGTTGACACCAATTTCCCAAAAAAAATGACAAATTTAAAGGATGTGGAAGCCCCTTTGTTTGACTGACCACAGACTACACACAGCTCATAATGATTTGAATGGTGATTTACTGTAAATCTACTAGCAACCTCTTGAAAATTCTATTAATAACCTGCTAGGTAGTGCACGAAACCGTTTGAAACCAGTCCAGGGTTCGGACCAGTCAAGGGTTCGGACCAGTCAAGGGTTCGGACCAGTCAAGGGTTCGGACCAGTCAAGGGTTCGGACCAGTTAAGGGTTCGGACCAGTCAAGGTTCGGACCAGTCTATCTGATCTGAGCAGTGGGTCACTTATTTAAAACATACTGGTCGGGGATTTTTAGCTAACACATGAAGGATCTACTGGAAATTATCTACCCGAGTAATATGTGATTTGATTGATACAAAAGTATAACTTGCGTGTTGAAGAGCACTCCTACAATGACGAACGGTCGACCTCCACCCTTGTTTATCAATCGCTGTATCTAGCTTCTCTATTTTTTTTTTTTTTTTTTTTTTTTCCGTCTCCACCACAATAAATGCTATATTAAACACTATAGTTGACTGGTGCAAATTTTGGAGGAAGGACGCTTTTTCTGTAGTAATAATTGCTTCTCGTTGTGTATATTGCGACCGCTGGTAACTACAGGTTATATGAAATTCACAGTAACGTCTGGTATTTCAAGAAAAAAAGAAACTAATGAAAGTCACTCCACTCCACTAAGTACCATTATAATACTGGTTAGTTGCTACTACAGCACTGTATTCTGCTATTCACTGGTATCACTAGATTATATGCGAGTACACTAGCAGGCCAGGAAGATTATTAAAAACAGCTGACCTGTGGTAAGATTCTGGCGACTTCTGGCACCTGCCTCTATAGGCTTATCACTTCATTACAAAATTCACCTGTTTTTCAAATGACACTTTAGCCTTTATCATCAATATACTAGGGAGCCACTATAGTATACACTATACACTATGTATACTCAATGTTATCAGGGAGACTTTCTTTCCTCTGACACAAAGTTCAATTATTATTTTTTCACACGGGACAGGCCTATGATTCCCCTCTGGCAGTAAACTCTGCTAGGTATGCACACTAATTCTCCTTTTTTGACTCAGTATATAATGTTTTCCGCCCAAGATTGGTTCCAGGCGCTAGAGGGATGTATCGTATAGGATTGATGACACAAATTAAAGTTCTAGCACATAAGAGCGACCGTGAAAACACCCGAAAACGCGGAGCACAACGAGGCATGCCTGGTGTATTTGTGTATACCTGAATAAACTCCATATTCCAGACAAGAAGTGTCTAAGTCTCCCTTATTGGCCCTTGTTTGAAGATTGTCTCTGTCTTATTATTGTTGTTGGTTCTGGAGACTCTGTTCACAGAACATTTTCTAGATTAGTGATTTTCGACGTTGTACTGTGGTTGTGTGTCGCATAGACACTCTGAGCAACTCAGGTCTTGAGCTGTAGCTTCTGACCTAACTTGTACTGGTTTCTGTGTACTGTCACAGTCGGGGATTTTCTTATGCTGAACTTAGATTCAGTAGTATGGGAGTTTTGTGACTTTTGTGGAGTATCTGCTGATGGTCCTTACTTAGTGTCGTCATATTATCTCCTTGTTCCTGATTCTGTGTCGCAGTTGCTTGTTATATTGCTATTGGGCTTAGCATTCTTTTTATTGTTCAAGCAGACTGTTCTGATTGCCAGTTGGTCAAGAAGTTAGTTTATTTGAGGACTTTGTCAGCCACTTGTTTAAGTCTAGTAGAGTCGTGAGACATAGCGAACTACTTGGAACACTTACACACATACGCCCAAACTTATTTGTATATTTTATTATTAAATGTTAATGTACCAGACGGTACTTAAGACATACATATGTGATATGTGCTTTCAGCACAATACTACTGTACACAAGAGAAGTGCTTATTATTAATTTGTTTGAATTGATTAATTTAATTTAATTTGATATTATACCTCTAGACTGATTAATAAATTTATTAAATTTTAATTTCTCTAGTTAGTAGCCTACCAGTTGTAATCCTGAAGCACTATAATTCTTATTGAATTCTAATGGATAACTGGACAAGGATACTGACTAATTGTTATAAAAACCCAGTAACAGGCTGAATGCAAGAAGGGCAGTCCTTTCTAGTATTCACTGGAGATCTCTAAGCTTTTAGAATCGCGTTTTTTGTAACAAATGGGGGCCTGTCCGGGATGCTCTTGATCCAAGGTGTTGAAGAAATTGTCCAGTTTGACATACTAGTATCTCTATGATCAAACACTTTGAGTACTTTCCTAATCTGAAGACTTTGAGTTTAGTCTTGTACAACATATCAGATGGATGTATGCACCTGAGTCTCTTGATCCAAGGAGATGGAAATACTGTTTATGAGCTCTAATTCTAAGGCAACCAACACTAAAATTCCTATTAGGATTATAGTTTCCCATAATCACTCTCTCGTAGTACATTAATTTTCGTGATGTATGCCAAAGTGAAACAGTTAATTGATACTCTGACTTTGTCTGAGTTGAGTACATTAAAACTTCAGACATGTTGGCGAGTAGCCAAATATCTCGGTGTGACGTATAACAGGAATTACACCGCAGAAACTGTCAGAGCGTTAATTAAAGATATATTGTTTCCTGCTCATATAGAGATGTCTGATTATGATTCAGATTCAGAAAGCCTAGTATCACAATTAGGAAGTATGACTCTATTTGATGACGTAGAAGAGAGAGCAACTATGACAGAAGTGAGCCTAGTGTCTGAGCCTAGTGTAGCTCAGTTCTCACTCACGCCTTCCCTCCTAACTGGTAGTATGACTCAGCCTCATACTAGTACCGTGTATACTACACCTGTATCTACTTATCCTAGACCAGATCTAGACTCTCTAGAGATGCCTGGACAAGGTGTCCTACATAAGGACCGTCCTGACCACGTTAGATTCCTTATTCTTCCATTACCCACTGGTCCTATCTCTCAGGAACAGTTTGAGAGGTTTGAACGCCTCATTATGTTGCAGACTGCACAAATAGAGGCACAGAAGAAATTGAACGAAGATTTCCAAAGAGAAATGTTTGTCTTGGAAGACAACTGACTGATAGATCACAGGACACATTTAATGAGCAGAAATCTGCCTCAATGGTTCCTAATTTTTTTGAAAGTGACTTAGACACCTATTTTGATGTGTTTGAGAACCAGACACGTGCTATGAACTGGCCACATAAGCACTGGGCTACCTTGTTGCACACAGCTTTGACAGGCAGAGCTCAAACTTTTACTGCTGCTTTACCATTTGCCAAGTAAATTAGTTATGATGCTGTTAAACAAACTATTCTAGAGACATATAACTTGTTGCCTGTAAGTTATCAATGTGCATTTCATACGTTACAACGACGACAAGATCAAACTTGTGTAGAGTTTGCTCGTGAGAAAAAAGTTGCATTTGAGAGATGGCGTAGGTCTGCCAAGTGCAAAAACTACGACAGCCTTGTTCAGTTGTTACTTCACGAAGAGTTTAACAACTGTATGTCTGCTGACATACAAGAATATCTGATCGATCATACTACCTCGGATATTCTGGAAACTGCAGCATTAGCAGACAATTACGAGATTTCTCACAAACTTGCACGTACTAAAACACAGAGAAACAAGGTTACTAAAAATTGTCCTAGAAGTTGGCAACCTAAATCAGCTGCTCATTGCCGACCTGTTGTACCTGCTACTGTAACTTCTCGTACCTTCACCAGGAAAACTCACAATCCTGTGGCTAGACAGAAATCTGATATCGAGAAGAAAGTTAAATGTACCTATTGTAACAGAAAAGGACTTGCTAGAGAGTATTGCTATAAGTTAAAAAGAGATACGAGAGACAGTCGTGCGGCTGGCGCCCCCACTCAAGTCGTATCCTCTTCCAAGTAACAAAGGCACCAAAATCCTAGTAATACCTCTGATCCTACTGTTTTAGATAATATTGCTCAGAACAGTGTATCTGATGAAAAGATTCGTTCAGTGATGAGTCCTTACTTTTCAAGAGGTAAAGTAGGATTTGTCGAATCACATCTAACTGAGATAATTACTTTCAGAGACACTGGCAGTTATCTCACGTTATTAAGAGAAGATGTACTGCCCATAACTGATGATACCTATTGCAAGATAGATGTATTGTTAGAAGCCTATGGTGGGGCTGCTATAAAAGTGCCTCTGCACAAAGTTTACATTGAAACAAGCTATTATAGTGGTTATATTTCAGTGGGTATATCCAGTGGTGTATTTCCCATCAGGTCAGTGGACTTGTTGATAGGGAACGATATCCTTCATGCTGGTATATGTAAAGAACCACTTGTGATTGATAATAACACTGATGATAATTATGCCATTGAAGCTTGTAGAGAGAAGCCTATTTTATTTCCTCTCAGCGCAATTACTAGAGCTATGTCAAAGATTCAACAACCATCCCTGTCTCCTGTTGTGTTAGTGTATGACAGTGATTTGGGCTTGAATATGTTGGTTAGTGATGCTTTGCGCCCCGGATCATTAACACTAACTCCCCCATGTCATCAACCTAGTCAGGACACTACTGATGTTAAATTTCTAACTCATGATGATTTAATCAAGGATCAGTTTGTTGATTAGTCACTGGAAAGACTGAGAGATATAGCAGTTACTGAGAGTGAAGCAACGAATCTCGATAATTGTTACTATTATAGTAACGGTGTACTGATGGAGAAAAATACATGTAAGTTGTCAGCTGATAGTGTTTCCACCACAGTCAAGCATCTCGTAGTGTTACCAGTTACATTTCGTGAACAAGCCATTGATTTTGCTCACAATAGTCCCATAGGAGGACATTTGGGTGTCAAGAAGACACTCGGTAAATTGGCAAAACATTTTACTTGGCCAAAGATGAAGGAAACAGTAGCTGATCATGTGCGACGTTGCCACATGCTTCAAGTGACAGGCAAGCCAGCACTCACACCTCCACCTGCACCTCTCATTCCTATCACCGTGGATGGTGAACCATTCTCACGTCTTATTATTGATTGTGTTGGTCCTTTGCCTAAAACCAAACTAGGGAACCAATACTTATTTACTATTATGGACGCTGGAACACGCTATCCCGAAACTATTCCTATGAGAAAAATTAATGCTCGTGCTATTGTGAGAGCGCTGATGAAATTTTTCTCCCAGGTTGGATTGCCACGAGAGATACAATCAGATCAGGGATCTAACTTCACTTCTAAGATCTTTCGAGAAGCATTATCCCGCCTAGGAATAAAGTCTGTACTTTCAACCAGTTATCATCCACAGTCACAAGGTGCTCTAGAGAGATTTCATCAGGCATTGAAGTCCATGATGAGAGCTTATTGTGAGCATTTTTCTAGAGACTGGGATGAGGGTATACCTTTTCTTCTGTTTGCTATGAAAGTGAGCAAGAAAGTCTCGGGTTTAGTCCATTTGAATTAATATTTGGACACCAAGTGCGTGGTCCTCTCGCAGTGTTAAAAGACGTGTGGACAGGAAAATCAAATCTATCATTGAGCACTTCACCTTCATTAATGCAGCAACATTTGACAGCCGCTAGAGAGCTAGCTTCGAGAAACCTAGTTTCAGCCCAAGCTAGAATGAAGCAACATTATGACAAGCATGCTGTCTCTCGCTCTTTTAAAGCAGGAGATAAGGTGATGGCTCAGAAATTAGTACCAGGTCATGCTCTACATGCCAGGTATGATGGTCCCCTGGAAGTAGTGAAAAGGCTTAGCGACGTAAATTATTTGGTACGTACGCCTGGGAAAAAGAAATCTAATCAACGCTAGTCATCTACCTACTACATCTATTCTTCCTAGGACAGAGGAAGAAAACATCAGTCTACCTGACATCTCTAGAGGTATAGAGGTGCGTTTAGAAAATTCAGTGACTCTACAATCACTAGACGATTTTCTTAGTAACCTTGGGATTGATAAAGCTGGTGATATTAAAAACATGATCTTGCAGTTCCCTGAATTGTTCAGTAATATTCTTAAACGTTGTACTCTGGGTGTACATGACGTTGATGTACAGGGAGCATCACCCATTAAGCAATCGTCATATAGGATGAGTCCAACGAAGCATAAAGCATTGAGAGAAGAGGTTGATTTTCTGTTATCTCACGGACTTATTGAGCGCAGTAAAAGTCCATGGGCATCTCCCTGTATTTTAGTGCCTAAACCTGACGGTAGTTTCAGGATGTGTACTGATTACAGGAAAGTGAACTCTGTCACCTTGCCTGATGGTTATCCTCTACCTCGCATTGATGACCTTATTGACCGTGTGTCAGGAGCCCAGTTTGTCAGCAGTTTAGATCTCTTACGAGGCTATTATCAAGTCCCGCTTACTGAACGTGCTCAAGAAATATCTGCTTTTACTGTTCAAGATGGATTGTTTAACTTCCTCGTCACCCCCTTCGCCCTATGTAACGCGGCTTCTCATTCCAACGTATAATGAATGAGTTGACCCACAACTTAGAAGGAGTAGAAGCCTACCTTGACGACTTAGTGGTGTACAGTGACGAGTGGGAACAGCACTTGACGCGTCTCAGAGCATTGTTCGGGAGACTGGCGCACTACAACTTCACTGTTAACTTAGCTAAATGTAGTTTTGGTCAAGACAAGATTACCTATCTAGGCTTTTGTATCGGCCAAGGTGAGGTTGCTCCTATTGAGGCTAAGGTTCATGCAATTTCTGAATTTCCAGTGCCACAGGATAGGAAGGGAGTACAGAGATTCCTAGGTATGGCAGGATATTATCGCAGATTCTGTCCAAACTTTTCTCAGATTGCAGCTCCTCTTACTGAGCTTACTAGTAGCAAAGTTCAGTTCATCTGAACTACAGATTGTTCAGACTCGTTCAAAAGGTTGAAGCACTTGCTTTCCTCTGCTCCTGTGTTGAAGAGTCCTAATTTCAATCTTCCCTTCTTTTTACATATAGATGCGAGTGGCTATGCAGTGGGTGCTGTGCTGCTCCAACAGTCAACATCCACTGACATTCTCCATCCTATATGTTACTATTCATCTAAGCTTAAACGACACCAGAAAAATTATGCCACTATTGAGAAGGAGGCTCTAGCTCTTGTGGTGTCCTTGGAACATTTTGACGTGTATTTGGGCACTTCCCCATTTAAAATTAACGTTTTTTTTAGACGACAATCCACTCAGTTACATAAACACTATGAAGAGTAAAAATGCTAGGATCATGAGGTGGGCTCTCAGAATCCAACCTTATTCTATTAGTATAAAACATATAAGTGGCCATTGTAATGTAATTGCTGACGCTCTGTCACGTCCTTAATAATTATCAGTTACATTAAATTAACGCAATTTTATGCCCAAATACCTTTTGTTACTTGCTATGTCAAATTCAGTAAAGTAACGTAATCTCTCCAGCCCATGTTAATTATATATACTCATGTGATGTCTAATTATGTTATTTATATATTCACAGTAGTGATATGTGTGTAAGGAGACAGAAGCTGAGTGATGAGTTTGTGGTGTTGTGTGGGCGATGTTTCTGTGTGGCGGAACACTGTCCTGCCACAGACCCCCCCTCACTACACACCTTAAGCTGTTTCATACTCAGATGTACATACTGCATAGCATTCCACTACCACTACTTAAGAGTGGAATGCTGTCTCCTGTCTATCGCACAAAACTATTTTTCATATACAGTCTCCACTACTATGATCGAGCCTCAACGCGTCATGATTGTCAACTCTATCTTGTCTCTACACTGATGTACATAACCACGAGTATGCAGAGATATGATACTGTGTACTGCCCTAGTACTAGGGGCATATCTTAGTGATATAGACACTAAAAAATTGTAGAAGTGCTTGGCACAAGAGTGACTCTAGATTTTTATATTAAATTGTATTAAAGTGACGTGAGTAATCAGTAATGATGTGAAAGACATTAACGCAACTCCTAGTGCGACCGTTTGTCGTGTTGGGGGGGGAGGGTGTTGCAACCTCTGAATGGGTCACAATGTACATGATGTATATTATATGTATATAATGTATATTACCTTTTCATATAATTTTACATTGCTTATATTTGTGATAATAGCTAAATCGTAAATATGTTACTTTATATTATTATTTGACTTAGTTACTTTTCTTAGGTAGGATGTAACACACATATTATGTGCTCATAGTTCAAGTCTTGATTGTCTAACTCCTGTAATTATCGCTGGTGGCTCGTTACTTTGCCGGCTTCTTGTTGTTGCTGGGCAGCTACTGTCCTCGGAGCTATCACGTGATAGGGGGGGTGATCTCACCTCGCCTGAAGTATTCAGTCTGGTCTAGACTCTCCTGGTGGTTGGACGTATTCCAGACAAAAAGTGCTTAAATCTTCCTTATTGGCCCTTGTTGGAAGATCGTCTCTGTCTTATTATTGTTGTTGGTTCTGGAGACTGTTCACAGAACATTGTCTAGACTTAGTGATTTTCGACGTTGTACTGTGGTTGTGTGTTGCATAGACACTCTGAGCAACTCAGGTCCTGAGCTGTAGCTTCTGACCTAACTTGTACTGGTTTCTGTGTACTGTCACAGTCGGGGATTTTCTTATGCTGAACTTAGATTCAGAAGTATGGGAGTTTTGTGACTTTTGTGGAGTATCTGCTGATGGTCCTTACTTAGTGTCGTTATATTATCTCCTTGTTCCTGATTCTGTGTTGCAGTTGCTTGTTATATTGCTATTGGGCTTAGCATTCTTTTTATTGTTCAAGCAGACTGTTCTGATTGCCAGTTGGTCAAGAAGTTAGTTTATTTGAGGACTTTGTCAGTCACTTGTTTAAGTCTAGTAGAGTCGTGAGACATAGCGAACTACTTGGAACACTTACACACATACGCCCAAACTTATTTGTATATTTTATTATTAAATGTTAATGTACCAGATGGTACTTAAGACATAAATATGTGATATGTGCTTTCAGCACAATACTACTGTACACGAAAGAAGTGATTATTATTAATTTGTTTGAATTGATTAATATAATTTAATTTGATATTATACCTCTAGACTGATTAATAAATTTATTAAATTTTAATTTCTCTAGTTAGTAGCCTACCAGTTGTAATCCTGAAGCACTATTAATTCTTATTGAATTCTAATGGATAATTGGACCAGGATACTGACTAATTGTTACGAAAACCCAGTAACAGGCTGAATGCTAGAAGGGCAGTCCTTTCTAGTATTCACTGGAGATCTCTAAGCTTTTAGAATCGCGTTTTTTGTAACATCATCCATTTGGGATCATTTTTGTTAGATCTAATTTCCCTACTCGGAACAAAAGTTGTCTGGGCAGCTAGAACTATGCTCTGAAGAACGTCACATTGGCACCCAAAATCACCTACCTGACCCATTGTCAGGTCATCCCAATTTAGCCCACCCAAGTAAATTTTCAGTCCCATGAAGTCGGCCAAGCGAAAATCTGGGACAGAGATTTGATTGCAATTATCTGGGTAATTCCATGATATATTGAAACTAAGTGATTTGTGATCACTTTCACCAAGCTCATCATTAACCTCAAGATTATTAATTAGTGAATCTTTGTTGGCAAGAACCAAGTCAAGCAGATTGTTTCCTCTAGTTGGTTCTGTCACAACCTGTTCTAAAAAGCAATCCTGAACCGTATCAAGAAAGTCACTAGACTCAAGATTTCCTGTCATGTTGTTCCAATCAATTTGTCTAAAGTTAAAATCTCCCATTATCACAACATTTTCATATCTAGATGCTTTATGAATTTAGTCCCATAACAGCTTATTGCACTCCCTACCAAGGTTTGGGAGCCTATATATCACACCCAAAATTAATTTGTCACGTCCCTCGAGAAACTGTAGCCAAACCGATTCTGTGTTCGATGTTTCTAATCTTATATCATGTCTAAGACATATACGCTTTAATGTAAACACTTGATCTACACATCCCCTACCCACTCTAAAGCCTCCTTGCTCATCGGCAATCCTACTCGCTGTCTTACCTCTAATTCTTTCAATAATAACCCTACCGTACGTTTTACCTGGTATACTTAGTAAACTTATTCCCCTACAATTTTTACAATTTCTTTTGTCCCCCTTCCCTTTATATAAAGGGGCTATACATGCTCTCTGCCAGTCCCAAGGTACCTTCCCTTCTTTCATACATTACTGTACAAAAATACCAACCATTCCAACACTATATCCCCCCTACTTTTAACATTTCTGTGTTGATCCCGTCAGTTTCTGCAGCTTTATCCCCTTTCATTCTACGTAATGCCTCACGCACCTCCCCCACACTCACATCTTGCTCTTCTTCACTGTTAAAAGACGTTATATCCCCATGACCAGTGCATGACATTAATGGCTACCTTTCTTCATCAACATTTAAAAGTTCCTCAAAATATTCCCGCAATCTACCCAATATCTCCAGCTCCCCATCTACTAACTCCCCTACTCTGATTTTAACTGACACATCCATTCGTTTCCTCTGCTCTCTTAACTTGTTTATCTAACTCATACTTCGTGGAAATTCTGGAATAGATACTTGAACAAATTTTTATCTTACAATAAAACATAATTAAAATCGGAGTACTTTTTAAAAAATTCCAGATTATTCATGTTATCTTTCCTTTATAAAAGTATATATTTCTATAAGGCAATCGTGCTCATTTAGGGATATATGACTGACAGTAAAGAAAGATGCTTTACAAGCATCTACTTTCTCTGAGTAGTGGTAATATATTCCAGCAAATTAATGTTCCCCATTGATTGTGGAAAACTTCACCTCCCACTGGTAGCATACCTCTTTTGTAACTTCTATGTGTTAGCTTTGATGTGCCCAGACTTACGACAGAAGTGACAGGATACTTTCTCTGGAATCTTGTCTCGAGCATCTTTCTGGTCTTGAGGTATGTATCGTATCTAGCTCCCAGCTTCGGCTCTCGGACTAACCACAGATATCTTTTCCCGACGGTCTCTGTTCATACAAATCTGGTGAAAAGAAAGTTTAATAGATCTTTCAATAAGAATCCTGCTGAAGAAGTTGGCACCCACGTGATTGGCGGACAATAAACATAGCAGCGGGACCACAGAACTGCTACATTCTGAATTGCCAGTTCACTGGTCGACAGAGCATGCTAAATGATTGAGTGACGAATGTTAAATATTATGTAACACTTGGCGCATGCCACAACCATCGACCCCTTCTCTTGGACACAATGCTCTTATTAATAGTCACTCAATGCTTATAGTCACTTTTGTCCTCGAAAAAAAGTTTCTTGGACGCCTGAGGCAATCTGTCCTGTTTTCTTGCGGATTTTTTTTGTCGGAGAGGCTCTTTTGTGTTTTGACCGCCGAGTTAATTGCAATTCTCACTTTGAGTCGATGTCCACCTCTCCTTCTGTAGTCGTTTCCGATTGCCAGAGTGCATTACAACCTATCCAGAAATTCTACTCGCTGTATCTAATCGTCCTTAGCATGCAGCTTTGGTTATGCCGCTTATCTATTAAACACAAGGACGTTATTCATCGTTGGGTTTGTGAACACGATGATGCTGGAGCACTGAACAAGCAGAATAAGTCTATTTCAATTTTCCATGACATCCCAATTTTCCCTCTGGGACATTTGTTTCCTGAACTATTTTAGTGATTTCTTGATAACTCCACAACTGCAGGCAGCACCGTCAGAGTTAGGCCACTGAATTGCTTTCTGTCAAATTACGTTGCGGATTCTCGCTAGCTTCTCCTCGACTCACGAAATCGTAATGACACGATTGCAAACAAACCACACCATTGGCGGAGATTGAACTCGCGGCTAGTGAGTCGTTAAACCTCCAGGCCAGATAATAAACCACTGGACCAGCTGGTTGCAATAAGAGACATCCAACTAGGTATATTTATACACCAGAGATTAGCAAAGGCCTCACTGTGACCACAAATACAAGTTTTTACAGATGAATTTCCCACCACGCCGTCGGGAGATTCATTTGAAGAAACATGCATTTGTGGCCGCAGTGACGTCTGTGCTAACCTCTCTATGGTATATAAATATACCTAGTTGGATGAATCTTATTATATCCAGCTGGCCCAGTGGCTTACGTGCTGCCCTGGAGATTTACGACTCATTCTCAATGTGTTCAATCCCCGCCCGTGGTGTGGTTAGCTTCTCACTGCTGCTCTGCGAGAATTACTTTGTACTGTCAGTTCATCATATCCTGTAGCTCGATCGCTAGGGCACTCAGCCCACAATCTGAAGTCCGGAGATCGAATCTCCTCCAGTACGGCTGGAAAACATTAGGGGAGTGTTTCCATAAGACACCTGATGTCCCTGTCCATGTTCACCCATCAGTTTAAAATGGGTACCTGGGTGTTAGTAGACTAGTGTGAGTCGCATCCTGGGACAAAACTGACGTAACTTGCCCTAAATGCTCAGCATAACAAGGAGCTTTCTATATAGTAGCATGTCATTGATGTCAGCTAGACCTGTATACAATGTACATGTACTTGTAGTAAATAAATATATTAATATTAGATTGTCCTATTAGTGAACAGACAATTCACTTCCGATGTCTCCGCCAACCATACTCACTGACTTCCTCACTGAATGTCCTACCTCGGATGTGAACTATGACTTTCAAGCATAAACTAGCAGCTGCACAAGCTTTGATTGAGATTATACTCTTGCACTCACCCATACCCCTACTAACTCATACCCAGCACACTCGTGCCCTTCACTCAGTCTTACCCTTTGTAAAGGCTTACTCAGCCTGTCAGATCATAAGTATTTAACAAGGCTCGCTCCTCCTTACGTAAATAAATAATAGAAAACATAACTTAAGATAAACACTTTTAATATATAAGAATTCAAGCAATAATATAAAACAATTAAAAGTGAAAATTAGTCCTATTTAAAAAAAATAGAAAATAATATATATAAATAATTTGTGATTCAAAGCAAATTTATACACAGATGTTGTGGGGTATATTATTGTTGTGTGCAGATGTTCTTGACACAAAGCTTTGAATGGTTTCGGAACTCAAAGCAGTTGTTGAAGATGGGGCGGGGGGCGGGGGGGGGGGTGTCACAGCTGGTCGTGACTCACAAACGACGGTTTCCACAATACGATTCTGCCAAGAGGTGAACTTATCCTCTGATCACCACAGTGTTGTAGACGTCGAGTAGCCCGGCAAAACACCAGGAACACTGGCGTAGTTACACCGGGTAGCTGGGTGTGTAGCTGGCTGGGGGATCGGTTAAGTGTGGAAGAGTGGAGTCGGTCTAGTGCAGGTTGTTCAGTCAAGTTAAATGCTCTGGATCTTTGCCAGATTCCTGCTGTCCATATCTTAACCTCGCCTGAGTCAGATGACCCACGACGACATATCAAGGCTAAAATTAAGAAATAAATACAGTTACAACCTGCTCGGTAATCACTCACACGATTGGCTTATGACCTTTAAAAGAAATGGTGAGGATTAACAAAAAAATGACTAAATTCAAAGCAAGGCAGGAATAAACACAAGTGTACAGCCCTGAATAAGAGTTGAGCTCTTATTAAGACAAACTAAAATAGAATAAATTATAGAGGAGCGGAACGCATACTTACAGGTTTGATGGAAGCAGCCAGTCAAGTGATTCCTCTACTGACTAGATACATACACGTCACCTCCAACCTGGTGTAGAGAGGAAGGGGGATAGCTGGAGCTAGACACCCACCATACCTGAACAAGCAGACTACCTAACAAACTACCATCACCATACATTCATACTTTCCCTACTCCTATATATAGAACTTTTCTTTCACACCCTTCATACATTCGTTCTATAGCACAGCTCTCCTTATATATGAGAGATTAACTAAAAATCCCCTCCCTATCGTGAGTGCCATAAGCAGGATATATCACTGAGACAAGCTGTAACTAATGTTACTTGATGCAGCTGGCATTACTTTTCTTGGATACGTTAACATCAGACTAGAGTCGTCTACTTGTATATGTGAGATAAGTCGAAGTAAGTCTTTGAAGTCTATATTCCATAACAATGGCCCAAGCACACTTCCCTGTGGAATACCTCGAACGTAATCACTAACGAGGCATAGTGAACAGCCGGCAGCTCCTAGTGCTTGCATTTTTGTCATGAATACAGTGCTACTTCACGGCTGACCTTGGATTTATCAAGTGACTGGTGCTACATAGTGAACACGTTTCACAACTGATCAACAAAAGAGTGACCTTTTCTGTAGCAATAATGACGGTCATAAAGAAGGAAATGGTAGAACATTAAAATGGTATAAAATACCGACAGGTTGTTAGGTAAGACACATATGCAACAGTTAGGTATCTTTATTTCGAAACGTTTCGCCTACACAATAGGCTTCTTCAGTCGAGTACAGAAAAGTTGATAGAAGCAGAAGATACTTGAAGACGATGTAATCAGTCCATCACCCTTAAAGTTTTGAGGTGGTCAGTCCCTCAGTCTGGAGAAGAGCATTGTTCCATAGTATGAAACAATGTGGAGATGAAGTGACAGGATGGAGCCTTATATAGCGCCAGGAGGTGAGACGTAGGTCACTAGAAGAGGTAAGAACGCAGATGTTGGGAGGTCAGGTCCCTCTCAAATCCAGCCGTTCTCACTGTCAGACACTGCAACACAAGGGTATCTTGGTACAGACCTGCAATCAACTTCGACAACCTCTACTAGTGAGAACGGCTGGATTTGAGAGGGACCTGACCTCCCAACATCTGCGTTCTTACCTCTTCTAGTGACCTACGTCTCACCTCCTGGCGCTATATAAGGCTCCATCCTGTCACTTCATCTCCACATTGTTTCATACTATGGAACAATGCTCTTCTCCAGACTGAGGGACTGACCACCTCAAAACTTTAAGGGTGATGGACTGATTACATCGTCTTCAAGTATCTTCTGCTTCTATCAACTTTTCTGTACTCGACTGAAGAAGCCTACTGTGTAGGCGAAACGTTTCGAAATAAAGATACCTAACTGTTGCATATGTGTCTTACCTAACAAGGAAATGGTAGTCGAGAAGCGTAGTTATCTTCCGTGAGATTATTATCGCATGAATCTCCCCAGTGATTGACAGGAGTGTCACTGGTCTGTAGTTGCTGATTTATGGTTTAGTCTTCTTATTGTGAAGAGGGACTACATTTGCCTCTTTCCACAGAAGAGGCAATTTATACTTTGCTAGGCAGTGCTGATAGATGCGAATTAGTGGTAATGCTAGCTGGTGTGCACATCTACTCAGCAATCATGTGCTCGTTTTATCTGGCCCCACAGTCTTTTCTTGGTCCAGCAATTTAAGGAGAAGATGCACTTAATTCTGCCTTATTGCCACCTCTAATAACGTTTGCACAGTTTTTATTGCTAGCAAAGGAGGTTCTCATGCTGGATTAGAAACTTGCATCTTGGAAGCAAATGTTTGGCAGTGAAGTCAGCTTTCCTTTGATTGTTAATAGAGATAGTCCCATCCTGCAGAGTGAGAGGCAGAATAGTTTCATCAGGTGAATAACCTTCTCGGTCCTTGAACAAGGACAACCAGATTTTGGAGCCCACTCTACCTGATGCCAATTTTTTTTTTGTCAGCCTCCCATTTAGAGATGGCCCTCTTTTGAAATTTTTCCATTTGCTAACAGTCTTTTCTGTGCAAGTTCCTATTATAGATAGTAGGATGCCTCTTATACCTTCACCAAGCATTGTTCTTAGCGTAAGTGGCCTCTCGATAACGAAAGCCTAACAAAGGCTGATCTGAAAGTGAAATGAGGGATGTTGGAGATTTAAGACAGGATCACCGTTCTTTAGAAAAGAACTGGTGATCCTGTCTGTCAAATTCCTTTTGTTACGACAGTGATCGTCTTGGTGTATTGGCAGTCGGTATCTTGCAGGTAATTGTCAGTGGTGTGTCCCCTTCAGTGACAGGAGCACTGCCTATGTGCCTGGGAGGATGAACTCCTGTATCTTACACCTCTTACATTACTCTGCAGATTCAACAACTGATTTCTCTACAGGTTCTGCTGCTAGTGAGCCTGATTTTTATGCATCTGGTGGGCTCTTTCCTGGGACCTTTACCATACCCTCATCCAGCTCTACCAGATGTATACTGCTGTTCGTGCTTTGGCACAACACTTATTCAGGACCAGAAATGGTCACCTGGTTATTAACTGAACCAGTTTCTGATATACATGGAGTATACCTGGATGATGTTCCGGGAGTCAACTTCCCCGTGGCCATGTTCATGACCAGGCCCCGCGGTGAATCAGGACCTAATTAACCAGGCTGTTACTGCTGGTGGGGAAAAAACCTGACTCGGTATTGGCAGATATAACACTGTTTCCAGGTGTACCAGCACATGATGGAGACGTGATGCCAATTATAGGAGGAGAATTTGTTTCATTATTGGGTAATGAATCTGTTCCTTCTGTGGTGGCCAAGTAAATTGTATTAGAAGTTTCAGATGCTGTGTTTTGAGCTGTGTCTACCCGTGAAGCCCAAGTGCTGACAGATTTCCACCAGTTATTTGTTGCTGGGTTAATCTCAATGTGAGTATTCCATCCTTTAACGTTAGTAATATCAGCATCGCCTGAGGAACATATGTCTCTTGATGTAGACATGTCCTGGTTATCTACATTAGTTTGAAGCTCATTAAGTGATTCTCTTTAATGGATTATCCTAACTACAACTTTTCAACAAAGCCTAGTAGGGCAATCTTGATTATTTGAGTAGAATCCCTTAGGTACCTCTAAACCTTCCTGTTGTGGCGCCCGGCTAGTTTCCAGCACATATGTCCCAGGTTCTTGAGTATCTCTCAAGGTTTTATCCGACTACGACAGTTTGCGTAGCAGTAATTGGAAGACGTGGGTTGTTAACATTAAGATGTGGCAAATCTCCACAAACACTACAATAACTTTGGAGGTGATGCCAGACAACAGTAATGTCTCTCTCACTCTCACTCTCTCTCCCTCTCTCACTCACTCACTCTCTCTCTCTCTCTCTCTCTCTCTCTCTCTCTCTCTCTCTCTCTCTCTCTCTCTCTCTCTCTCTCTCTCTCTCTCTCTCTCTCTCTCTCTCTCTCTCTCTCTCTCTCTCTCTCTCTCTCTCTCTCCCCTCTCTCTCTCTCCAATTCCACATTGTCAGGTAAAATATACAAAAATTAAATTTAGCATAAAGAAGATATATCAGAATTTATATAACAGCTTTAATGGGTAGAAATTCTTGGTCCAGGAGTTAAAAATATTTCATTTTTTTTGAGTAAATAATATTAAATTTTCCATGTGGATGAGCTCTAATATTATGTTTCCTGTTTTAAATTAATAATTAATAGGCAGGTTTACATTTCTCGGTAATTTCATTTAGAAATTACCTGGTTTCCTCTGAATCTTAAATGTAATGTTTTAATAATGTAATATTAACTCTGTTCACAGTGGTTATTGTGTGGTTGGTTTTATTATTTGTTTGGTTGGTTTATAGGGTGACTTAGTTGCTTTATTGAATTGGTTGATTGCTTAAATGAGTTGGTTGGTTGCTTTATTGAGTTGCTTGGTTGCTTTAATGAGTTGGTTGGTTGATTTATTGGGTTACCAGCCACTCGGCCCTCACCAAGGCTTGTTAAAGCTGGCTTTAACCTCTTAAAAATCATTAAAGGTTGTTAAAATCCATAAAATAAACTTAAAGTAATGTTTTAGCTTAAATAGACAGAGGCATTCACCTAAGATTGTCTATTGTTCTTGATACTTGTGGTCTAGTAGGAGAGTGGTCCAACACAGCATAATACATTATAGGAACCTAAGAACCTAAGAAAGAGCACTGAAGTTGGCCCATGCGAGGCAGGTACAATTCTCCTACGGGCTTATGCCAACGTCCTAACCTAGTCAGATCAGGTCATATTCCCTTAAGGAAGGAACACGGCATCTGACCTAGTAGCACAAGCTAGTCAGGTCCAACTCACACCCACCCACACCCACTCATGCATTTATCTAACATACTTTTAAATCTACATAACGTCTTAGCTTCTATGACGGTACTCGGGAGTTTGTTCCACTCATCCTCAACTCTATTACCAAACCAGAGCTTTCCTATATCCTTCCTGAATCTGAATTTTTAAAATTTAAAACCGATGCTGCGAGTCCTTTCTGGGTTAGACATTTTTAGCACGCTATTTACATCCCCTTTATTCATTCATGTTTTTCTTTTATACACCTCGATCATATCATCCCTAATTCTACACCTTCCTAGATAGTGCAGATTCAGGGCCTCAGTCTATCCTCATAGAGAAGATTTCTGATACATGGGATCATCTTTGTCATTTTCCTTTGTACGTTTTCCAGAGCATTTATATCCATTCTGTAATACTGTGACCAGAACTGAGCAGCATAGTCTAAATGAGGCCTAACCAAGGATATATAGAGTTGAAGAACAACCTGAGGACTTCTATTATTTATGCTTCCAGATATGAAGCCAAGGATTCTGTTAGCTTTATTGCGAACACTAACGCACTGTTGTCTTGGTTTTAGGTTACTGCTAACCAGGACTCCTAAATCTTTTTCGCAATCAGTAATATTAAGATCTACATTATTAGTTTATATGTTGCATGGTTATTTTCCTGTCCAACATTTAGAACTTTGCATTTGTCTATATTAAACTACATCTGCCACTTCTCTGACCACTGCATAAGTCTATTCAAATCATCCTGGAGTGCTCTAGTGTCCTCATTAGAATGAATTGGATGGCCTATTTTGGTGTCATCAGCAAATTTGCTTATGTCGCTATTTATTCCCTCATCTATGTTGTTTATGCAAATTGTGAACAACATGGGGCCCAACACTGACCCCTGAGGAACACCGCTTGTGACGTACCCCTATTCTGATTTCTCCCTATTTATGCAAACTCTCTGCTGCCTATTTGTCAACCATGCCTCTTCCCAGGAAAAAATTTCTCCTCCTATTCCGTGTACCTTAAGTTTCCTCAATAGCCTCTGATGTGGAACTCTATGGAAAGCCTTACTGAAGTCCATATACACAATATCATATTCAGTACCATAATCTACCTCCTCAAATACCTCAGTGAAAAATGTTAGGTAATTCGTAAGACAGGAGCACCTCTTTGTAAAACCGTACTGAGAGTCATTAATCAATTTATGCCTTTCAAGATGGCTACGAATTGCCTCGACAATTATTGATTCCATAAATTTTCCCACTATGATGGTAAGGCTTATTGATCTACAGTTCGAAGCTAAGGCTCTGTCACCTGCCATGTAAATAGGTATTACATTTGCCATTTTCCTCTTGTCTGGCACTGTGCCAGTTTGTAGTGATATATTGAAAAGATTAGCCAAAGGTATGCTAAGTTCCTATTTATATTCCTTTAAAGCCCTTGCAAACGATTCATCAGGGTCTGGGGATTTGTTAAGTTTTAATTTCTGTTTGTATGAGGACCATGTCATTAGTTACCCTAGTCGTGCATAGTTTATTAACGTCCAGTTCTTCATAATTTATTATTTCTGGAATTTCGCTAGTGTCTTCCTGAGTAAAAACTGAGAGGATCTAAGTGTTGAAAAGTTCACACACTTCCTTATCACTATCAGTGATCTGACCTGAGTTACTCTTAAGTGGACCTATCTTGTCACTAATCTTACTTCTGTGTACCAGAAAGAACCCTTTTAGGTTAGTCTTCGACTCCCTTGCGACTTTAGCCTCATAATCCCTTTTTGCTTTTCTTATTCTCTTTTTTATTTCCCTTTTATTGAATATATTTGATTTCTTAACTGCCCATCCCATTTGACGAAGAATTATGTCCTAAATCACATTTAAAATCCCACTCAGTTAAATTTAGGACTTTTTTTTTAATAAACATCAAAAACATGTTTTTTCAAATTTATATTCGTTTTATATTCGGTCAAATGAATTTTGGGTTTTGTTTTTATGTCTACACTGAGCACAATAGTTTCAGTGTAAATAATAAGTCTCACCTCGGCACCATGTACTTCCATTGTCGTGAGTAAATTAATTTTTGCCTCATGTATTATTTCGAGTTTGCTGGCACTGTATAAGATGTAGCACTCCCTGATGGCACTGTATCTTCATTATTCATGATGGGTTTAAGGGATCCACTGACTTCTTTCCAACCTCACTTACGACTTTCTACGCTATCATTGCCGAGAACCCGCTATTTCATAACCTGGAGAAGTTGTAGTAGTGGCCTCTAGGCTTAGTAAATTGAAATCAATATGGTTCCACTCCTGATCATCACTGCCATATATATTGCACACCTCAGAGTAATGTGTGTGTCCCTTCTACTGTTCTGTGACCTCTTTGTTTGCCAGAACCACTTTAAGCGGGTAAATAACTCAAGGTAGTTTTATCATAGGCTGCTTGAAGAAACAATTTCCTGGAAGACTGAGGCAGATTAGAAGGTAGTTCACATTCTCAGTCATAATGCTTCATAATCTGCTCATTAACAAGTGGAATCATGAGAACATCACATGCTCTGCCTTCTCGTTCACTCTTGCACATAAACTAAATGCCATGCCTAAAAATTTAATCTGAGAATCCCCTGTAACTCGGATCACTTCTTGTTTCCAAATTGTCAAACTACACTCATCCAGGAATATAAGAAATATTAACTTAAAATAGTCATGTGAAAGTTTTGAACCATTATAGCGATAGGCCTAGGCACGAAGTCTTTAATGTTATTTTTGTTAGGTAAGACACATATGCAACAGTTAGACAACTTTATTCCGAAACGTTTCGCCTACACAGTAGGCTTCTTCAGTCGAATACAGAAAGTAGGCAGGAACAGTAGAGATGTGAAGACGATGTAATCAGTCCATCACCCTTGTAGTCGTAGAATTTGAGGTTGTCAGTCCCTCAGCCTGGAGAAGTTCAGTTCCATAGTCAGGAACTATCTGAAGATCAAGCGACAGTGCGGAGACTTAAATACTGTCGGAAGGAGAGGTGCAGAGTAGTAGTAGTAGTAGTAGTAGTGAGAATGTAGCCACTGAGAGGTCATGTTCCTCTCAGATCCAACACTTCTCACTTGAAAAGCTTGTCCAATGTGTTTTCTGTACCAAGATGCCATGTGTTGCAGTGTCTGACAAGATGAACATTCTCACTACTACTACTACTACTACTACTACTCTGCACCTCTCCTTCCGACAGTATTTAAGTCTCCGCACTGTCGCTTGATCTTCAGATAGTTCCTGACTATGGAACTGAACTTCTCCAGGCTGAGGGACTGACAACCTCAAATTCTACGACTACAAGGGTGATGGACTGATTACATCGTCTTCACATCTCTACTGTTCCTGCCTACTTTCTGTATTCGACTGAAGAAGCCTACTGTGTAGGCGAAACGTTTCGGAATAAAGTTGTCTAACTGTTGCATATGTGTCTTACCTAACAACCTGTCGGTATTGTATACCATTTTGATGTTCAATGTTATTTTTATATACCACTTTCGTGATAAGATCCTTGAGTAATACTCACCTATTATGTATATATCTTAATGCAAGTTATCATAAATGGAACACTACATATACACAGCATATACAGTAGTATATGTAACGTTGCACGTCATTAAAGTAACACTACACACACTCTGCTCACCACTGAGGTCCGGGGTTCGAATCTCCTCCCGTACGGCTGGAAAACATTAGGGACATGTTTCCATAAAACACCTGTTGTTCCTGTCCCTGTTCATCTATCAGTTTAAAATGGGTACCTGAATGTTAGTCGACTGGTGTGGGTCGCATCCTGGGACAAAATTGACTCAATTTCCCCGAAATGCTCAGCATAACAAGCGGCTTTCTATATAGCAGTATGTCACTGACGTCAGCTATGGTCTGTATACCTTGTACATGTACTGGTAGTAAATAAAGATATTATTATATTATAATTATTATTATTTATAATATTATACAACTTACAAGTAACACTGCACTTCGTAAGTATGACACTAAACATTCTACATAAAACGCTATACATACATGTAACACTACTTATCATAAAGAATAATAAGCCGCAATACAGTGACAGGAATAATACACAGGTAACCCGGACAGAGGAGAATGGAACTTATGACGGAGATTCGCTCTGACTTGGACCATCAACTAGTCACACAGAAGGGAGAAGGGGAGGGAGCCAGAATATATACGAGAGGGGAACGGGGCCGCAAGAACGAGACGAGGTTGATTTGTAACATCAGAAGTAGTGGTAGTATAGGCAGTGTAACGGTGGCAGACGTAGCAATAAGACGGGAGTAGAAGAAGTGACATAAGAGTCACAGAGTGGAGAGATAGCTGAATAATAGTAGTAGTGGTAGTAATGGTAGTAGTAGTGGTGGTAGTAGCAGTGGCAGTAGTTGTGCTAGTAGTAGTACTAGTAATAATAGTAGTAGTAGTGGTGGTAGTAGTGGTAATGGTGGTGACGGTAGTAGCAGTGGTGGTGACGGTAGTAATGGTGGAGGGGTAGTAGTAGTAGTTGTGGTAGTAATTGTAATGGTGGTGACGGTAGTAGCAGTGGTGGTGACGGTAGTAATGGTGGAGGGGTAGTAGTAGTAGTTGTGATAGTAATTGTAATGGTGGTGACGGTAGTAGCAGTGGTGGTGACGGTAGTAATGGTGGTGGGGGTAGTAGTAGTAGTTGTGGTAGTAGTAGTAGTTGAGGTAGTAGCAGTAGTAGTAGTAGTGTAGTGGTGGTAGTAGTAGTAGTAGTTGTGATAATAGCAGTAGTAGCAGTAGTTGTAGTAGTAGTATTAGTAGTAGTGATGGTAGTAGTGGTAGTAGTAGTAGTGGTGGTGGTAGTAGTAGTAGTAGTAGTGGTGGTAGTATTAGTATTATAGTAGTGGTAGCAGCAGTAGTAGTAGTAGTAGTGGTGGTAGTATTAGTATTATAGTAGTGGTAGCAGCAGTAGTAGTAGTAGTAGTGCTGGTAGTAATTACTGCTCGCCGCCCGCAACCCGAGGTGCCTGTCCAGTAACTGTTTGAAGACAGCCAGGTATCTATTGGTAATCTCCCTTATGTATGCTGGGAGACAGTGGAACAGTCTTGGACCCCCTCACACTTATTGTGTTGTCTTGTATCGTGCCAGTGGCGCCCCTTATTTTCGTTGGAGGGGATGTTGCATCGTCTGCCGAGTCTTTTGCTTACATAGGGAGTGATTTTCGTTTGCAAGTTTTGTACTAATCCCTCTAAGATTTTCCAAGTGTATATGATAATGTATATCTCCCGCCTGCATTCTAATGAGTACAAGTTGAGGAACTTAAACCGTTCCCAGTAACTGAGGTGTTTTATCGCAGTTATGAGTGCCATGAAGGTTCTCTGTGCAATTTCTAGGTCAGCAATTTCACCTGCCTTGCAAGGTGCTGTTATTGCGCAGCAATATTCCAGCCTAGATAGAACAAGCGACCTGAAAAGTGTCATCATGGGCTTGGCATCCCTAGTTTTGAAGGTTCTCATTATCCATCCTGTCATTTTTCTAGCAGATGTTATGGTCTTTGAAAGTGAGATCGTCTGACATTATCACTCTCGGGTCTTTTACATTAGCTTTTCGCTCTATTGTGTGGTTGGAATTTGTTTTCTGCTTCGATATAGTTTAATTTCCTCACATTTTCCATATCGGAGTAACTGAAATTTCTCATCATTGAACTTCAAATTGTTTTCTGCGGCCCATTTAAAGATTTGGTTGATGTTCACCTGGAGTCTTGCGGTGTCTTCAATGGAGGACACTGTAAAGTAAATTCGGGTGTCATCTGCAAAGGAAGACACGGCACTGTGGCTTATATCTCTGTCTATGTCAGATATGAGGATGAGGAACAGAATGGGAGTGAGTACTGTGCCTTGTGGAACAGAGCTTTTCACCGTAGCTGCCTCAGACTTGACTCTGTTTACTATTACTCTTTTAGTTCTATTTGTTAGGAAATTATAGATACATCTATCAACTTTTCCCTTTACCACACATTTTGTGTGCTGCTACATCATGGTCACACTTGTCAAAGGCTTTTGCAAAGTCTGTGTATATTACATCTGCATTCTGTTTGTCTTCTAGAGCATACATGACCTTGTCGTAGTGATCCAGTAGTCAGGACAGACAGGAGCGGCCTGCTCTAAACCCATGTTGCCCTGGGTTGTGTAATTGATGGGTATATAGATTGGTGGTGATCTTGCTTCTTAGAACCTTTTCAAAGATTTTTATGATATGGAACGTTAGCGCTATCGGTCTGTAGTTCTTTGCTATTGCTTTCCTGCCACCTTTGTGGAGTGGGACTATGTCTGTTGTTTTAAGCAGCTGTGGGACGACCCCAGTGTCCATGCTACTTCTCCATTGGATGTTAAAGCACGTGATACGGGCTTCTTGCAGTTTTTGCCGATTTCAAAGTCATTTGGCGTCAGGATAATATCAGATAGGTGTATGTCTACCAAATTCCTTCTCTCTCATAAAAAATGATTTAGATTTTAGACTCTCAGTCTGGTTAGTGGCTCGCTAAAAACCGAGTCATATTGGGACTTGAGTAGCTCACTCATTTCCTTGCTGTCATCTGTGTAGGACCCATCTAGTTTAAGTAGGGGCCCAATACTGGATGTTGTTCTCGACTTTGATTTGGCATAAGAAAATAAATACTTTGAGTTTCTTTCGATTTCATTTATGGCTTTTAGTTCTTCCTGCGCTTCTTGACTCCTGCGAGATTCCTTTAGCTTAAGTCCAATGTTTGTTATTTCTCTGACCAGTATCTCCTTGCGTATTACAAATATATTGGCCTCTTATAGCTGCTCTGTTATTCTTTGCTTTCGCCTGTATAGGGAGCGTCTTTCTGTTTCTAGTTTACATCTTCTCCTTCTTTTCCTTAAAAGAATATGCTTGGAGCATACCTCGAGTAACACAGAGTTAATTTGTTCTAGACATAGGTTTTGATCCATGTTGCATAGGCTATCTTCCCAGTTTATATTATTTAGGACTTGGTTTACTTGGTCCCATCTTATGTTCTTGTTATTGAAGTTGAATTTGGTGAAGGCTCCCTCGTGACTAATCACATTTTGTCGGTCTGGGGCTCCGCGCATACATATCTGAACCTCGACTATGTTGTGATCTGAGTATATTGTTTTTGATATGGTGACATTTCTTATCAGATCATCATTGTTAGTGAAGATGAGGTCTAGTGTATTCTCCAGTCTTGCAGGCTCTGTTATTTGCTGGTTTTCATCTGCGCTGCCTCCTGGTGTTATCTTTGCTACAACATTATTTGCTACATTCCTCCATTTTAGGTGCCTTAGGTTGAAATCCCCCAGGAGCAAGATTCTGGGAACAGGAGTTGGAAGATTTTCCTGTCAGTGGTCAGTTTTCAAAAGGTGTTCCTGGAAATGTTGGGACGTTGCATCCGGAGGCTTGTATACAACCTCAATGACCAGGTTTTGGTTCTCGATCCTTACTTCTAAAACTTCAACTATATCATTTGAGGCACTTAGTAGTTCCAAGAATATAAGTGACCCTGTGATATACAGGCCAACCCCCCCCCCCCTCCATTTGCAACCAGGAATCCATATTTCATTATCAAAGTGATCCTTTATGTGGGTCTCTGTGAAAACCGCGAACATTGCGTTTGACTCTGCAAGCAGTCCATGGATGAAAGATATTTTCTTGTTCGTTGCTGGCATTAGACCTTGTATATTTACAAAGATGAATGTCGTTGGTGGTAGTGATGGTGGCAGTAGTAGTGTCGTAGTGGTGGTAGTAGTATTGTTAGTAGTGGTATTGGTAGAAATACTGGTGGTGGTAGTAGTATTAGTATTAGTAGTGGTTGTAATATTAGTAGAAGTGGTGGTGGTAGTAGTAGTAGTGGTAGTAGTAGTATTAGTAGTGGTAGTAAAAGTAGTAGTAGTAGTGGTGGTGGGTAGTAGTAGTAGTAGTAGTAGTGGTGGTGGTGGTGGTTGTAGTAGAAGTAATGGTGGTGGTAGTAGTGATGGTGGTACGAGTAGTGGTAGTAGTGGTAGTAGTGGTAGTAGAAGTAGTAGTAGTAGTGGTGGTGGTAGTAGTAGTGGAGGTAGTAGCAGTGGTAGTAGTAGTAGTGGTGGTTTTAGTAGTAGTAGTGGTGGTGGTTGTAGAAGTAGTAGTTGTGGTAGTAGTAGTAGTAGTGGTGGTGAAGGTAGTAGCAGTAGTGGTAGTGGTGGTAGTAGAAGTAGTAGTTGTGGTAATAGTAGTAGTAGTGGTGGTGGTGGTAGTAGTAGTTGTAGTAGTAGTAGTGGTAGTAATAGTAATAGTGGTAGTAACAGTAGTAGTAGTGGCGGTAGTAATAGTTGTAGTAATGGTAGTAGTAATGGTGGTAGTAACAGTAGTACTAGTGGTGGAAGTAGTAGTAGTAGTAGTGGTAGTAATAGTAGTGGTGGTAGTAACAGTAGTAGTAGTGGTGGAAGAAATAGTAGTAGTAGTAGTGGTAGTAATAGTAGTAGTAGTGCTGGTAGTACTAGTAGTAGTAGTGGTGGATGAAATAGTACTAGTAGTGGTGGTAGTAATAGTAGTTGTGGTAGTAACAGTAATAGTAGTGTTGGTAGAAATAGTAATAGTAGTGTTGGTAGAAATAGTGGTAGTAGTGTTGGTAGTAATAGTAGTAGTAGTGATGGTGATGGTGGTATTAGTAGTAGTAGTGGTGGTGCTAATAATAGTAGTTGAAGTGGTGGTGCTAATAATAGTAGTAGTAGTGTGGTAGTAATAGTAGTAGTAGTGATGGTGGTGGTGGTGGTATTAGTAGTAGTAGTAGCGCTGATGGTAGTAGTAGTAGTAGTGGTGGTGGTGGTGGTGGTGGTGGTGGTGGTGGTGATGGCAGTATTAGTAACAGGAGTAGAAGTATAGAAAGTTGAAGATAAAGGAGAGTACATCAGGAGAGGTAATAATGGCTGACGATGACGGGACAAAAAACACTGGAAAAAACTCGTGTCTTGACCTCATCTTAATCTCCTCCTCTTCTAAATCTTCTCCTTTTCTATGTTTTCTTTGTCTTTCCTTTCTTACACCTTAGTGGGTTCTGTTCTGTGACTGTTTCCCTGAGTTTTAGTCCGGTCTTCGTTGGTCATTGACTCTCCCTACGTGAACCTTTTGTCCTCTTGTTGTAGACTATCTCAACTACTACAACTATTACGATTACTACAACTAATACTACTTTATCTACTTCTTCCATTACATCCTCCACTACGTCCACCACTACGTCCACCACTACGTCCACCACTACGTCCACCACTACGACCACCACTTCCACAACTACCACTACATCCCCTCCGCCCTCTCGTATATATGCTGGCTCCTTTCATTTCATTTTAATACGTGAGGCTAATTTGGTAATACATATTATACTGGGCATAATACATTTAACACTTTAAATTATACATGAAACAATAAACTTTATACATTAACATTACATATCATACATGAAATACTACACATGATACATGTGACACTACACATCATATATAACATTACGCAAGAAATATAACATTACGCAAGATGATTTAAATAGACTGATGCAATGGTCGGAGAAGTGGCAGATGCAGTTTAATATTGACAAATGAAAAGTTCTAAATGTTGGACAGGAAAATAATCATGCCACATATAAACTAAATAATTTAGATCTTAATATTACTGATTGCGAAAAGGATTTAGAAGTTCTGATTAGCAGTAATCTGAAACGAAGACAACAGTGCATTAGTGGAAATATAAACACAAATGCAGTATAATGTGATCCTTTATTGACAACGTTTCACCCACACAGTGGGCTTTTTCAAGTCACACACGGATCTACCTGGGGTTGGAAGGTACGCGAGTATTTATAGTCATGTTCAGAATGTTGAGGTCAGGTGGAGAATGCTGCATCTGATGATCTACCGGGTGGGGTTATAGAGTCTTGGGTAGCTTGGCTGGGGTATTGGACAAGTTGTAGACCTTTTGCAGTGTTCTATGTTCTTATGTGGGATAGCGATGAAGAAGTTTCTTGGCGAGTGGTTCAGCTATGTTATAGAAGCCATTGTTCTGGTTGAAATTGTTGGTTGTAGAGATGAGCGATGATTCCAGGATTCTTCTGTATTGAGTGTTGTCTTCTGTGGCTATAAGTCTTGAGTTTCTGTAGTTAATTAATGTTTGGCAATGGAGTTGGTTGGGAGGACTATGTATCTCTTCTCGGCAGTGTCTTCTCTGGGTGTGTTGAAGATGTTTAATGCCCGCCGTCTGCAGTCTCTGATGAAGTGACGAGGATAGTGGAGTTTAGAAAATACTTGTTCAATTATAGTGCATTCTTCCTCAAGGAACTCATTGCTGCAGATTCTGAGTGCACGTAGGAAGTGCATTAGTGTTGCAAGTAAAGCTAACAGAATTCTTGGCTTCATATCACAGTATTATATAATGGATATAAATGCTCTGGAAAACGTACAGAGGAGGATGACAAAGTTGATCCCATGTATCAGAAATCTTCCCTATGAGGATAGACTGAGAGCCCTGAATCTCCACTCTCTAGAAAGGCGTAGAATTAAGGAGGATATGATTGAGGTGTATAAATGGAAAACAGGAATAAATAAAGGGGATGTGAATAGCGTGCTGAAAATATCTATCCTAGAAAGGACTCTCAGCAAAGGCTGGAAAAATTCAGATTCAGGAAGGATATAGGAAAACACTGGTTTGGTAATAGAGTTGTGGATGAGTGGAAGAAACTCCCGAGTACCGTCATAGAAGCTAAGACGTTATGTAGTTTTAAAAATATGTTAGATAAATGCATAAATGGGTGTGGGTGGGTGTGAGTTGGACCTGACTAGCTTGTGCTACTAGGTCTGATGCCGTGCTCCTCCCTTAGTGAATGTGACTGACCTAACTAGGTTAAGGCATTAGCTTAAGCCCGGGTGTGACATGGACTTGCCTCGCATAGGCCAGTAAGCCTGCAGCAGTGTTCTTTCTTATGTTCTTATCTAACACTTTACATATATATATATATATATATATATATATATATATATATATATATATATATATATATATATATATATATATATATATATATATATATATATATATATATATATATATATATATATATATATATATATATATATATATATTCTTTCTTTCAACACACCGGCCGTATCCCACCGAGGCAGGGTGGCCGAAAAGAAAAAACGAAAGTTTCTCCTTTTAAGTTTAGTAATATATACAGGAGAAAGGGTTACTAGCCCTTTGCTCCCGGCATTTTAGTCGCCTCTTACGATATGCATGGCTTACGGAGGAAGAATTCTGTTCCACTTCCCAATGGAGATTATATATATATATATATATATATGTGTGTGTGTGTGTGTGTGTGTGTGTGTGTGTGTAAATGGGGGTCCACCTCTGATATAAATTGTGGGACCCGTAGCCTCGGAGAAGTGGATAAAATGGCTTCAAGAAAGAATATTTGGATGTCTTCCTGAAGCCGTAATATCGTACAGAATTGTTGATATAAAGATGACATATAAGAACATAAGAGAGAAGGAACACTGCACCAGGCTTACTGGCCTATGCGAGGCAGATCCAATTTCCTCACCAGCTTAAGCCAATGCTTTGACCTAGTCAGGTCAGATACGTTACTTAAGGGAGGAGCACGGCATCTGACCTAGAAGCACAAGCTAGTCAGGTCCAACTCACACACATCCACACCCACTCATGTATTTATCTAACATATTTTTAAAACTACACAAAGTCTTAGCTTCTATAACGGTACTCGGGAGTTTGTTCCACTCATCCACAACTCTGTTACCAAACCAGTGCTTTCTTATATCCTTCCTGAATCTGAATTATTCCAATTTAAAGCCACTGCTGCGAGTTCTGTCTAGGCTAGATTTTTTTAGCACGCTATTTACATCCCCTTTATTCATTCCTGTTTTCCTTGATACACCTCAATCATATCCCCCTTAAATAACAAAAAGGCACAATACCGTGACAGGAACGATACACAAATAACCCGCACATAAAAGAGAGAAGCTTACGACGACGTTTCGGTCCGACTTGGACCATTGACAAAGTCACACTAACAGAGGTGGAGCAGGACGGCTATATATAGGCAGGAAGAGGTGGAGGTAGTAGTAGTAGTAGTAGTACAAGAATTGTATATAATACCGACAGGATGAAATGACACATGCACAACACCCGGGCATCCCCACCGTAGACGTTTCGCCATCCAGCCAGCCACTGGATGGCGAAACGTCCACAACAAAGACAACCAGACGCCGCACATGTGTCTTAATTTCATCAGTAGTTGTAGAAGAAGAAGAAGAGGTAGTAGTAGTGGTAGTGGTAGAAGTGGGAAATAAGGAAGACGAGCCAGTCAAATACAAAGGAAGGGGAGCACTGCAAGAGAGCTAGAAACCCACAGAGGGAGAGCAAGCGCACCGAGGTGCGTGAAAGGGGAAGTGGTGAAATAAAATAAAATAAAAGAAGAAGGAACAGAAACACGAGACAGGAGAGAGAAAGACAACCCAGAGGAGAAAAGGAGAGAGGAAAAGGGAAGAGGAAGAAGAAAAGAAGAAGAAAAAAGAAGAAAAAGAAAGAAGAAGAAGAAGAAGAAGAGAAGAAGAGAAGAAGAAGAAGAGAAGAAGAAGAAGAAGAAGAGAAGAAGAAGAAGAGAAGAAAAAGAGAGAAAAAGAGGATTCAGGTTAAGTCACGGGTGTTCCGAAGTTTGGAGCATTTTACAATGTAGTGGGAGAGGAAGGCATCTACAGAGACGAAGCCAGGGCTAAGGTTCATACAAGGAAAGTTGTGTATAAGAGAGGATTCAACTAAACGGCGACTGTTCGAGTTGGAAGTAGGGAAGACAGTTTTAGCAGAAGACCAGTCAATAGGATGGCTATGATCTCTGACGTGACAGAAAAGAGCATTGTTAGTGTCGGCAAGCCTAACACTATTTTTGTGCTCCCTAAGTCTGTCAGAAAGAGATCGACCAGTTTTCTCGAAGTATGAAGAGGACAGGAGGAGCAAGAAATAGAGTAGACACCAGGAACATCTGTAGAGGGAGAGGTATGAACGAGATTAGTGCGAAGAGTGTTAGTCTGGCGGAAGGTAAGCTTGATGTCTAAGGGACGGAGAGAATTGTTGAGATTAGAAAGACCGGAAATGTAGGGAAGGCAGAGGATAGAAGAGTTCCCATGAGTAGAGGGTTTGGGAGAGAAGAAATTGCGTTTAGCACGTGAGAGGGCAGAGTCTATGAAATGGGAAGGGTAGCCAAGACGGGAGAACGAATTATGAAGAGTGGAAATTTCTGCTGGAAGGAACTGGGGATCACAGATGCGGAGGGCACGGAGAAAGAGGGAAAACCTGTATCTGAGCTCAGATACAGGTTTTTCCTTTTCCGTTTACCGTAAACCTATGCACAGTGGCATGTACATTCACTACTTTTCCTATCATGCTTCCCCTGTCAAGAAAAGTGTTCTTATCTCCCTCTTTCTCCGTGCCCTCCGCATCTGTGATCCTCAGTTCCTTCCAGCAGAAATTTCCACTCTTCATAATTCGTTCTCCCGTCTTGGCTACCCTTCCCATTTCATAGACTCTGCCCTCTCACGTGCTAAACGCAATTTCTTCTCTCCCAAACCCTCTACTCATGGGAACTCTTCTATCCTCTGCCTTCCCTACATTTCCGGTCTTTCTAATCTCAACAATTCTCTCCGTCCCTTAGACATCAAGCTTACCTTCCGCCAGACTAACACTCTTCGCACTAATCTCGTTCATACCTCTCCCTCTACAGATGTTCCTGGTGTCTACTCTATTTCTTGCTCCTCCTGTCCTCTTCAATACTTCGGAGAAACTGGTCGATCTCTTTCTGACAGACTTAGGGAGCACAAAAATAGTGTTAGGCTTGCCGACACTAACAATGCTCTTTTCTGTCACGTCAGAGATCATAGCCATCCTATTGACTGGTCTTCTGCTAAAACTGTCTTCCCTACTTCCAACTCGAACAGTCGCCGTTTAGTTGAATCCTCTCTTATACACAACTTTCCTTGTATGAACCTTAGCCCTGGCTTCGTCTCTGTAGATGCCTTCCTCTCCCACTACATTGTAAAATGCTCCAAACTTCAGAACACCCGTGACTTAACCTGAATCCTCATTTTTTCTTCTTCTTCTTCTTCTTCTTCTTCTTCTTCTTCTTCTTCTTCTTCTTTCTTCTTCTTCTTCTTCTTCTTCTTCTTCTTCTTCTTCTTCTTCTTCTTCTTCTTCTTTTTCTTCTTCTTTTCTTTCTTCCTCTTCCCCTTTCCTCTCTCCTTTTCTCCTCTGGGTTGTCTTTCTCTCTCCTGTCTCGTGTTTCTGTTCTTTCTTCTTTTATTTTATTTTATTTCACCACTTCCCCTTTCACGCACCTCGGTGCGCTTGCTCTCCTCTGTTGGTTTCTAGCTCTCTTGCAGTGCTCCCCTTCCTTTGTATTTGACTGGCTCGTCTTCCTTATTTCCCACTTCTACCACTACCACTACTACTACCTCTTCTTCTTCTTCTACAACTACTGATGAAATTAAGACACATGTGCGGCGTCTGGTTGTCTTTGTTGTGGACGTTTCGCCATCCAGTGGCTGGCTGGATGGCGAAACGTCTACGGTGGGGATGCCCGGGTGTTGTGCATGTGTCATTTCATCCTGTCGGTATTATATACAATTCTTGTACTACTACTACTACTACTACCTCCACCTCTTCCTGCCTATATATAGCCGTCCTGCTCCACCTCTGTTAGTGTGACTTTGTCAATGGTCCAAGTCGGACCGAAACGTCGTCGTAAGCTTCTCTCTTTTATGTGCGGGTTATTTGTATATCCCCCCTAATTCTAAGCCTTGCGAGAGAGTGCAGATTCAAGGCCCTCAGTCTATCCTCATAGGGAACGTTTCTGATACATGGGATCAACTTCGTCATCCTCCTTTGTAAGTTTTCCATAGCATTTATATCCTTTCTGTAATACGGTAAGCAAAACTGTTCAGCATAATCTAAATGAGGCCTAACCAAGGATGTATAGAGTTGATGAACAACCTGAGGACTTCTATTATTTATACTTCTTGCTATGAAGCCAAGGATTCTGTTAGCTTTATTGTGAACACTAATGCACTGTTGTCTTGGTTTTACATTACTGCTAACCAGAACTCCTAAATACTTTTCGTAATCCGTAATATTAAGATCAACATTATTTAGTTTATACGTGGCATGGCTATTTTCCTGTTCAACATTTAGAACTTTGCATATGTCTATATTAAACTGCATCTGCCACTTTTTCGACCACTGCATCAGTCTATTCAAATCATCCTGGAGTGCTCTAATGTCCTCATTAGAATGAATTAGACGGCCTATTTTGGTGCCGTCAGCAACTTTCTTTGTGTCGATATTTATTCCTTCATCTATGTCGTTTATGTAAATTGTGAACAACAACGGGCCCAACACTGACCCCTGAGGAACACCGCTTGTCACGTGCCCCCATTTCTGATTTCTTCCCACATAAGAGTTTTTTTTTACAACATAGAAGTGATGCAGGGAGGGAGGAGTATATGGATAGAAAAAGAGAGGTTAAGAGAGTGGTGAAGCAATGTAAAAGGAGAGCAAATGAGAGAGTGGGTGAGATGTTATCAACAAATTTTGTCGAAAATAAGAAAAAGTTCTTGAGTGAGAATAAATAATTTGAGAAAGTGTCAGGAACGAATGTATTTGTTAGTTAAAAATAAGAGAGGAGAATTGTTAAATGGAGTTAGAGGTATCGGGAAGATGGAGAAATAATTTGAGAAATTGTTAAATGTTGATACGGAAGCTGTGATTTTGTGTATATGGCAAGAAAGAATAATATCTTATAGGAGTGAGGAAGAACCAGTTGTGAGTGTGGGACAGTGAATAGAATGAAAGGGGGTAGAGCAGCTGGGATTAATGGGATAAAGATAGAAATGTTAAAAGCAGTTGGGGATATAGTTTTGGAGTGGTTAGCATTTTTATTTAATAAATGTATGGAAGAGGGTAAGGTACCTATGGATTGGCAGAGAGCATGTATATTCTTTTGTATATAGGCAAAGGGGACAAAAGAGAGTGTAAAGTGTATGGTAGAGTTTTTATTGAAAGAATTAAGAGTAAGACGGAGAGTAGGATAGCAGATGAACAAGAAGTCTTCAGGAAGGGTAGGGGGTGTGTAGACCAGGTGTTTACAGTGAAACATATAAGTGAACAGTATTTAGATTAGGGTAAAGAAGTTTTTGTCGCATTTATGGATTTGGAATAGGTGTATGACAGGGAGGATAAGGGGGCAATTTGGCAGATGTTGCAAATGCATGGAATAGGAGGTAGGTTATTGTAAGCAGTGAAGAGTCTTTACTAGGACAGTGAGGCTCAGGTTAGAATATGCAGACGACAAGGCGATTATTTCCCAGTAAAAATAGGCCTTAGACAGGGATGAATGATGTCACCGTGGTTGTTCAATATAATTATAGATGAAGTTGTAAGAGAAGTCAATGCTCGGATGTTGGCAAGTTATATGGGGTTGAAAGTTGGGGAGTCTAACTCAAAGTGGGAATTGTCACAGTTGCTCTTTGCTGATGACATTGTGCTTTTGGGAGATTCTGAAGAGAAGTTGCAGAGGTTGGTTGATTAGTTTGGTAGGGTATGTGAAAGAAGGAAATTAAAAGTGAATATAGGAAAGAGTAAGGTGATGAGGATAACAAAATAATTAGGTAACGGAAGATTGGATATCAGATTGAAGGGAGAGAGTATGGAGGAGGTGAATGTATTCAGATATTTAGGAGTGGACGTGTCAGCGGATGGGTCTATGAAAGATTAGGTGACTCATAGAATTAACGAGGGGAAAAGAGGTGAGTGGTGCACTGAGGAATCTGTGGAGACAAAGAACTTTATCCATGGAAGCAAAGAGGGGAATGTATGAGAGTATAGTTGAACCAACACTCTTGTATGAGTGTGAACCATGGATGGAGAATGTTACAACAAGGAGAAGGCTGGAGACAGTAGAGATGTCGTGTCTGAGGGCAATGTGTGGTGTGAATATAATGCAGAGAATCAGTAGTTTGGAGATTAGGAGAAGGTGCGGGATTATCAAAACTATTATCCAGAGGGCTGAGGAGGGGTTATTGAGTTGGTTTGGACATGTAGAGAGGAGGGAACAAAATGGAATGACTTCGAGAGTGTATAAATCTGTAGTGGAGGGAAGACGAGGTAAGGGTCGGTCTTGGAAAGGTTGGAGAGAGGGGGTAAAGGAGGTTTTGCGTTCGAGGGGCTTGGACTTCCAGCAAGCGAACTTGAGCATTTTAGATAGGAGCAAATAAAGACAAATGGTTTGTAGGACTTGACGTGTTGTTGGAGTGTAAGCAAGGTAACATTTATGAAGAGATTCCGGGAAACTGGCAGGTCGGATTTGATACCAGGAGATGGGAAGTACAGTGTCTGTACTCTGAAAGAGCAGGTGTTAATGTTGCAGTTTTATAACCGTAGTGTAAGCCACCTCTGTCAAGACAGTGATGGAGTGAATGATGGTGAGAATTATTCTTTTTCGTGCCACCCTGCCTTGGTGGGAAACGGTCAATGTGTTAATAAATAAATAAATAAATAAATAAATGTCGTGCCGATAGTAAAACTGGTCAATTAGCAAGAACTCATTTAAAATTAAGTCCTTTCTAAAATTTTCTCTTATACATTTAAAGATACATTTTTCAATTATGTTAATGTAAAAATTAATAATTTTGTACCAAAAGAACCTTGGAAAACTTGCGTAACCTTATTATAACAAACGCATTTTAATTTAGCCTAATCCAACTAAACATATTTTAGCGAAATTATTGTATTCACAAAATGTCGCTTCCCTTATTCGGCAAGAAGATCGTTGCTGTATGATAAAAATATTCTTATGTTCTTATAAGAACATAAGAATGGAGGAATACTGCAGAAGGTCTACGGGCTTATACATTGGAAATAAATGGTATAAAATACCGACACAATGAAAATATAAACACATATGCAGTATAATGTGATCCTTTATTGACAACGTTTCACCCACACAGTGGGCTTTTTCAAGTCACACACAGATCTACCTGGGGTGGAAGGTACGGGAGTATTTATAGTCATGTTCAGAATGTTGAGGTCAGGTAGAGAATGCTGCATCTGATGAGCTACCGGGTGGAGTTATAGAGTCTTGGGTAGCTTGGCAGGGGTATTGGACAAGTTGTGAGTAGACCTTTGGCAGTGTTCTATGTTCTTATGTGGGATAGCGATGAAGAAGTTTCTTGGCGAGTGGTTCAGCTATGTTATAGAAGCCGTTGTTCTGGTTGAAATTGTTGGTTATAGAGATAAACGATGATTCCAGGATTCTTCGGTATTGAGTGTTGTCTTCTGTGGCGATAAGTCTTGAGTTTCTGTAGTTAATTAAATGGTTGTGTGAATTGCGATGTTGTACACAGGCATTCCTTGTATCGTCAGTCCTGCTTGCATATTGGTGTTCTGAAATACGTGTTTGGAGGTGTCTTGATGTTTCGCTCACATATAATTTGTTGCAGTCATTACAAGGGATTATGTATACCCCTGCAGAGGATGGAAGCTTGTCCTGTCTACTACTGGTGATGTCCTTGATGGTCGTGGTTGTGGAGGTAGATACTTGGAATGATGTATTGGAAAAGATGTTGGAAACATGTTTGGCAATGGAGTTGGTGGGGAGGACTATGTATCTCTTCTCGGCAGTGTCTTCTCTGGGTGTGTTAAAGATGGTAGGTAAGACACAAAGGCAACAGTTAGGCAACTTTATTCCGAAACGTTTCGCCTACACAGTAGGCTTCTTCAGTCGAATACAGAAAGTAGGCAGGAACAGTAGAGATGTGAAGACGATGTAATCAGTCCATCACCCTTGAAGTCGTAGAATTTGAGGTTGTCAGTCCCTCAGCCTGGAGAGTTCAGTTCCATAGTCAGGAACTATCTGAAGATCAAGCGACAGTGCGGAGACTTAAATACTGTCGGAAGGAGAGGTGCATAGTAGTAGTAGTAGTAGTAGTAGTAGTAGTGAGAATGTAGCCACTGATAGGTCAGGTCCTTCTCAGATCCAACAGTTCTCACTTGAAAGGGTTGTCCAAGGTGTTTTCTGTACCAAGAGGCCATGTGTTGCAGTGTCTGACAAGATGAACATCAAAATGGTATAAAATACCGACAGGTTGGTAGGTAAGACACAAAGGCAACAGTTAGGCAACTTTATTCCGAAACGTTTCGCCTACACAGTAGGCTTCTTCAGTCGAATACAGAAAGTAGGCAGGAACAGTAGAGATGTGAAGACGATGTAATCAGTCCATCACCCTTGAAGTCGTAGAATTTGATGTTCATCTTGTCAGACACTGCAACACATGGCCTCTTGGTACAGAAAACACCTTGGACAACCCTTTCAAGTGAGAACTGTTGGATCTGAGAAGGACCTGACCTATCAGTGGCTACATTCTCACTACTACTACTACTACTACTACTACTACTATGCACCTCTCCTTCCGACAGTATTTAAGTCTCCGCACTGTCGCTTGATCTTCAGATAGTTCCTGACTATGGAACTGAACTCTCCAGGCTGAGGGACTGACAACCTCAAATTCTACGACTTCAAGGGTGATGGACTGATTACATCGTCTTCACATCTCTACTGTTCCTGCCTACTTTCTGTATTCGACTGAAGAAGCCTACTGTGTAGGCGAAACGTTTCGGAATAAAGTTGCCTAACTGTTGCCTTTGTGTCTTACCTACCAACCTGTCGGTATTTTATACCATTTTGATGTTCAACTTGTCAGACACTGCAACACATGGCCTCTTGGTACAGAAAACACCTTGGACAACCCTTTCAAGTGAGAACTGTTGGATCTGAGAAGGACCTGACCTATCAGTGGCTACATTCTCACTACTACTACTACTACTACTACTACTACTATGCACCTCTCCTTCCGACAGTATTTAAGTCTCCGCACTGTCGCTTGATCTTCAGATAGTTCCTGACTATGGAACTGAACTCTCCAGGCTGAGGGACTGACAACCTCAAATTCTACGACTTCAAGGGTGATGGACTGATTACATCGTCTTCACATCTCTACTGTTCCTGCCTACTTTCTGTATTCGACTGAAGAAGCCTACTGTGTAGGCGAAACGTTTCGGAATAAAGTTGCCTAACTGTTGCCTTTGTGTCTTACCTACCAACCTGTCGGTATTTTATACCATTTTGATGTGTTAAAGATGTTTAATGCCCGCCGTCTGCAGTCTCTGATGAAGTGACGAGGATAGTGGAGTTTAGAAAATACTTGTTCAATCATAGTGCATTCTTCCTCAAGGAAGTCATTGCTGCAGATTCTGAGTGCACGCAGGAAGAAGCCTATAATTACACCACGTTTGGTTTTGGTGTCGTGGTGAGAGTAGAAGTGGAGAAGATCGTTTTGGTTGGTGGGTTTTCGATAGACTTTAAAACGAAGTTCGTGGTCAGCTTTGCAGAGCAGAACATCAAGGAAAGGAAGAGTGTTATCGACTTCTTCTTCAAGTGTGAACTGGATTGAAGGCTCGACCTGGATGAGCTTCAACATTCAAGCTCTCCAAGACAAGCTCAACCAGGTCGAGCCTTCAATCCAGTTCACACTTGAAGAAGAAGTCGATAACACTCTTCCTTTCCTTGATGTTCTGCTCTGCAAAGCTGACCACGAACTTCGTTTTAAAGTCTATCGAAAACCCACCAACCAAAACGATCTTCTCCACTTCTACGTGCACTCAGAATCTGCAGCAATGAGTTCCTTGAGGAAGAATGCACTATAATTGAACAAGTATTTTCTAAACTCCACTATCCTCGTCACTTCATCAGAGACTGCAGACGGCGGGCATTAAACATCTTTAACACACCGAGAGAAGACACTGCCGAGAAGAGATACATAGTCCTCCCCACCAACTCCATTGCCAAACATGTTTCCAACATCTTTTCCAATACATCATTCCAAGTATCTACCTCCACAACCACGACCATCAAGGACATCACCAGTAGTAGACAGGACAAGCTTCCATCCTCTGCAGGGGTATACATAATCCCTTGTAATGACTGCAACAAATTATATGTGAGCGAAACATCAAGAGACCTCCAAACACGTATTTCAGAACACCAATATGCAAGCAGGACTGACGATACAAGGAATGCCTGTGTACAACATCGCAATTCACACAACCATTTAATTAACTACAGAAACTCAAGACTTACCGCCACAGAAGACAACACTCAATACCGAAGAATCCTGGAATCATCGTTTATCTCTATAACCAACAATTTCAACCAGAACAACGGCTTCTATAACATAGCTGAACCACTCGCCAAGAAACTTCTTCATCGCTATCCCACATAAGAACATAGAACACTGCAAAAGGTCTACTCACAACTTGTCCAATACCCCTGCCAAGCTACCCAAGACTCTATAACTCCACCCGGTAGATCATCAGATGCAGCATTCTCCACCTGACCTCAACATTCTGAACATGACTATAAATACTCCCGTACCTTCCACCCCAGGTAGATCTGTGTGTGACTTGAAAAAGCCCACTGTGTGGGTAAAACGTTGTCAATAAAGGATCACATTATACTGCATATGTGTTTATATTTCCATAGCTTATACAAGGCAGGTCCTTATCAAAACACCCCTTCCGAATACCCCTTCCACAACACCAATAAAACCCAGCCCCTCACACTCCTATATTGTCCCATCTATTTTTAAAACCACCCAGAAGTCTAGTCTCAGTTATCCTACTAAGTAGATTGTTCCACGCATCGACAATTCTGTTTGAAAACCAACACTAACTTATGTCCTTTCGAAATCTAAATTTATCTAGCTTAAATCCATTATTTATAGTTCTTACCTGATTCGATATCCTCAGTATTTTATTAATATCATCTCGTTGATGCCTATCATCCACTTACAAACATCGATAATGTCTCTCATTCTACGTCTCTCAAGAGAGTGAAGACTCAAGGATCGAGATCTATCTTCATATACAGTGAATCATTTTAGTCATCCTTCTCTGTATGTTCTCCAATTAATTTATATTCATCTGGTAGTAAGAAGACCAAAATTGAGCGGCAAAATACAAGTAATCTGTTAGTCTTATTGAGCTAACTTAGGCTTTAGGTTTCTGCTTACTATGACTTCCAAGCCCTTTTCACATTCTGTGTGATTAAGTTCAGCTTCACTTAGTTTATAGCTTCACTGGACACATTGAACTTCAACTGCTACATTTTAGACCAAGACATTAATTTGTCCAAATCATTCTGGAGTTCATTGGTATCCTCCTCAGAATCAATCATTCGGCCTATTTTTGAACATTAAAATGGTATAAAATACCGACAGATTGTTAGGTAAGACACATATGCAACAGTTAGGTATCTTTATTTCGAAACGTTTCGCCTACACAGTAGGCTTCTTCAGTCGAGTACAGAAAAGTTGATAGAAGCAGAAGATACTTGAAGACGATGTAATCAGTCCATCACCCTTAAAGGTTTAAGGTGGTCAGTCCCTCAGTCTGGAGAAGAGCATTGTTCCGTTGTCTGAAACAATATGAAGTTGAAGTGACAGAATGGGGCCTTATATAGTGCCAGGAGGTGAGACGTAGGTTGCTTTGGGAGGGCAGGTCCCTCTCAAACCCAGCCGTTCTCACTAGTAGAGTTTGTCGAAGTTGATGGTCTGTACCAAGATACCCTTGTGTTGCAGTGTCTGACAGAATGAACATTAAAATGTTAGGTATCTTTATTTCGAAACGTTTCGCCTACACAGTAGGCTTCTTCAGTCGAGTACAGAAAAGTTGATAGAAGCAGAAGATACTTGAAGACGATGTAATCAGTCCATATAAGGCCCCATTCTGTCACTTCAACTTCATATTGTTTCAGACAACGGAACAATGCTCTTCTCCAGACTGAGGGACTGACCACCTCAAAACTTTAAGGGTGATGGACTGATTACATCGTCTTCAAGTATCTTCTGCTTCTATCAACTTTTCTGTACTCGACTGAAGAAGCCTACTGTGTAGGCGAAACGTATCGAAATAAAGATACCTAACTGTTGCATATGTGTCTTACCTAACAATCTGTCGGTATTTTATACCATTTTAATGTTCATTCTGTCAGACACTGCAACACAAGGGTATCTTGGTACAGACCATCAACTTCGACAAACTCTACTAGTGAGAACGGCTGGGTTTGAGAGGGACCTGCCCTCCCAAAGCAACCTATGTCTCACCTCCTGGCACTATATAAGGCCCCATTCTGTCACTTCAACTTCATATTGTTTCAAACAACGGAACAATGCTCTTCTCCAGACTGAGGGACTGACCACCTCAAAACTTTAAGGGTGATGGACTGATTACATCGTCTTCAAGTATCTTCTGCTTCTATCAACTTTTCTGTACTCGACTGAAGAAGATTGAGACACTTATGCAGCATATGGGAATCTTTATTCAGGAAACGTTTCGCCACACAGTGGCTTCATCAGTCCAATACAAAGAGGAAGGCGTAAGGAGAGGAGGAGAATGAGGTAATCAGTCATTCAACCTGGAGTCGATGTGTTCAGTCCATCAATCTTGTAGAATGTACAGCATAGGGCCGTAGACGTGGCTTATATACTGTAGTGAGGTGACGTGAAGCAGGTGGAGGCGGGGTCATAGTGGTACCATCCACTAGTCGAAGTAGGTCTTCGTCCAAACCATTCATCACATCTCGACTGAAGAAGCCTACTGTGTAGGCGAAACGTTTCGAAATAAAGATACCTAACTGTTGCATATGTGTCTTACCTAACAATCTGTCGGTATTTTATACCATTTTAATGTTCATTCTGTCAGACACTGCAACACAAGGGTATCTTGGTACAGACCATCAACTTCGACAAACTCTACTAGTGAGAACGGCTGGGTTTGAGAGGGACCTGCCCTCCCAAAGCAACCTACGTCTCACCTCCTGGCACTATATAAGGCCCCATTCTGTCACTTCAACTAAATATTGTTTCAAACAACGGAACAATGCTCTTCTCCAGACTGAGGGACTGACCACCTCAAAACTTTAAGGGTGATGGACTGATTACATCGTCTTCAAGTATCTTCTGCTTCTATCAACTTTTCTGTACTCGACTGAAGAAGCCTACTGTGTATTCGAAACGTTTCGAAATAAAGATACCTAACTGTTGCATATGTGTCTTACCTAACGGCCTATTTTTGTATCATCAGTAAAATTTGCTCAGGTCACTTGCATTTCCTTCATCAAGATGTAAATATTAAACAACAATGGGCACAAAACTGATCTCCGTGGAACACCACTAGTGATCGGTCCCCACTCAGATTTGTCCCCACCACTAGTGATCGGTCCCCACTCAGATTTGTCCCCACCACTAGTGATCGGTCCCCACTCAGATTTGTCCCCACCACTAGTGATCGGTCCCCACTCAGATTTGTCCCCACCACTAGTGATCGGTCCACACTCGGATTTGTCCCCACCACTAGTGATCGGTCCACACTCAGATTTGTCCCCACCACTAGTGATCGGTCCCCACTCAGATTTGTCCCCACCACTAGTGATCGGTCCCCACTCAGATTTGTCCCCACCACTAGTGATCGGTCCACACTCGGATTTGTCCCCACCACTAGTGATCGGTCCACACTCAGATTTGTCCCCACCACTAGTGATCGGTCCACACTCGGATTTGTCCCCACCACTAGTGATCGGTCCCCACTCAGATTTGTCCCCATCACTAGTGATCGGTCCCCACTCAGATTTGTCCCCACCACTAGTGATCGGTTCCCACTCAGATTTGTCCCCATCACTAGTGATCGGTCCCCACTCAGATTTGTCCCCACCACTAGTGATCGGTCCCCACTCAGATTTGTCCCCATCACTAGTGATCGGTCCCCACTCAGATTTGTCCCCACCACTAGTGATCGGTTCCCACTCAGATTTGTCCCCACCACTAGTGATCGGTCCACACTCAGATTTGTCCCCACCACTAGTGATCGGTTCCCACTCAGATTTGTCCCCACCACTAGTGATCGGTCCCCACTCAGATTTGTCCCCACCACTAGTGATCGGTCCCCACTCAGATTTGTCCCCACCACTAGTGATCGGTCCCCACTCAGATTTGTCCCCACCACTAGTGATCGGTCCACACTCAGATTTGTCCCCACCACAAGTGATCGGTCCCCACTCAGATTTGTCCCCACCACTAGTGATCGGTCCCCACTCAGATTTGTCCCCATCACTAGTGATCGGTCCACACTCAGATTTGTCCCCACCACTAGTGATCGGTTCCCACTCAGATTTGTCCCCACCACTAGTGATCGGTCCCCACTCAGATTTGTCCCCACCACTAGTGATCGGTCCCCACTCAGATTTGTCCCCACCACTAGTGATCGGTCCCCACTCAGATTTGTCCCCACCACTAGTGATCGGTCCACACTCAGATTTGTCCCCACCACTAGTGATCGGTCCCCACTCAGATTTGTCCCCACCACTAGTGATCGGTTCCCACTCAGATTTGTCCCATTAATGGAAACTCTCTGCTTTCTATTGGCACGTTATGTTTCTCTCCATTTTAGAACTTTACCTCCTATACCATGAGCTTCCACTTTTTTTAAAGAGTCTCTTGTGAGGTACTCTATCGAAGGCTTTACTGAAATCCAAATAAACAATATCATATTCTTTATCACTGTCAACTGCCTCAAATGCTCTCTTAAAGAACGTCAGTAAGTTTGTCAGGCAGGAACGACCTCTCGTGAACCCATGCTGAGATTCATTAATCAAATTATGCTTGTCAAGGTGACTTCTAATAATGTCAGCTATAATAGATTCCAATAATTTGCCTACTATAGATGTCAGGCTTATTGGATGGTAATTTGATGGAATGGACTTCTCCCCTGATTTAAATATAGGAATTACATTAGCCATCTTCCACATCTCTGGCACAACACCAGCTAGGATGGATGCATTAAACACGCTCGTTAATGGTTGACTAAGTTCCAACTTGCACTCCTTAAGCACCCTTGAGAACAATACATCGGAACCCAGGGACTTATTTTGTTCCAGTTTATCGACCTGCTTGATAACCATTTCCCTCGTGACAGTAATATTACATTATTTGTTTTCTTCAGGAACAGAATAATCATCAGTTTCTGGGATATTATTTAAGTCTTCGTGTGTAAAGACTGACAAGAAATAATTATTAAATAGAGAACAGATTTCTTGCTCATTATCAGTTTTTCTGTCCCCAATTTTCAGCGCTCCATTTTTTTCCCGACATTTTTCATATACACCTGAAAGAACCCTTCTGGATTAGTCTTTGATTTATTAGCAGTTTTTAATTTCATAGTCACATTTAGCCTTTCTAATCCCCCTTTTCTAATTCTCTGTTAAAATGAACGTATTGACCAATAATCTATCCCCTTCTGATGCGCCTATAAATTCCTCTGTTCTCTCATAATAGGTGCTTTAACATAATTAATGTGTGATGAATGGTTTGAGAAACCGACAAGTTGAAGATTGAGACACTTGTGCAGCATATGGGAATCTTGATTCAGGAAACGTTTCGCCACACAGTGGCTTCATCAGTCCAATACAAAGAGGAAGGCGTAAGGAGAGGAGGAGAATGAGGTAATCAGTCTCTCGGCCTGGAGTCGATGTGTTCAGTCCATCAATCTTGTAGAATGTACAGCATAGCGCCGTAGACGTGGCTTATATACTGTAGTGAGGTGAGGTGAAGCAGGCGGAGGCGGGGTCATAGTGGTACCATCTACAAGATTGGTACATTCTACAAGATTGATGGACTGAACACATCGACTCCAGGCCGAGGGACTGATTACCTCATGCTCCTCCTCTCCTTACGCCTTCCTCTTTGTATTGGACTGATGAAGCCACTGTGTGGCGAAACGTTTCCTGAATAAAGATTCCCATATGCTGCATAAGTGTCTCAATCTTCAACATAATTAATCCATCTGGGATCATTCGTATTTAACATCATTTCTCTTTGGGAAATATATATACTCTGAACACGTGCATTATTTTGAAAAAATCGTTGCCTTTAGCATGGCCATCGTCAATAAAATCATTGCCCAGATTATCCCAATTGAGATTAGACAGGTGTTTCCTAAGTCCATATAATCTGCACAACGAGAATCGGGGACATTTACAGTGTTATCCTTATTCTCGCACTTCCAGGTAATATTAAAAGTTACAGATTTGTGATCACTTGCATCAAGCTCATCAGTGATCTCCAGATTATTAACGAGAGTTTCTTCACTTGGCAAGACTAGGTCAAGCTAATTATTCCCTCTGGTAGTCTCGTTACACACTGGATCAGAAAGATTTCGTGTATTTCTTTAAGAAAGTCACGGGACTTTTAGTTTGGGTAATCGGGTCAACAACCAAAATGTTTCAGAGGCCTAGTATAAATTTCCCAAAAAATTTAGGTCACGTTTAATAATATCAGGGTTTAAAATTGTTTTTTTGGGTTTATTTTTCAATATAAAAGTACGGGGGTAAAAAACGGGTTTTACAAATTCTTGTGGCAGTGTGTTTTTTTAACCACCCCAAACATTTTTCACGGACCTTTATTTTGTTTAAAGCATCATGGTTTTTTAAGTGGTCTTTGTTTTATTTTTGAGGTGAAAGGTAGGTGTTTTTCTTAGCAAAAACATTTTTTAAAACTTATAATAAGCATTCACGGGGAAAGCTTTTGACAAGCAGGAGGTTTATTATTTTAATTTTTTTTTTTCCTGTAAATTGATGTAAAAAATTTCTGCTTATTTTTTTTGCTCTGAAATTTAATGATAAATTAATGAAAAAATTATTCTCCCTTATCTTATAATTGTTTTTTGTCTTTTTTTTCAGCGCACCGAGAAAACTGTGCTTTCTATGTAAAAGGGGAAAACACCCATGCAAGGGGTTTCCCCATTTTCATCAGGAGAAACGGGTCACCTCGTCAATCTTTGGGAAACCCCAGGATGAAAAATTTGTTCAAAATCCGCCTCTCTTAAAAACCCGAAAAAAAATTTTTGTTTACCCCCACACAATAAAAAACTGCGGTCATGAAATACTTTGAAAAAGGGTTGGGGACAAATCCAGCCCGGGGATTAAAGTTTTTAAATAAAATTTTCTCCCCCACTGGTGACGTTAAGATAAGAAAAGGATTTCAGTGGTCCTCAGATTCGGGGACTTCTTAAAGATGGCGACCCCTAAATCAGATTTTCTTGGGGGGGAAAAAGCTGCTTGGGAAAAATTCAATTTAGTGGCGAGGGGAAATTTCTGGGAAACAAAAGGGAAAAACAACTATGAAGAATTGGTGGAAAACCTCATCAAGGTTTTAAAAGAACATGGGATGTAACATGTACTTAATACATTTGCTCGTTTGAATATTATTTAGCCCCGAAAAATTTTACCCTTAACTCAGTGATAATTGTTATTAGCCCAAAGGGGGGGGGGGTTTTTTTTCGGTCTGTCTGTACTTTAAGAGAGACTTCTGGGTTTAAGGATTATCGTGCTTTAAGTTAAAAATTTTTATAAGGGCTCGCTGTATCTTTAAAACGAATCCCGTCTTTGTTGAGACGTTTGTTTTAATTGGGTTTTTTTTTAGAGCTTTCATGAAAAATATTTGAAAAGACTCCCCCATAGAGTTTTTGATCATTGTACACAAACATTTTCGAGTAAGTCGTATGTTGCTGTTTTTTTTATTAAGTTTATCTTTATGGGATTAACCCCAACAGACAAAACTTTGTATTAATAATTTAATTTTAAATTAATTATTTTGTAAAAAAAGAAACACATTTTTTTTATTCGGGTGAGTCGGTCTAAATTTTTTAAGGACAATAGGGGCTAAATCAACTTGGAAAAAGCTTTTTTGTCCCATAGATTTTAAAAATATGAAAAGTGTTTTATTTGAATATTCCCAAATTTTAAATGGACAATATTTTATCAATATGGTTTTTTAAAATCTTAAACTGTACCATTCTCTGCCCTTTTTTTGGCGATTTTTAGTGGGCTGAAAAAATCAAACTTTGCCCCGTGTCCCCGCAATTTTTCTGCAAGCATTCTTTTGACCCCCTTGTCCCTTTGGGACCATTTTTCCATAGGTTTTTTATATTCTTGGTGAAACCTTTAAACCCTGGTTTTGTCACTAACTGCCCCCACAGTTTTTGCCCGGAAAAAAAAAATCTAAAGGGGAGGGCCAAAAAGTGGAAATTTTAAAAAGGCCCGAGTGCCGAAAAACTGCTCAGAAAAGTTTTTTAGGAACAACTGCCCTTTAGTGTGGGGCCTACCCGCCCCGAGTGTGGGAACCTACTGCCCCCAGTGTTTGGGGAAACCCATGCCCCCGAGTGTGGGGAAACCCAATGCCCTGATGTTGGGGGGAAACCCACTGCCCCCGGGTGTGGGAATACTGCCCTGAGTGTGGGAAAAAAATGCCCTTTAGTGTGGGAAAAATAATCAGAGTGTTGTGAAAAATTCTCTGAAACGAGTACGTGAACCTACTGCCCTGAGTGTGGGGGGGAAACCCAAATTTCCCCGAGTGTGGGAAACCCACTGCCCTGATTGTGGGAAAAACCCACTGCCCTGAGTGTGGGAACCCACTGCCCTGAGTTGGGGGGGAAACCCACTGCCCCGAGTGTGGGAACCTACTGCCCTGAGTGTGGGAACCTACTTTCCCTGAGTGTGGGAACCTAATCAGAAATGTTGTGAAATACTCGAGCGGGGTACCCGTGAACCTACGGGCCCGAGTGTGGGGAAACCCACTGCCCTGAGTGTGGGAACCTACTGCCCGATGTGGGAACCTAATGCCCTGGTATGGGAAACCCACTGCCCTGTGTGGGGCCTACTGCCCGATTGTTGGGGAAACTACTGCCCTGAGTTTGGGGGAAACCCCTGGCCCCGGTGTGGGAACCTTCAGCCCTGAGTGTGGGAACCCTACTGCCCTGAATGTGGGGAACCCTACTGCCCGAGTGTGGGGGCCTACTAAACCCTGAGTGTGGGAAAAAACCCCCCCCACTGCCTGAGTGTGGGAACCTACTGCCCTGAGGGGGGGAACCTACTGCCCTGGGTGGGGAACCTACGGCCCGAGTGTGGGGAAAACCCTACTGGGCCCCGAGGGGGGGAGGGAAACCCACTCGGTGTTGTGAAAAATACTCTCCCCGAGGGACTGTGAACCTTCTGCCCTGAGTGGGGAACCCACTCCCTGAGGGTGGGAACCTAATTTTCCCTGGTGTGGGAACCACTGCCCTGAGGGGTGGGGGAACCCAATGCCCCCGAATGTGGGCCTACTGCCCTTTAGTGTGGGAAAAACCCATACCCCGAGGGGTGGGAACCCCTGCCCTGGTGTGGGAAAACCATTTCCCTAGTGTGGGAAACCTATGCTGGCCCAGTGTGGGAACCCCACTGCCCTGAGTGTTGGGGGAAACCCACTGCCCCGAGTGTGGGAACCCACTGCCCCGAGTGTGGGAACCTATGCCCTGAAAGGGGGGAACCTTTCTGCCCTGAGTGTGGGGAAACCCACTGCCCCCGAAATTTTGGGAAAAAACCCACTGCCCTGAGGGGGTGGGAACCTATCAGAAATGTTGTGAACATACTCTGAGCAGACTGTGAACCCCACTTTCCCCGATGTGGGAACCTACCCGCCCTGATGGGGAAACCCACTGCCCGGGTGGGAACCTACTGCCCTAGTGTTTGGGGAAAAAACTGCCCCGAGTGTTGGGGAAAAATATTACCCTTTATGTTTTTAACCTACTGCCCTGTTTGGGGAAACCCACTGGGCCCCCCCGTGTGGGAACCTTTCTGCCCTGAGGGGGGAAAAAACCCACTGCCCTGAGTGTGGGAACCCCAATCAGAGTGTTGGGAACATACTCTGGGAGTACTGTGAACCACCCCCCTGAGTGTGGGAAAACCCACTGCCCTGAGTGTGGGAACCTTTCTGCCCCCAGTGGGGGGGAACCTACTGCCCTGAGTGTTTGGGAAAACCCATTTGAGTGTTGTAAACATACTCTGAGCGGGGGTTTTGTGAAAACCTTTCTGCCCGATGTGGGAACCTACGCCCTGAGTGTTGGGGGTACGGGCCCCGAGTGTGGGAACCTACTGCCCGATGTGGGGGAAACCCAAATGCCGAGTGTGGGAACCCACTAAAAGTGTTGTGAACCAAAACTCGAGCGAGTATGTGAAAACCCACTGTCCTGATGGGGAACCTTTCTGCCCCGAGGTTTTGGGGAAACCCAATGCCGAGTGTGGGAACCTACGCCCTGAGGGGTGGGAATAACTTGCCCCGGGGTTTTGGGAACCTACTCAAAGTGTTGTGAAAAATATTTTGAGCGAAAATACTGTTTAACCTACTGCCCCGGGGTGTGGAACCTTTCTGCCCCTGAGTGTGGGGAAACCCACTGCCCTGGGGTGGGGGAACCTACTGCCCTGAGTGTGGGAAAATACTCAGAGTGTTGTGAACATACCTGAGCGGAGTACTGTGAAACCCCACTTTCCCTGAAATGGGGGAAAACCCACTGCCCTTAGGGGTGGAACCTTTCCCGCGCTGAGTGTGGGAACCTACTACCATTGTGGGAACCCCTGCCCTGAGTGTGGGAACCCACCCGCCCCGGGGTTGGGAACCTACTGCTCTGATGTGGGAACCTTCTGCCCTGAGTGTGGGGAACCCACTGCCCTGAGTGTGGGGAAACCCACTGCCCCGAGTTGGGGAAAACCCACTGCCCCGAAATGTGGGAACCTACTCAAGTGTTGTTTAACATATCCCGAGGCGAGTACTTTTTTGAAAACCCATGCCCTGATTTTGGGAACCCCACTGCCCTGAGTGTGGGAAAAATACCCGCCCCGAGTGTGGGAAACCCACCCGCCCCGAGTGTGGGGGAACCCACTGCCCTGAGTGTTTGGGGAAACCCATTAAACCCCAGGGGTGGGAAAACCCACTGCCCCCGGTCTTGGGAAACCTACTGCCCCGAGGGGGGGTGGGGGAAAGTTTCGCCCTGAGTGGGGAACCCCTGCCCTGAGTGTGGGGAACCCAAATCAGAGTGTTGTGAACAACTCTGAGCGAGAAATGTGAACCCCCACTGCCCTGAGTGTGGGAACCTACTCCAAAATGTTTTTGAACATATCTGAGCGAGTACTGTGAACCTAAATGCCCCCGGTGTGGAAAAACCCACTGCCCTGAGGGGTGGGAACCCCACTGCCCCGAGTGTAGGAACCCTACTGCCCTGAGTGTGGAACCTTTTCTTTTGGGGAACCTATTTGCCCTGTTTGGGGGAACCTACTCCCTCTGATGGGGGAACCTACTCCCACTGATTGGGAAACCCCTACCCCGATTTTTGTGAACAAACTCTGAGCGATTTACTGTAACCTACTGCCCCCTGATTGGGGGAACCAAGGGCCCGGATGGGGGAACCTACTCCCCCTGATGGGGGAAACCTACTACCAGGGTTGTGGGAACCATTTGCCCTGATTGGAACCTCCCTCCCTGAGTGGGGGGAACCTCTGTTTTCCTAAAGGGGGGAAAACCTACTGCCCGGGAGTGGGGGAACCCCTACTGCCCTTTTTTTGGGAACCTACTGCCCTGAGTGGGGGGAACCACTCCCGGTGTGGGAACCTACCCCAAGTTTTTAAACAAACTCACAGTCTGTAAACCTATTTCCCTGATGTGTGAACCTATTTCCCCTGATTTTGGGAACCTACCCCCCTAAATTTGGGGGAACCCCTACTCCCTTTTTGGAAACCCTTTACTCCCCTTTGAGTGGGGGAACCTACCCCCCTTGATGGGGCCCCCTACTGCCCTGATGTTGGAACCTCACAATTGTTTTGAACATACTCTAGCGAGAAACGGGTGAACCACTGCCCTATGTTTTAACCTACTGCCCCGATTGGGGGAACCTACTGCCCTGAGTGGGGGAACCTACTCCCCCTGATGTGGGAACCAAACTCCCCTGAGTGGGAACCTACTGCCCCCCGAGTGGAACCTACCCCCCTAGTGTGGGAACCAACCCAAGTTTTGAACTACCGGAGCAAATTATGTAACCTACTTCCCTTTAAGGGGGAAACCAAAACGGCCCTGATGGGGAAACCCAACTGCCCTAAAGGTGGAACCTACTACCCATGAGTGTAGGCCCTACTGCCCTGAGTGTGGGAACCTATTTGCCCGTGGTGTGGGAACCTACTGCCTGAGGGGGGGAAACCTACTGCCCTGAGTGGGGAAAACCCCTTCGGGCCCTGAGTGGGGGAACCTACTGCCCTGATGTGGGAACCTAATCCCTAGTGGGGGAAAACCTACACAGAGTGTTTAACATATTTCTGACGATTTACGGGAACCTACCCCCTTTGAGGGGTTTAAAAACCTACTCCCCGGGGTGGGAACCAACCCCTGATTGGTAACCTCTGCTCTGGAGTGGGAACCTTTCTCCCCCTAGTGGGGGAACCTACTGCCTTGATTTTTGGGAACCCTTTACTCCCAAGTGGGGGAACCTACACAAGTTTTTGTGAACTTACCTGGCGATACTGTAACCAAATTTGCCCTGAGTTTTGTGAACCTATGCCCTGAGTGTGGGAACCTCCCGCCCGGGAGTGGGGGAAACCTACTGCCCAGGGGGAACCCCCTCCCGCCCGAGTGTGAACCAAATTTCCCCTAGTGGGGAACCTACTGCCCTAGTGTTTAAACCTACTGACGAGGGGGGAACCTACTCCCCTTTAATGTGGGAACCTACGCCCTGAGTGGTGAACCTACTGCCCTTTGAGTGGGGGAAACCTACTCCCCTTTGAGTTTGTAGCCTACGCCCTTGGGGGGAACCTACGCCCGAGTGGGGGAACCCCTACTCCCCCCTTATTTGGGGGAACCTACGCCCTGAGTGTTTTAAAACCCACGCCCGGGGATTGGGGTAACCAACCCCTAAAGTGGGGAAACCCTTCGCCCTGATTGGTGAACCTACTGCCCCTGATGGGGGAAACCACTGCCCGATGGGGGAAACCTACTCCCGATTGGGAACCTACTCCCTATGGTAAACCCTACGCCCTGATGTTAACCTACGCCCTGTTTGTGGGAACCTACGCCCCTAGTGTGGGAACCTATTTCCCCTTTAGTGGGGGAACCAAACTGCCCTGAGTGGGGAAAACCTACTGCCCGAAGTGGGAACCTACTGCCCTGAGGGGTGAACCTACTCCCCCAGTGAAAAACCCTTTAACTCGGGCAAGTATTGGAACCTACTAAACCTAAAACTAAAAATTGTAACTACTCTCGTTGTCACGTGACGAGGGAGACTCGGTCCCTTAACCCACAAACTAAAAATTAAACTGGTCACGGCCCTGGGGGAAAAACGTTTTAACCTGAACCACTAACTGCCATTTAAACTGGGTCACTTTACGGGGGGAAACCCCGTACCTGAACCACTAACTGCCACTTAAACGGGGTCATTGACTGGGAGACGTCATACCTAAACCCCTTTAAACTGCCATTTAAAAGGGGGTCACGTGACTGAGGAGACGTCTGTACCTAAACCCAATTTACTGCCACTTAAACTGGTCACGTCGAGGGAGACTCTGTACCTGAACCACAACTGCAAAAAAATTTGGGGTTTCACGTGACGAGGGAGACCAGAACCTAAACCACTAACTCCCTTTAAAACTGGGTCCCTGACTGAGGAACGTACCTAAAACCACTAACGAAACCCTTAAACTGGGTCACGGACTGAGGGGAAAACCGTCTGACCTGAACCATTTAAGTGCCACTTAAACGGGTCCGTGGAGGGAGGGAAACCCAAACCTGAACCACTAACTCCCCATTTTAAAACGGGCCCACGTACGGGAAGGGATACTCAGTACCAAAAAAACCCACTAACTGCAATTTAAAACGGGGTCACTTTACTGGGGGAAACTCTGACCTAACCACTAAGTCCAAACTTAAACTGGTCACTTTCTGGGGGAGACCCAGTAATAAAACCACTAAGGGCCACTTAAACTTTTCACGTGAGGGAGGGAGACCATACCTGAACCCCCTAACTGCAATTTAAACTGGTCACTTTACTGAGGAACTCTGTACCTAAACCCTCCAAGGGGGTGCCATTTAAACGGGTCACGAGGGGGAGCGCCATTCCCTAACCCAAAACTGCCACTTAAACTGGGTCCCCGTACTGAGGGAAAACGTCATTTCCTTTAAAACCACTAACGCAAAAAAAGGGGGTCACGTACTGAGGGAACTTTCTGAAACCCTAAACCCAAGTGCCACTTAACGGGTCCGGGACGGGGGGAACGCCAAACCCGGGAACCACTAACTCCCCTTTAAAACGGGGTCACGTGACTGGGGGAGCCTCATACCTAACTACAACTGCAATTTAAAAACCGGGGTAAAACGTGACGGGGAACGTCGTACCTAAAACCACAAGTCCCCTTAAACTTGGTCACTGACGGGGAGGGAAAGGGCCCAGTCCCTAACCACAAACCTGCCATTTAAAAACGGGGCCCAACGTGCCCTGAGGGAGACGCCAGTACCTAACCACAACTGCCAACTTAAACGGGGTTCACGTGACGGGGGGGAAAACTCAGTACCTAACCACAAACCTCCATTTAAAACGGGGTCACGTCGGGGATCGCCAGTCCCTGAACCACAAACTGCCATTTAAACTGGGCCCACGTGACTGGGGAACGTCATACCTAAACCCACAAAACTCCACTTAAACGGGTTCACGTAAACGAGGGAACGTCTTTACCAACCACTAACTGCCACTTAAACGGGGGTCCCCGTGACTGGGGGAGACGTCAGTACCTAAACCACTAACACCCCCTTTAAACTGGGTCAGGGACGGGGGAACGCCCAAGAACCTGAACCCAAACCCGCCACTTAAACGGGTTTCACTTTTACGGGGGAAAGGGCCCCGTACCTAAAAAAAAAAAAACTGAAACTTAAACGGGTTTTCCCACTACATGAAAAAAAACCCTTTAATAATAAACCTAATAAAAAAATATATTTTTTAACAATATTAGTTTTAAATATATAAAATAATAAAAAAAGGAAAAATTTTAAATATTTAAAAAATGTGGGGCCCAAGGGACCTAACCCGAAACAAACGGCTTTGGGCCAAACCCATAACAACGGGAAAGGGACCAACTATCATTTTTTTATTCAAACCACTTGGAAATAATTTAAGAAATCCCTCACAGGCTGATACGTATAATTCCAGAAAAATGTGAAAAACGCCCTTGCAGCCGAAACCTATCTCCTTGCTCACACCGTAACATTTACGACTGGCCCCCTTTACCCATATTTTAGGGGGTCTTTGAAAAATTTTTTTCCACTAAATTAAAAATAGACATGCCCTAAAGGCAGAATTTTTGATCGTGAGTAAATTTGGCACGTGTTACGGTAACGGGTTACAAATACTAGAGCTGGGCGACGCAAACCCGGATGCGCCCCCACATACAACTAATCCAAACAGAGAGGGCGGGTATACGGCTTGGGCATTCATACAATGTCAAAGTACAAAAACAATTAAACAATATAACATACATAAGTAGAACAAGGAATGGAAGCTTACGTAACTGAAACTGTAAAGCAATACAAGTATCTATAGGGACAACTTAAAACTTTAACAAAAGAAAAACGAACTCATACAATGGGTAAAAAAAAAATTTGATCGATCGTCTGTAAAAAAATGTATCCAAAGGATTCTGAGGAAAGGAAAAATATACAAAGAAAGAGTGTTTAACAAAAGGGGAGATTCGGGGCACCCAAATCTTTGACTGTTTAATTTTCCCGAAGGGGGAAGAAAAGGGAAAACAAAAAAAAATTCTTTTAATACTGATAATTTATAAATGAAAATTTTTCACCAAAACAGGGGATTTAAAATTTTCCCCCCAAAACCCGCAAGGGGGAGATTGACATTTAGAATGGGGGTCATCTCGGGAGATCAAACTCTTAGCCATTTGGGAAAACCCTGGGGTATTTTTTGAGGCAAATCTGGGAAATTTGGGAAATTACAAATTAAAAATTGAGGATTTCTCAATACCTTTTCGTTTTACGTAGGGAAAAAAAACATTCAGTTTTACGTCTGAAAATGAAACAGAGGAAGAAGTACAGGGTCAAAAGGGGGGCAATCTGTCACATTAATCTGGGTTTTGGGAAAATCATAAACATCACATACAAAAATTTTATAAGAACTAAAAAAGCGATTCTTTTTTTAAATGACCATTTCTAATTCCTCTAAAACCTTTTACTTTTACCAAGGGTATGTTTTAAAATACTCGATAAGGGCCAATAAAAATTTTGATCAAGCTTTGGCATTGCAAAAGTTTTTTTTAAAATTAAACACATAATCCCGAACCTACTTTGATTTTGGATGGCTTGCTCGAGTGTTTCGACTCTTTTAAAATTTGGGTGTTATTTAGAATTTTCACGGGTTTTTCTAAAAAAACTTTTTAGCTAAGCTGGTACGGGGTTTTTTTTTGAAAACATCAGGGGTTTTAATTTGAAATTTTTGGGGGGGTGCCCCTTTAGAAACATTGTAAGCCCAAAATTTTAAACACACTTTCCCATCAGTTAAAAACTTCATCCCAAGTTTCACTTTTGGGATTGAAATGGGTCTCAAACAAACAATTTTTTCTTATTTTGGGTTTGTTCCGTAACCCCCGCTGGAAAGGGTGGTTTAAAAAATGGGGGGGATTAAGAACTTTACAAGGGTTGAAAAAATTTTTTTTTTTTTTTTTTAAAATTTTATTACAAATTCACCTCCATTATCTGTTACCTTTTGGGCCCCTTTGGATTGGGAATGCCTGCAATAATGCTTTTTTTTAAACGCTTTGCTATGTCCGGGATTTTTATTTTGGGAATAGGGCCCAACTCACAAAATCTGGGGAAAAAGGGCCCACCCTTTAAAACACAGATGTTTTTACCTTGGGGGGAACATTTGGGAAAATTTTTAACAAATCTAGCGCAACCCCCTTTCCCAAAAGGTTTTTGCTAGATAGTTGGAAAAACTTGGATTGGATTAAGAAACCATTACATTGGGTTTTTTTTTTCTTTCATAAAACACAATTTTTTTAACATACTCCCGAAATACATTGCCATAAGAGGCCAAAAGTATTTCAAACTGGCTTGTTTTTAAATTTAAAGTCCATACCAAGGGGGGTGCAAAAACCTGGTACATCGTGAAAATAGCTTGGGGAACAAAATTCACTAGGGGGACGGTTGGGAAATTTCTAACGGTATACTCTTCTGCAGGAGTAAAACCCCAAATCGGCTGTTCGATACGAATTCCCTTGGGTTTATTTACAAACACGGGGGGTGCTGGTGGCCCTTTACAACAAAAAGATCTTCCTGAGCAAAAATCGAATCACACCCAAACCAAAATGGGATCTGTTCGTTGAGCATTCTTTACATCTTCACACAAATGGAGGGGCGCAGTTTTCTTTTTACTAACAGGGCGCGTTAAAACATCTCAATACATTTTTACTTGCCAGGAAAAAGGGTCAAAAGGGGAAATTTAACTCTTTTTATAGTCAAGGTCCTCTGGCTAAAAATTTCCCCTAGGTTTTTTTGTTCTGGAATAAGGAATTTAGTGGGGCAGGGGGGTTCAAACATAAAAAGAGTCTGATAAATAATGTCTCGGGAAATGCTTTAAAAAAAAACCCTACTATTTCTAAAGCTTCTTTCTCATTTTCTGGGATAATTAAAGTTTAACCTTTGTAAGGGCTCGGTAGCAAATTGGGAACTGCGTTGTACTTTCCATCGGTCTTCTGAGCTAGTACGCACCTAAACCAATTGAACAACATCATTGTAAATAAAGGGCTTTAAAAAAAACTGGAAATTTCCAAAAAAGGGGAGCAGATTTTTGCTTTTTTTTGAGAAATTTTGGAAAGCCCTTTTTTTTGACGGGAAGGCCAAAAAAAAAAGGACACTTTCTTAAGCCCCAAATCAGTTAGAGGGGCACTATGGGGAAAAATTGGGGATGAAGGATCTATAAAAACCTGCTAAGCCCACAAAGGGTCTTAACCCTCAGCAGTTTTTGGGGTTTAAAATTTAGTAAATGCAGTTTTCTTTACTTTTGGGCAGCCCAAAACCCCCCAGGAGGACTACGGACCAAGAAACTTAATTCAGATCTGAAAAAAATTTACATTTAAAACAGTTTGATCTTTAAATTGCTTTTTCAAAACTTTCCCAAATACTACTCAAGTCCCTTTTTAATGTTTTCCCCCCTTTTTTAGACAGGGCGATTAAAGTCATCAAGTACAAAACCCTAATTTCATTACCTATAACTTCTAAAAAATATTATCCCGAGGGCCCTTTTTAACTGATAGGGGGAAAAACGTAATCCAAAAACCCCTAAAAGGGGGGAAGTGATAATGACCCCGGGAGGAGTAGAGAATGCATTAGCTCTTTTGGGTGTCCTCGGAAGAGGGAATTGCCCAAAAAACCCTTTTAACAAAACTAGGGTTTTTAAAAACTTTTTTTATCTCCGAAAAATTAAATAAAAAATCACCCAGTAAGGGAGTGGGAAACGATCTGGGAAAGTTTTTTGCGTTAACTTCCCAAAATCAATCACTGGCGCCAAGTACCACCTCTTATTAAAAAGTAAACAGGGCATTCCAAGGGGAATTTCTAGGGCAATAACTCCAAACCCTCAAGCATTTTTATTTATTTAATTCTTTTGCCCAGCAACTTGGGGAAGAGGCTTTTTGTACGCAGTAAGTAAAATGGTTTGTCCAAGGTTTAATGGAAATTTCATGGGAAAAATAAGTTTTTAAACCCATCTTCTCAACCCCGGTAAAAGCAAGGTTTAAAACGTTTTTTTCAACAGAGTCAAAAAAACACTTTACTTCATTAAGTCAGTGGGGGCTAAGGGCTTTCTCCCCCAAATGGGGGAAAAAGATTGATCCATGAATGTATGGAGTTTCCCCCCCAAAATAGCACCCCACCCACCCGGTCCCGTGACAACCATCCTCAAACCCGAACAGGTAAGGATAAATTACAAGGGCCCAAAGAGAAAGGGATTTTTCTCGAGGCAACACTGTGAACCGAAGTGGGTTGGGCCCGGTAGAAATTTGGGTCTTACTTTTCTCTTACAACATGTTTAAAGGGTGGGTTTAAAAAATATGCCTTTTACTTTGAAACTCACTGCAACTGGGCTTATCCCCCACTGGGAAACCCAGGAACAACTAAGACCCTAGTGAAGCACTAGCCGCAACAGAACCTTTTTTTTCTGCAGACGGCATTTACAAACAACAAAGATGGCATTAAATATTTTTTAAGTAATTGGGTTTTTCCCGTAAGGCGTCCCCTGTGGAGAAACTACTACTCAACTTTGCAGCAGGCCGGGATGGTTTGCACTCAAGGGAATCTGAGTGTCCTCGAAAACTAAGGGTCGGACTATCCTGCAAGTCTGATGGGAAGGTGGGGAAACCTGGGTGGAGTGACCGAATTACCAGTTTTCCTGACCGCTTGGGTAAACCCATGGAGAACATTTTGCTTTTAAGACTTAATCTGTAAACAACCTGCAAAGCAGTATAACAGATTTTTGATCCAACTGGTAACCCCCGAAAAAAAACGACAAGTCGTCAATTTGGGCATGGGCCCTCGAAAGGTTTGTCACAATGCAAAATCCCCCGCAAAGGAAGCCCCAAAACCCATTAAAAGGCACCAGGAAAAATAATCTGGTCACAACAAGGAAGGAAACATGGGAAATCTCTACCCTTGGGTAAAAAGGTTAAAGGAAAATCCCGACCTCGGACACGCAGGTAAACCAATACTCCACAAAAGGGGGCCCCTGATCGGTTCTACGGGGAAAAACATGTCCCTAACGGGTTAACCTTAAAAAAACTAAAACCCAATAATATTGACTTTCCACCAGAAAATCCCTGAACAAATTAAAAGGGGGCCCCCATTATAAACCCGATCCCTTTCACATAGGGGCCCTTTGGTTCCCTTTGGGAAATTTTGTGCAAACAAAAATTTATTTTCAAACAAAAAGACTTTTTTCTACTTCATCCCCAATAAACACTATTCAAGACATTAACAACATCAACAGCAGGGTTGTCCCTTACGAAACCCGCTTTAAAGGGTTTAAAGGGAATTGGGGAAAAAGGGGGTGGGGTACTCATTATCACCTACTGTCACCCTTGGGCGGTTTTGACTGGGGGGGCTCGAAATTCCCTCCCCCAATTTGGGAAAAACAGCCCCTTTTTTGGTTATTTTGGGAAATTGGGAAAAAATGGCCCCGGTTCTGGGTTAAATTTTTAAACCCATATCTGTTGCTCAACGGGGTTTTGCGGTTTGGGAAAGGGCCACGGAAAGACCTAATACTGAAGGTTATAAAGCATTGCACTCAAAGGTCCCTGTCCCTGTAATTTTTTATAATTTCATAAAAAAGAACTTGGGGGCCCCAAACATCAGTACACGTCTCTTAGTTTAAATATCAACAATTAATTGCAAATTGGGCCCCGGGAAAACCCCGTTGTAACAATTCCGCCGACTATGGGTTTCATGTTTCGGAATGTACTATGAATACTACGAGGTGGGGGTAACACTCTGTCCCCTGGTTCTTGGGGGATCTCTGAATGGTTGAAAGACCACGTTTTGGGCTCTGTGGTGCAAACAAGAGGGGGTGGGAGGGCTGAGGCATATGTTGACAATTTTTTTGATACAAGGGGGAAATACCCGGGGGCACAAGGAAAAGTAAAATAATTTTAAAGGGGTAAGTGGTTCCATGTCACAGTTTAGGATGATCCTCATAAAGCACACACAAAGCAGGATTAGGTTTTTTTTAATTGCTCCAAAACTCCAATTTTGCAAACGATGCTGGGGATGGTTTATCCTCGGGCAGGGAAAAAAAATGAAAGAAATTTTGGGCCGCCATTGATAAAAGATGTAAAAGTTTTTTAATCCCAACACAAATCAAATCAACGAATTTATTACTCATGGGTGTGCATTCCCCAAATTTTCCCCCCAAAAACAAAGGGGTCACTTTTTTACTGGAAAAAAAAAAGGGAAAAAAATCCCGTTTTTTCTATTGTGAACCCCTTTGTAAATTCCTGAAGTCTCCAAACAAAAGGGGATCAAAAACGTGAACAGCCCGCAGGGGTCGATAAAAAGCATTTTTTTAGCAAGTCTGATAAGAAAATTTTCCCCCTGAAGGGGACCTTCCCAAAAAGACACTAGCACGAAACAATCTGCAAAAACCCGCTTCAAGACATGTACATGGGGCCCTTGAATAAAGTAACGCACAAGGGAACCAGTATAAATAAAATTTTTTCTCGGTATCTGGGTCGGTCTGTCAGTCGCTAAGAAACTGTGAGGACTGATGACAGGGGCAACAGTAGCCTGAGAGGTCGGAGTGTCGACATTCACTAAAGTATCACTTGACGGTATGTGAGACATAATGGCAAAGTAGCACGAGAATAAATAAGGCAAAAATAATGAACAATAAAAATGATATAAAATGCTAGAATTGAAATAAAAGATATACAACTAATTCTGCAGAAGTAATAAAAAAAAATGTCTAAGATACACTGCAAGAGGAAGGACAACTCAAGGTCAAGAAAAAATTTACATTGAAATATACAAGTAAAAATATTACTGGAGACTGAATTAAATGCAAAATGAGCTGTCTTTACTCTTGCTAATAAAGAAATTAATTAATTAAATTTTAAATCAAAGTAAAAGTATAAAATAAAATTATTAAATTGTTAACTGGGAAATTTAAGTATTTTCTAAGAATGCATAGACAAAATTAAAATATAAATCATAAAAATATTAATAAAAGAAAATAATTCACTGCAGAACAAGTGCAACAAAATAATTCACTGCAGAACAAGTGCAACAAAATAATTCACTGCAGAACAAGTGCAACAAAATAATTCACTGCAGAACAAGTGCAACAAAATAATTCACTGCAGAACAAGTGCAACAAAATAATTCACTGCAGAACAAGTGCAACAAAATAAAGTGTAGAAATAATCACTGCAGTAATAAAGTGTCACTGGGAAAACTCAGGTTAAATAATGAAATTAAAATATGAAGAAAAAAAAATAAACTGATTGAACACTTTAACTCTTAATTGTAAATTAGACAAAACAATTTACTCAAGCAGAGTAAAGAAAACACTTTACGTTAAAAGTAATTAAAATTTCATCAAGAGTGAATTTGTTCAAAGAAATATAAAAATATGAATAAAATAAAACAAAGGAACAAAACGGGTAGGTTAACACTTACAGTGGCGGGGCACACTTCATTATTATAATATATTCTTACAACAAAATCCTGCTGTGACTGATACGACAATACAACAAAATCTTGCTGTGACTGATGCGACAAAAATTTGCTGGCAAAAATAATGGTACACAATCTGCGAAAAAATTAGAGGAATGAGACACTGCTGGCATACGAAAAAAAGACACACATAGAAATAAATGGATAATTTGGTATACTGGGGTGAATATCACTGCATGAAATACAATGACAATTACAGGAGAATACAACGCTGAAAGAATACAATAAAAAAATTGAATCACTTCACACAGAGTGACTGACTGGTACACTACACAATAATACTTACTACAGACAGGAGTAGCATAAAGAAAAAAAAACACAGATAAAAAAAAAATATAAGATAAGTGAAAGCACTGAAAAATATTATAAAAATAATGAGTCAAAGAAATACTGCGTTTACACTGAAAACACAAGGTTTAGAGTACACAAGCAATTTACTATAAATGTCTCACACACGCAAATGTCTTTAAATGCTAGAAAAATGACTCTAAATTATCACTGAAGTCTGTAGTAGTCGGGTGATTACTGGTGATGAGGGTAGGTCTTAGGTTGTCCTGCGCGGTGACTGACGCCTCCTACACCCACTGTTGTTGGAAGAAATGTGCTCACTCGGTGAACTCCCATAATTGGATTTTATCGTTAGCGCTCACTTACAATCTCTTGACCAATTATGTGAGCCAAAACAGTAGTAGGACCCGGTACAAGGGTGCAAACAACCACAGGTAGATGAGGTGGGTGTCTGGTGGTGGGTGGATAGTGTGTGGAGGGAGAGAGTATGGTGGGTGAGACTCTCGCTGGGGCACTGCCGCACACCCCACTCTACCCACGAAGGTGGCTTGATAAGCCACTATGCCACAGGAATGGTGAAAACCACTCTTAGCATCCAACAGGGAGCACAAAGCGATATAGACAATACTTCAGAGGAACTTGGCTTACTTCTTACTGCGTGGCTTACTTCTCTCTCTCAGCTGGGTTAGAAGCTGGGTTGGCTGACTGGCTTACCCCACGAGAATGGCTGACTGGAAGACGTGTAACGATGCACAAAGCACGGAGGAGCAGTTGGATGACAGGAGACAGGCTGGATGATAGGCTGACTGGCGTTCACTTCCACAGTCTGGCTTACTGCTGGCTTAATTGCAAAATCCGGGTCAACCCCTCGGAGATTGAAGCAATTAGCACACGAACTAAGCCAGGAAGCTTGAAACGGCTGCAACAGGCTCGCAGGCTGGAGGTGGTGAGTGAGAGTAGTGCTGGTGGGTGACGGTTCACCTTTGACCCTGCCGCTACTCACAAACAGCCTTCTAACGTCTTGAATTACCCTTAAAAACGTAAATCCACGCTCCACACCGGTGCCACCATTTATCATGTGGGAGTTCGACACGTGGATTAGGTAAGAAATACTCACGTAGGCTGGTAGTACATATAATTACAGATAATGTGTGTAACGCCCTTGCAGCCGTACCTATCTCCTTGCTCACACTCGTAACACTGACTGACTGGCCGCCCGTACCCATATGTGAGAGGGTCTTTGAATAATGTCAGGTCAGCTCAATATGAATAGACAGTGACTCAGGCAGAGACGGTTGGTCGTGAGTCAACTGGCACAGTGGTTACTGGTAACTGGTTACTACTACTGAGACTACCCGTAACAACGGGCATGGACCTACCCGTAACAATGGGCATGGACCTACCCGTAACAACGGGCATGGACCTACCCATAACCACGGGCATGGACCTACCCGTAACAACGGGCATGGACCTACCCGTAACAACGGGCATGGACCTACCCGTTACAATGGGCATGGGCCTACCCGTAACAACGGGCATGGACCTACCCGTAACAACGGGCATGGACCTACCCGTAACAACGGGCATGGACCTACCCGTAACAACGGGCATGGACCTACCCGTAACAACGGGCACGGACCTACCCGTAACAACGGGCATGGACCTACCCGTAACAACGGGCATGGACCAACCCGTAACAACGGGCATGGACCTACCCATAACAACGGGCATGGACCTACCCGTAACAACGGGCATGGACCTTCCCATAACAACGGGCATGGACCTACCCATAACAACGGGCATGGACCTACCCGTAACAACGGGCATGGACCTACCCGTAACAACGGGCATGGACCTACCCGTAACAACGGGCATGGACCTACCCATAACAACGGGCATGGACCAACCCGTAACAACGGGCACGGACCTACCCGTAACAACGGGCACGGACCTACCCCTAACAACGGGCATGGACCTACCCGTAACAACGGGCATGGACCTACCCGTAACAACGGGCATGGACCTACCCGTAACAACGGGCATGGACCTACCTGTAACAACGGGCATGGACCTACCCGTAACAACGGGCATGGACCTACCCGTAACAACGGGCATGGACCTACCCGTAACAACGGGCATGGACCTACCCATAACAACGGGCATAGACCTACCCGTAACAACGGGCATGGACCTACCCGTAACAACGGGCATGGACCTACCCGTAACAACGGGCATGGACCTACCCGTAACAATGGGCATGGACCTACCCATAACAACGGGCATGGACCTACCCATAACAACATGAAAGTACATAAGAATTAACTAATTTCATTTGAGAAGCATTTAACTTTTCAAAAATTGTTGAACACCTGTTGTCTATGTTCCCCATCAGTAAAATGGGTACCTGGGTGTTAGTCGACTGGTGTGGGTCGCATCCTGGGTGCTAGTCGACTGGTGTGGGTCGCATCCTGGGTGCTAGTCGACTGGTGTGGGTCGCATCCTGGGTGCTAGTCGACTGGTGTGGGTCGCATCCTGGGACACTGACCTAATTTTAGCTCATAAAATACGTGCTAAAGGAATAACTGGGAAAGTGGGGAGATGGATCTTCAACTTCCTAACAAATCGAGCACAAAGAGTAGTGGTCAACAGAGTTAAATCGGAGGCTGCCATAGTGAAGAGCTCTGTTCCACAAGGCACAGTACTCGCCCCCATCTTATTCCTTATCCTCATATCAGACATAGACAGAGATATACACCACAGCACCGTATCATCCTTTGCGGATGATACTAGGATCTGCATGAGGCTGTCATCTGCTGAGGACGCGGTTAACCTCCAAGAAGATATAAACAAAGTTTTCCAGTGGGCAACGGTAAACAATATGATGTTCAATGAGGACAAATTCCAACTACTCCGTTATGGAAAACTGGAGGAGATAATAGCTAGAACAGAGTATACTACTGACTCCGGCCATACAATAGAGCGAAAAAATAATGTAAGGGACCTGGGAGTAGTAATGTCTGAGGATCTCACTTTCAAGGATCACAACAGTGCCACGATCGCAAGTGCAAAGAAAATGATAGGATGGATAATGAGAACTTTCAAAACGAGAGATGCCAAGCCAATGATGATCCTTTTCAAATCACTTGTTCTCTCTAGGCTGGATACTGCTGTACATTAACATCTCCATTCAAAGCAGGTGAAATCGCTGATCTAGAGAGTGTACAGAGATCCTTTACTGCACGTATAAGTTCTGTCAAGCACCTTAACTACTGGGAACGCTTGGAAGCACTTGACTTGTACTCGTTGGAACGCAGGAGGGAGAGATATATTATAATCTACACTTGGAAAATCTTGGAAGGAATGGTCCCCAAATCTGCACACAGAAATCACTCCCTACGAAAGTAAAAGACTGGGCAGGCGATGCAAAATGCCCCCAATAAAAAGTAGGGGCGCCATTGGTACACTAAGGGAAAACCTCAAGTGTCCGGGGCCCAAACCTGTTCAACAGCCTCCCATCAAGCATTAGGGGAATTGCCAATAAACCCCTGGCTGCCTTCAAGAGAGAGCTGGACAGATACCTAAAGTCAGTGCCGGATCAGCCGGGCTGTGGCTCGTACGTTGGACTGCGTGCGGCCAGTAGTAACAGCCTAGTTGATCAGGCCCTGATCCATCGGGAGGCCTGGTCATGGACGGGCCGCGGGGGCGTTGATCCCCGGAATAACCTCCAGGTAACCAGGGTTAACAGTGAATTATCGGTCAAAGAAGTCCAGTCAGTTTGACTGAAGTTAAAATCCCCCACTATTCCCCCAAAGTTTCGTCTCTAAGAAGTCTCCCTCTATTTTACACCTAAAATTAGTGTTTCTTGACTTTCTAGAAATTCTACTCAAACAGATTCCATTACTAATCCATTAGCTTTTATACATTTTTTAAGCAACATTTCATATTTTCTCATACACTGTGGCATACAAAGAGTACATCACCTTTATTCGGCGTATGTACACACACTCACATAGGCTACTCTCAACCAGCAAACCAGGTGCTAAGGGTTTAACAGAAGGGAGCCTCATCATTAAATCAGTACCTTCGTTCAGCCAATCATATTGTGGGTCTGACAATTGCGAAGGTGATGTGGTAGCACTTACAGTTCACTCTTGCCAGATTCACCCAGCCACTGTTTGAACACGGTTGTCCTCTCTGTCTTTAGGCTGTTGTCTTGCCTCTTGACTTACCGTGTTGTACACTTATATTTCTAAATTTACTTGGTGAAGTAAAATATAATTAAAGTCTACTGCAGTGCTTATTTCGCTCCTAGCTCCCATTATGGCCAGGTTAACAGGCCTTGATTACCTGAAACCATAATATGGGAAGCCTGTCCAGGAGCAAGAGCAGGAGCTGGAGCTGGACTTAGTGCAGGGGCTGGACTTAGAGCTGAAGTTGGAGCAGGAGCTAATCTTTGTATCATTTAGGTAACTTACTATCTGGCATTGCATCTGCTTGGCCAACACTTCCAATTATTGAGTGTGAACTTTGCATTCGCTTCACTATTGTCAGCCTTACTATTGTGTGTGAGTATTCTGCAGTTGGCTTTGCTTTTGCATGTCAGCCTTGCTACTGTGTGTGTGGATTCTGCAGTCGTACTGTGCATAGCTGCTTGAGCGTGTATTGCAAACATTATGTTATGTTGGAGTTAATGCTACCTATGCGAGTCCGACGATTGGTGTCCGAGTTCACTTTATTAAACCTGCCTAAGCTTTCTCTACAGCGTTGTTGTCGAATTGCTCGTTCTAATGGTATTGAATATCAAAATACTCTTACTGCTGCACAGTTTCGTGACATTATTCATACAAAGTTGAAAGCTGAGGCAGCCATGGAAGATAGGATTGACGTTTCTCCCTCTGCAGGAGTGGTTAGTCGCAGATCTCTACATAGATTCTTGCAGAATAATGGGAGACGCAACACCTGAACTCTCAAACCAGCAGTCTCGTGAAACAACAGGTGTCTCAGGGTTATCTAAAGGCAAGTCCACTTCATTGGCACTCGAGTTAGCAAAAATCAATCTTGAGCAGACCAAAGAACAGTGAGCATAAGCTAAGGAAGAGCTTGATGGAGATGAGGAGAGAAGGCAGTTCATACAAGTTGTAAATGACTTTAGTTTGCAAAAGGCTGTACAGCTAGTCTCTCGTTTGTTGAAGCCGAACCTGAACAGTTTTTCGAGGCATTTGAAAACTAGGCTCGATCTTTAAGGTGACCTGAAGTGCACTGGGCAGCATTGTTGTTTGGTAAGGCACAGGAGTTTACATCTGTGTTGAATGACCATCATTTTGGCAACTATCGGGCGGTGAAAACTACGGTCTTGGGGGCTTATCAGTGTATTCCTGCCAAGTACAGAAAGGAGTTCAAATTAAGCAGACGACAGCTGGGTCAGTCTTATGTCGACTTTGTAAGACAGCAGACCGAAGTCTGCTGTCTGACAAAGGTTCGCAACTTCCTTCAAGATCATTCGTTGGCTACTGCATTGGAAGCAGCCAGTTTGGCTGTTACTTTTGAAACTAACCACTTCTTGTCCGAGCGGTCATACTTTTCTCCTCAGCAACCTGGCATGAGCAGAGATCGACAGAGAAGAGTTCCTGAGTGGAGGACGAAGTACCAGGATGTAGGTGAATGATGACGGCAGCCAATAAATCACATGGCGAGCCATATTACTCAACTTATAGTCAATCTGGTGAGTGATGTTATACCATTCAATATGGTGAGCCCGACGTTAGTATCCAGAGTGGCGTAAGCCACAACATCAGCAAGGACCCAAGGTTAAAGGGGAATCGTGTTTTCTTTGACATAAGCCTGGCCATTTACGACCCAATTGTCCACTTAAACTCCAACCAGTAGGGTCAGTTACTAATATTCCTATGGAAATAACCCAGAAAGAGGTAGAATGCGGGATGGTACTTGTCATATCTCTCTTCAGGACAAATCAAAGAAAATGGAAGTACGAACATTTAGAGATACTGGGGCGTATTGCTCTTTAATACGAGAGGGAGTACTTCCCCTCTGGGTACAAACTTCATTATCCTCCTCACTTCTTTTAGGCATTTGGGGGACGGCATTTTCTGTCCTTTTAATAAAATATACGTGGAGAAATTTTTCCTGGTATTTGACTGTGGGGTTTTTCGACAGATTTCCCTCTGAAACTGGTGTTTTTAGGGGAAATTAAAATTAATTTCTATAAGTGTCTGGACCCGAAGTTGCAAATTCTTCTCCGATTTTGGGCATAACTCTGCAAAATCCCAAGGAAATCGTGAGATTTTAAACCCAGTTTGGGACGACTCTACTGGGAACCCCAAATTTTGTTTCACAAGGAAAATGGCCGGGCCTCGAAAATTTATGAACAGCCCCAGAAAACCCTTTCCCCGTTCCGGGGTTGCGGGATTGTCAGATGTCTCTGTTTCCAGGCGAGGAACTGTCCTTTCAGAAAGAACAGCAAAACCCCTTATTTCATATTCAAGGGTTTATTTGGACGAATTTAGTTGTAAAAGGAATTATTATTTGGGGGTGTACATGACAAAACCCCCTTTTGTTTGCGAGCTTTAGGGGGCGGGCTTAAAAATTAACAAAAAATAACAAGCAATGAAAGGTTCAGTGGTAAAAATTACCGAAAAACAATTTACAATAAAAAGTAAAATTGGTTTTTGAAACAATGAAATTTAAAACTTTTCGATTTGAAGCTTTAAATTTGTCAAATTTGTTGCATTCCAAGTATAACAAAAAAGATGCAATTTCTGTAGTTGTTTTGGTTTTTAATTAAGATTTAAGTAACGGGAATTTTTGGGTAATTTAAAATTGAAGTAAATATTTAGTCCGGGGCGAGAAAGGGGGTTTTTTTAAAAGGTTTTAAATTGATTTTCAGGCCTATTTTTTGGTATGTTCTGGTAATGAATTCGTTTTTGGGGGGCCCTTTTGTCATAGATTGTTACACAGTGAATGGGGGACATGGGGTACATAAAAAAGGTCTGTGGCTTGGTTTTGTGGTGTCCTTTTAAGGTTTAGTGGAGGGTTTATGTTTGCGGTTTTGTTCTTTTGTAGTGGCATTTGAATACGTGTATGCTTTTTATGGTGAGCAAATTTAGATTTTTGAATGAGGTTGAGTTTCTGTCACGAGTGGGAATTTGTTATCATTCTGATTGACCCTTTTTGGGGTTATTAGGGGCCTTATGTGATTTAATGTTGTTGATCCCTATAAAAATTCATAGGAATAAGGGTAGATGAGTGGTGATACAGTGCGGGGGAAAGGATTGTGGAACATAGTATGTATCTTAGATATTGCCTACGTCTTAGAGATTTTTTTGGGGAAATTTTTTTGAATGTTTGGAAATTTTGAGGCTACTGTCTAGGGGGTTTTGGGTTTTTTCCCTCGTGGTTTGTAAGGGGTGATCCTTTTAGGTTATTTTAAGGGAACATTTGCAGCTCTTTTTCCAACGAATAAATGGGTTTTGTCAGTATTTGGGGGTAAGTTTTTTCGTCATCTCCAGGTAGATATTTCTGAAATTAGCATTGACAGTTTTGGCAGTTGGCTGGGTTTCGGTGTGAGAAACTATAAGTGTCATCTGCAATTAAAAATGGGTTGAGTAGCTGTGATGCATTCGTAGGTCATGATGTAGATAAAGAGGGTCTAGGACACTCCCTTTTGGGACTCTTATTTGGGACAGTATTGGTTTTTTTACTAAAAGGGATGATTTAGGTAGTTGAGGGGGTGGCCCTTATACCATAGTGGTAATTTGTGTGCAGAAAATTTATGTCGACTGTATCAAAAAATTTATGTAAGTCATAAAATTTTCCCTTGGGGCTTCTTTCTTCCCGAGAGTGGGTATATATTAAAATGTATGTGTATAATAGCATCATTTGTGCTTTTTTTTTTCCTGAATCCAAACTGACGGTGTTTAGTTGTTGAGTAGGTAGGAAAGATCCGTTTGAATTAATTTTTTGTTTTTTAGAGGGAGTGGTTTTTTTTTTGGGTTTTTAGTTTTCAAGTCGGTTTATCATCCCTTGTGGACGGGGTTTTTGGGTTTTTGAGTTGTTGGGGATGGGGATTAAAGGGTTTTTTAAAGAGTGTTTGAATAATTGGGGAAGTTCTTGGAAGCTTTTTTTTAATAAAAGAGGAATTTGTTTTTTGTCTTGCCCGGTTTTTAAGGGTGTTGTGAGACGGGCTTTGTTGGGTTGGTGGGGTGGGTTTGGGATGTGGGTGGGGCCCTGAGGTTCTGTACGGGTGTTTGGCTTGGGATTTTGTTGTAGATTCTTTTAGGAGGAAAAAAAAATTGACTCGTTGTTTCGTGGTGGGAGTTGGGGTTTTTTTCTATTTGGGAAATTTGATTGTTTTGTTTTTGGTTTTCCTTTTAGTTCCAGAAATTTCGATAGGGTTTTCCCAAACTTTTTTTTTATCCCCCTTTGATGTTTTGTAATCTTTTTTCTTAATACAATTTTTTTAGACCTTCTTATCAGGCTGGTAAGGGCTGACGAGTAACGTTTAGACTGGTCTCTAGTTATTTGACCCATTCCATACTTGTTTTTCATATTTGTGCTTTGTGTTAATGGATGTTGAGGATGATGGGTGTTAACCAGGGACTATTTAGTCTCTTTGCTGTGTGAGCTGTTTAGTTTTTTCAGGCAATACTTGTTATAGAGGTAGTGGGTTCTTTTTATAAAATTATTAATACATTCATTAGTGTCTGTATATGTTTCAAGCTCATTATGCCAGTCGACATTATTCATAGCTGCCATAAAGTTATTTACAGCTGTTTCGTTATGCAATCTGAAGGTAACTTTAGTAGTGTCTTGTGGCCAGTTTACCTAGGTTGGTTATGAGAAAGGTTGGGTAGTGGTCTGTGGTGATGTCTGTGATTATACCTGATTTTAAAGGGGATATGATGTTAGTCCAGATGTGGTCTAATAAAGGATACTATACTGGGAGATTCTTGTAGGTTTGGATATTGTTGCTAGTAACAAGCAGTTGCTCATAGTGTTTGTGAATTCAGTTACTTGTGGGTCCTTGGTCATGTAGTAGATTTATACTGAAATCTCCTGTTAGTAGTAGGTGGTCTTTGTTCATATGTGCATCAGTTATCAAATTCCCTAATTTTTCACTAAAGTGGTAAATCTTTGACTGTGATACTCTGTGGATGTTTATGACTGTGAGAAGGGTTTTGCAGGTCTTTGATTTAAATTTAGCTATAATATATTCACCATGCTCATCCCATGTGCAAGAATTATTGATACAGTCAAGTTGACTTAACTAGTATATAGCTGTTCTACCCCTTTGCTGGTCTGTCCTACAGTTGTGTATAGCTGTATATCCAGGAATATCATAGACATCTGTAGTGTCAGGCTTTAGCCAAGTTTCTGTGAGTGTGATAATTGATATATTGTAATTAAGGGAATTGTGTAATGCTGTGAGGTCAACGTGATGTTTGCTCAAGGATCTGACATTGCAATTAAAGAGAGTTATATTATTGTTAGCTCTGAGTAATGTCTTAGTTTGGTCTGCTGTATAATAATTACAGTTGCTGTTTAATTCATGTAAGTCATTTAATAAAATTTTAAAATCTGGATCAATGTTTGTAATCATAAGAATGAGTGACTCTACAACTAAGTTTTTGATAAGTATTGTGTTGAATTTAATAATTAAGATACTTAACTAATTTATCTTACTAGCTAAAGGACTGTTACACAAGCTTCTTGAAAAAACAAATACAGAATTACAGTTTACTCTTTATAAGGTACAGATATGATGAATTAATATTGAACTGTTATAATTTTAGGGTTTGACAAAGTTTTAGATTGTGAATAGATGTTTACTGAACACAATACAATGAAATAAGGGAAATAGAAGTTTATAATGCTAGATTACATACCTGGAGAGAGTTCCGGGGGTCAGCGCCCCCGTGGCCCGGTCTGTGACACAAAGATTATAATTCTTATTATAGCACAAGTTTGACGGGTGGTAGGTGAGCCGGTGTTGTCCTGGGCGGTGGTGAGAGGGGTGGTAGGTGAGCCGGTGTTGTCCTGGGCGGTGATGAGAGGGGTGGTAGGTGAGCCGGTGTTGTCCTGGGCGGTGGTGAGAGGGTGGTAGGTGAGCCGGTGTTGTCCTGGGCGGTGATGAGAGGGGTGGTAGGTGAGCCGGTGTTGTCCTGGGCGGTGGTGAGAGGGGTGGTTAGGTGAGCCGGTGTTGTCCTGGGCGGTGGTGAGAGGGGTGGTAGGTGAGCCGGTGTTGTCCTGGGCGGTGGTGAGAGGGGTGGTAGGTGAGCCGGTGTTGTCCTGGGCGGTGATGAGAGGGGTGGTAGGTGAGCCGGTGTTGTCCTGGGCGGTGGGTGAGAGGGGTGGTAGGTGAGCCGGTGTTGTCCTGGGCGGTGGTGAGAGGGGTGGTAGGTGAGCCGGTGTTGTCCTGGGCGGTGGTGAGAGGGGTGGTAGGTGAGCCGGTGTTGTCCTGGGCGGTGATGAAGGGGTGGTAGGTGAGCCGGTGTTGTCCTGGGCGGTGGTGAGAGGGGTGGTAGGTGAGCCGGTGTTGTCCTGGGCGGTGGTGAGAGGGGTGTTAGGTGAGCCTGTGTCGTCCTGGGCGGTGGTGAGAGGGGTGGTAGGTGAGCCTGTGTCGTCCTGGGCGGTGGTGAGAGGGGTGGTAGGTGAGCCTGTGTCGTCCTGGGCGGTGGTGTGAGAGGGGTGGTGGTTGAGGCGGTGTCGTCCTGGACGGTGGTGAGAGGGTGGTGGGTGAGCCTGTGTCGTCCTGGCGGTGTGAGAGGGGGTGGTAGGTGAGCCTGTGTCGTTCCGGGGCGGTGGAGAGGGGTGGAGGTGAGCCTTGTCGTCCTGGGCGGGTGGGGGAGAGGGGTGGTAGGTGAGCCGGTGTCGTCCTGGGCGGGGGGTGAGGGGGTGGTAGGTGACCCGGTGTCGTCCTGGGGGGTGGTGAGAGGGGTGGTAGGTAAGCCGGTGTCGTCCTGGGCGGTGGTGAGAGGGGTGGTAGGTAAGCCGGTGTCGTCCTGGGCGGTGGTGAGAGGGGTGGTAGGTAAGCCGGCGTCGCCCTGGGTAGACTTGTTGAATAGTCGATTTTTCGGTGTTTTCTTGTTGCCTTGGTGCTGTTTCCTCTGAGATTACGCCTCATAGTAACACAGGAGTCGTAGGAGTTGTTGTAGTTAAGAAGCTGTAGTTATGTATACAAATCTTTGGGTTACGCTTTTTGGCTGGCTCGAGGTGTTGCTTTGGGTTTGAGGGGCAGTCTTCCTTTAGGTTAGGTTAGGTAAGGTTCGTCAGGAAACAGGACAAATGTTTCCTGACGCGGGTCTTAGTAAGATGATGACCCGCCTTTGGAGCTTTTGGTCATCTGACCGAGGCCTTCCGCTGGCTTACCGGTCCACCCCTTTAAAAATTATGGTAGTCTTCCTTTGATCTCTATTATATTCGATTAGTAGGTTTCACTGTTGGGAATCTTCGGTCATTCTGCGTGCTACGTTGGGTAGTGCAGTTTTGCTTGCAACTAGGTCATCATAGGAGCATTGGTGGCTCTGGTTGTTGGAGAAAAAGCATGGAGCTTGGAAGCCGCTGCTGCTGCCGATTGGTGTCCAATCATTAAACTTCGCTTTTCATGCAGCAATGGGTAAATCCTCCTCAGATCGCCCAATCAAATATGAAATTAAAAACGACTTCTTAATCTGCAATGAGACTGATAGGAGGTAGACGGAAGGCAAAAGACAGATGGATTGGTAGTTCCTAAAAATATTTGGTTTCACATACTAAATATACCTCATAACTCTTCGTTAGGGGGCCACTTAGGAATTATTAAAACCATGTATTTGAATTTCTAAAAAAAATTTTCTGGCCAAAGTTAAGGCAGGATGTGAAGGATCATATCCGCTGTTAAAGAGAATGTCAGCAAGTAGGGAAACCTGGCCACCCCATTAACCCTGCGCCTCTCCGTCCAATACCTGCCGGTTTGGGGAATCTTTTGCAGAGTTAATCATTGATTGTGTAGGTCCATACCCAAGTCTAAGTCTGTAAAAACCCGTATTTATTTATATTTTTGGATAAAGTAACTAGATATCCCGAAGCAATCCTTTGTGTGCAGTATCAAAACTAAGCAATTTTAAGGGCCCTTTAAATAAGTTTTTTTTCCTTGCTTTGGCAAATTTCCCAAGTCTATTCAGAGTGACCAAGGTACTAATTTTACTGCCAAGCTTGTAGTAGAAGCATTAAATCTAGGCTAGAGATAATCACAACTTATTCACTGCCCATCATCCTCAATCCCAAGGCGCCTTGGAAGTTTCCATTTAGACATTAAAAAAAAGATGAAAACTTTTGCATGCATTATCCAACGACTGGGATGAATCACTACCTCTGTTCCTGTTCACATTGAGATAAACTGTGTAGGAGTCCACAGAGTATAGTCCATTTGAGTTGATCTTTGGGCACAATGTTCGAGGTCCTGTTCGGGGTGCTGAAGGAAAGGACGGATGGAGAATGTCTGCTTAACACTCTACAACCCTCTTCCCAAAGGTTGCAGCTGACACTCAGTTGGCTAAGGCTAACTTAAAAGCGCCTCAAAATACGATGAAAAAAGAGGTATAAAAAACAAGGTGTTGGTACAGGAGACAAGGTGTTGGTACAGGACCCTATACCTGGCCACACCTTAAAAGCTAGATTTATGGGACCCATGCAAATTGTAAGTAAACTGTCTGATGTAAATTATGTGGTAGCTCCCCTTGACAAGACCTCAAAGAGTAAAACTTACCACAGTAATCAGATTAAAGCATTTAATACTTCATATAAAGTCTCAGTAATGATTCTGTCCTCTGCCTCTGTAGACGACCCTGATTCTTTACACTCCGTCCCTGACATTCAAGTAAGGCTTCCCAATTCTGTCCTCCTCACGGACCTTAGCCCTTTAATGGTGGGGCCTTCAGAAAATCAAGTAACCATTTTAACTGTGTTCCTACAATCTTACTATGATATTTGTTCGGATGTGCCGATAAAATGTACACTACTATATCATGATGTAGATGTTTCAAACTCTAAACCTATTAAACTCTCTCTACCTACAGAGCTAACCCTGAGAAACAAAGGCTACATCAGCAGGAGGTAGAATTTCTGTTAGAGAATGGGTTAGTGGAGGAGTCATCTAGTCCGTGGGCTTCACCGCTCATCCTTCTTAAGAAAGTTAATGGAGGTTTTTGAATGTGTACAGTCTACCTTAAGGTGAATGAGGTCACTATTTCAGATGCTTACCCTCTGCCAATTCTGGATGATGTAATCGACGTCGTGGGTAAGGCTGCTTTTGTATCTAAACTAGACCTACTTAAAGGTTACCATCAGGTACCTTTAACAGATAAGGCGAAGGAAATCTCTGCCTTCATAATTCCAGGAGGTCATTATCAATATACAGTAACCCCCTTCGGAATGAAAAACTCGCCTGTATCATTCCAGAAACTGATCCATAGGCTATTAAAGGACTTGGAGGCACGATCGCTTACCTAGATTACATAGCAGTTGTCGGACAAATGGGACCAACATATAATTAGGCTTAAGGCTCTTTTTGAGACTTTCCAGAGTTTCCACTTAAGTGTTAAATTATCTAAGTCATCCTTTGGTCAGTCTACTGTTATTTTTTTTGGCCATGAAGTAGAGAGTGGCAAAGTGGCCCCTAAATTTGCAAAAATTCTTGCCACTAAAAATTATCCAGTGCCTCATGATAGGAAATCCCTCCAACGTTTCCTAGGTATGGTAGGGTTTTATTGAGGATTCTGTAAGAATTTTGCAGATGTCGTAGCCCCTCTAACCTCGCTTGCCAGTCATAAATCTTATTACAACCCAGGATTCTAAATGGCCTGTAATCCCGGGTGTAATGGGAGCAAAATAAACACAGCAGAAAAAGTTTAGACTTATATTATCCTTCACCAATTTAGAACAGCAATATGTACACTACGTACAGTGATAAGTATAGTGCACTACACGGTAAGCAAGGCAGAAATAGAAGCCACAAGATAGCAGACCGTGCTTCAACCAGCTCTAGAATGGAAATGCCAAGGGCAGACAGGAGAGCGGTACCCACATAACCTCTGCGATTGCCAAAACCATCTTCTTATTGGCTAGAACTTGGTCACTAGTTGAACGACGGGGCCCCATCATCAACTCTTAGCAACCTGGTTCGCTAGTTGGGGGAGATAGCCTGTAAATGAGGGTGTGTACATGCGCCGAATAAAGGTTACGTACTCTTTGCATGCCACAAATCTCCTTTCCGATGGACCCCAGAGAGTCGAGACTCCTTCAATAAAGCAAAGATATTACTTTATTTTTTCCCATTCTCTTGTTTCCTGATTTCTCAAAACCTGTAACATTACAGGCTAATGCTTGTGAGTCAGGGGTGGGGGGCAGTACTTCTGCAATCTGTGGACGATGGGTTGCTCCCGGTGGCTTATTACTCGGGCAAATACCAACCTCACCAGAGAGCATACTCCACAATTGAAAAAGAAGCCCTCGTTCTGATATTGGCTTTGGAGCATTTTGAAATCTACATGGGCTAGTCATCTCACGTGGTCACAGTCTACAGTGACCACAACCCTCTGGTTTACTTGAATTCTATGAAGAACCACAAAACCAGACTTATGCAGTGGAGTCTCAAGGTTTGCAACCCTCCAACTTACACATTGTTCATATTGCGGGCAAAGATAATAAACTGGCTGATACCTTGTCCACAACTTAGAATTTATGTTTTAGGTTAGGATGTGTTAGGGGACCATGGGTAAAAAATCTCTCCTTCCCCCTCCCTTTTGTATATACTTAATGTTTGAATGATGTGGGTTTTTTTTTGGTTAGTGACGTGATATTCAGCTACTGTTTGCGGGTGTCTTGGACCTACGTTAGTCATACTGTTGCTGTCTCACTATAAGTTTAGAGTTTGGCTTTATGTCGCAATAAAAGTTGAGCTCTATCTAAAGAGTTGGAGGGTGAGAGAAAAGGCAGTCCCCTTATTTACCATGCCATGGTGGCACTTTAAACCCCTGGAAGTGGAAGCCTAGTCCCGGCCATTAGAGCCCCTTTTTGGGTGGGGGTGTAGCATGCAAAGAGTATGTCACCTTTATTTGGCGTATGTACACACGCTCAATAGGCTACTCCCAACCAGCGAACCAGGTGCTAAGGGTTTAACGGAAGGGGGCACCATTGTTAAATCAGTAAACCCTTTGGTTCAGCCAATCATTTTAGTGGGTCTGACAGTTACGAAGGTGATGTGATAGCACTCACAGTTCACTCTTGCCCGTTCACCCAGTCAATGGTTGAACACGGTTGTCTTCTCTGTCTTTTGGCTGTTGTCTTGCCTCTTGACTTACCATGTTGTAAAACTTTTGTTTCAATCTCTTGTATTAGCTACTATTTGTAATTACCTCTAAATTTACTTGGTGAAGGAGAATATAATTAAAAGTCTACTGCAGTGTTTTATTTCGCTCCTAGCTCCATTATGGCCAGGTTAACAGGCCTTGATTACCTGAAAACGTAATATTCATATAATGCAAGTCCTCTCCTTTCTGTTTTATTTATCTACATGGAAAAGCTTAAACCCTTTAATATGGCACTCAGCAATCATATCCGACTCTTTAAAACTATGCCCTGTTTCGGTTTATTGCAATACATTTGAAGTTCCTAGCACAAGTTACCAAGATAATTCATTAATTTTATATCTGGTGTTTTGACAGTTTCTATAAAAATACATTAATATGTTTTTTCTTCTGAATCTCTTTTCCTAGTGTGCTTCGCTTTTACACAATTTCTGTTTTATCCTTACCCTGTGTTACTCGATGATGTTATTGTTAGATTTATGATATCAATTTAAAAATCAACATTTTGACACTCATTATTATCCCTTCCTAAAACACATACTCTAACTTGCCTATCTTAAAGCCTAACACTTTCCCCAACTGAGGTAGCGAGAAAACCCACACTTGCTAACAATATCCTCATCCTAGCTCCAGGAAGGGAAACCCTCTGTCTCCTACTCCATCCTTTAAGCAGAAGGCCTTATCCATGTATTTAATCTGACTGTCCCCAACAAGTACATTGTTCTTACCATCTTTGTTGTTCATTTTTGATGTTCCCAGTAGTTGACTCTCATTCGTCTGGTTTGCACAGAGAAAGGGTTCGAATTTTCTACAGCAGTCTCTTGCTTCATTTTTTGCTACGCCTCCATTCATCCTCTTGATCTTCAACTTCTTATGTTCTTATTATTTTGGGCTCTCTTTTGAGAGATATCTCAAAAAACTTCTTTATATACAGTTTGTTTTAAATTTTCCCTCTTTCACTTATACACTTCGATCATGTCTTCCTTCATTCTTCGTTTTAACAGGTTTAATGAAATTTTAAAGGGCCTTCAATTTTTCTTCACACGGAAGATTTCTAATGCTATGAATTAATATTGTCATTTTTCGCTGAATGTTTTCTAACGGATTTATAGCCATTCTGTAATATGGAGACCAGAACTGAGCTGATAATCTAAGTGAGGCCTTACTAATGATGTATAAATCTGTAGCATAACCGATGGGACTTCTGTTGCTTACACTTTTTGATATAAATCCCAGTAATCTATTTGCCTTATTACGTACGCTTGGGCACTGAAGTTTTGGTTTAAAGTTACTGCTTACCATAACCCCCAAGTTCTTTTCGCATTCTGTATGGCTAAGTTTTACATTATTTAATTGATAAGTGCTAGGGCTATGATCATTCCCGAGCTTCAGAACTTGTTTTTATCTATATTGAACTGCAGCTGCTACTTTTCTGATCAGGCATTGAGTTTGTCTGAATCCTTCTGAAGATCCGTGACTTCTACATTTGAATCGATTATCCTACATATCTTCGTGTCATCAGAAAATTTTGCTCCAATCACTAGTAATTCCCTCGTCAAGGTCATTATACATATTTTTTAAAAAACAACGGGCCCAAAATGATCCCTGTGGAACACTACTTGTTACAGATCCCCACTCAGATTTTACCCCCATTTTTGCAGTTTCTGCTTCCTGTTGGGAGCCATGGCTCGATCCATTACAACATTTTTTCCCCAATGGCATGAGCTGCCACTTCTTTAACATCTCTGGTGCGGTTCTCTATCAAAAGCCTTACTAAAATGCAAATAACAACATCAAATTCTTTATCATGATCAACAGCCTCAAAAGTTTTACTCATGAAAGTTAGTAATTAGTTGGGCAGGAACGGCCACTGGGCCATGGTGGCACACACTCATTAAGGGACTCTACTTCTGGCTGTTATTGGTCCCTTAAATTACATTTACTTGTAAAACGAAGAATGAGGGGAATATGACTGAAGTATGTAAGTGGAAGACGGGTATTAATAAAGGGATATAAATAAGGTCTTGAAGATATCCCTCCAAGACAGAATCCACAATAAATATTCAAATTAGATAAGTTTTGATTTAAAAAGGATGTAGGAAAGTATTGGCTTGGAAATAGGGTAAACTGATGAATGGAACAGTCAGCCTAGTAGGGTTTTCTGAATCTAAAACCTTGGGTAGTTTCAAATTTCCTGTGCATGATATCTAGCTTTACATATATGATTTTACAGTTTCTACATGTTTGGAGAAGGGTTACATGTATGGTAAGTGTTACTACACAAAATAAGCAGCACATAGCAGAGAGGAAACCTAAGACGACGTTTCTGTCCACCCTGACTATTTAGAAAGTCACACTAACAGAAAAGGAGCGAAGGAGCAGTATATATAGGCCAGCTGGCAGGGACAGGACAAAAAAGGTGGAGTAGTCGTGATAGTAAAAGCAGATAGTGGAAGTAGTATAGTATTAGAGGTAAGGCTGTAGTGGAAGTAGTAGCAGAAGCAGTAGCAGTTTAAGTAGGAAGAGTCGTTGGGAAAAAAAGAAAAA
>NC_069416.1:1601079-1616586 GCF_026875155.1 Cherax quadricarinatus
CAAAAACAAAAAGAATGCGATGTAATTAACAGATTTGAAAAAGCCTTCGAAAGGTACCACGGCGTAAAGCGCACAAAATGCGTGCAAAAGGAATAACAGGAAAGTCGGCAAAGGATCATAATTTTCCCTCATAACAAAAACACAGAGGTATCGTCAACGAGAAAGCCCGAGGCAGTACGGTGAAAAGCTCGTTTACAAGGCACAGTACTCGCTCCCATCTTGTTCCTCATCCTCAATCCGAATAGAAAAGGATGTCACCCACGCACCGGTCTTCCTTTGCAGTGACACCCGAATCTGATGGACGTGTCTTCCATTGCAGACACTGCAAGGCCCCAGGGGGACATCAACCAAACTTTCGTGGGCTGCAAAAAAATTTTATGAAGTTAACGAGGAAATTTCATTACTCATATGGTAAACATGAGGAAATTAAATCTTCATAGAGTACAAAAAAATTTTCTGGGCCACAAAATTAGAACGAAACCCCAAAACGTCAAAGCCCTGGGGTGATCATGTCGGAGGATTCCCCTTAAAGGACCAAACTTGATCAATGATCTGCTAGAAAAATACAGGATGGATAGAGAACCTTAAAAAACTAGGGAGGCCAAGCCCATGATGAACTTTCAGGTACTTGTTTCTAGGCGGGAATATTTGCCACTAACAGCACCTTTAAGGCAGGTGAAATTGCCGACCTGAAAAATGTACAAGAACTTTCACGGCGCGCTCGGAGTAAAACCCTAAATTTCGGGGAGCGTTGGGCCCCTAACCCCTGTTTTCCCCTGGAACCCCGGGGGAGAGTACGATTATATACCCCTGGAAAATCCCAGAGGGACTAGTACCCAAAATTGCCACGAAAAACACTCACTACGAAAGCAAAAGACTTGGCAGACGATGCAAATCCCCCCAAGAAAAGCAGGGTGTCACTAGCACGTTAAAAACCATCGTAAGTGTCAGGGGCCCGAGGGCTGTTTAACTGCCTCCCAGCATACTAAGGGGGATTACCAACGACCCCTGGCAGTCTTCAAGCGGGGGACAAGCACCCAAATCGGTTGCTGATCAGCCCGGGGTGTGGCTCTCGTTGGTTTCGTGCAGCCACAGCAAAGCCTGGTTGATCAGGGTCGATCCCCAGGGGGCTTGGTCACAGACCGGGCCGCGGGGGCGTTGACCCCCGGAACTCTCTCCAGGTAAACTCCAGGTAAATACCCTCATCACCTTACTCTTTTCTATGTTCACTTTCAACTTTCTACCTTTACAACATTCCCAAACTCATCCACTAACCTTTGCAACTTTTCTTTAGAATCTCCCATAAGCACAGTATCATCAGCAAAAAGTAACTGTGTCAATTCCCATTTTGTATTTAATTCCCCATAATTTAATCCCACCCCTCTCCAAAACCCCCTAGCATTTACTTCTTTTACAGCCCCATCTATAAATATATTAAACAACCATGGTGACATTACACATCCCTGTCTAAGACCTACTTTTACCGGGAAGTAGTCTCCCTCTCTTCTACACACCCTAACCTGAGCCTCACTATCCTCATAAAAACTCTTTACAGCATTTAGTAACTTACCACCTATTCCATATACTTGCAACATCTGCCACATTGCTCCCCTATCCACTCTATCATATAAGAACATAAGAACATAAGAAAGAAGGAACACTGCAACAGGCCTACTGACCCATGCGGAGCAGGTCCATGCCCCCCAGATTAGCCCAATGACCCACGCAGTCTGGTCACCTCCACTCAAGGATGGAGCACGGCACCAGACCCAGCAGCACAAGCTAGTCAGGTCCAACTCACACCCACCCACACCCACTCATGTATTTATCTAACCTATTTTTAAACTACACAACATTTTAGCCTGAATAACTGTACTCCGGAGTTTGTTCCACTCATCCACAACTCTATTACCAAACCAGTGCTTTCCTATATCCTTCCTGAATCTGAATTTTTCCAACTTGAAACCATTGCTGCGAGTCCTGTCTTGGCTAGATATTTTCAGCACGCTATTTACATCCCCTTTATTTATTCTTGTTTTCCATTTATACACCTCGATCATATCCCCCCAATTCTAGGGCCTTTCGAGAGAGTGCGATTCAGGGCCCTCAGTCCATCCTCATAGGGAAGATTTCTGATACATGGAATCATCTTTGTCATCCTCCTCTGTACGTTTTCCAGGCATTTATATCCATTCTGTAATACGGTGACCAAAGCAGCATAGTCTAAATGAAGCCTAACCAAGGATATATATAGTAGAAGAACAACCCCTGAGGACCTCTATTTTTTTATACTTCTAGATATGAAGCCAAGAATTCTGTTAGCTTTATTGCGAACACTAATGCACTGTGTCTGTTTTAGATTACTGATAACCAGAACTCCTAAATCCTTTCCAATCAGTAGTATATTTAGTTTATATGTGGCATGGTTATTTACCTGTCCAACATTTAGAACTTTGCATTTGTCAATATTAAACTGCATCTGCCACTTCTCGACCATTGATGTCTATTCAAATCACCCCGGGAGTGCTCTAGTGTCCTCTTAGAATAAATTTGGGGACGCCTTTTTTGGTGTCATCAGCAAATTTGTTATGTCGCTATTTATTCCCTCATCTATGTCGTTTATGAAAATTGTGAACAACAACGGGCCTAACACTGACCCTGAGGAACACCGCTTGTGAAGTGCCCCATTCTGATTTCTCCCATTTATGCAAACTCTCTGTTGCCTATTTGTCAGCCATGCCTTTTACCCAGGAAAAAAATTCTTTTTTCCCGTGTGCCTTAAGTTTCCTCAATAGCTTCTGGTGTGGAACTTTATCGAAAGCCTTACTGAAGTCCATATACACAATATCATATTCATTACCATGATCTACCTCCTAAAACACCTTAGTGAAAAAAAGTTAATAAATTCGTAAAAAACGGAACGCCCCTTTTGTAAAACCGTTTGAGATTCATTAATCAATCTGTCCCTATCAAAATGGCTACGAATTGCTTCGGCAATTATTATTCCATAAATTTTCCCACTGTGGAGGTAAGGTTTTTGGTCTATAGTTCGAGGCCAAGGACCTGTCACCTGCCTGTAAATTGATATTACATTTGCCATTTTCACTTATCAGGCACTATACCGTATGTAGGGATATGTTAAAAAGATTAGCCAAAGGAATGCTAAGTTCCTCTTTACATTCCTTTAACACCCTTACAAACAGTTCATCGGGGCTTGGGGATTTTGTTAGGTTTTAGTTTCTTTTATTTGTCTGAAAACCTGTCACTAGTTACCACAATCGTGCATAGTTTATTATCGTCCTGTTCTACATAATCTAATTTTTCAGGAATATCGCTAGTTTTTTTCCTGGGTGAGAATGAGAGGAAGTAGGTATTGAAAATTTCAAACATATCCTTATCACTGTCAGTGATTTGACCAAAGTTACTATTAAGTGGGCCAATCTTGTCCCTAATCTTACTTCTGTATACCCGAAAGAACTCTTTTGGGGTTAGTCTTTGAATCCCTTGCGACCTTTCTCAAAATTTCCTTTTTGCTTTTCTTATTCCTTTCTTTATTTCTCTCTTTAATTGAATATATTGTTTTCGTAATGCTCATCCCCTTTTGATACGCCTATATATGCCTCTCTTTTGACCATGAGATTTTTTTAATCCATGGTTCATCCATTTGGGATCATTTTTGTTAATCTAATTTCCTACTGGGAACAAAAATTGTCTGGGCAGCTAGAACTATGCTCTAAAAAAGCGTCATATTGGCAACCAAGATCACCTACCTGACCCATAGTCAGACACCCCAATTTAGCCCACCCAGGTAATTTTTTTCAGTCCCATGAAACGGCCAAGCGAAAATCTGGACAGAGATTTGATTGCAGTTTATCTGGGTAATTCCATGATATATTGAAACTAAGTGATTTGTGATCACTTTTCCCAAAGCTGATCATTACCCTCAAGATTATTAATTAGTGAATCTTTGTTGGCAAGAACCAAGTCAAGCAGATTGTTTCGTCTAGTTGGTTCTGTCACAACCTGCTCTAAAAAGCAATCCTGAACAGTATCAAGGAAAGTCACTAGACTCAAGATTTCCTGACTTTACTTTTCCCAAATTCAATTTGTCTAAAGTTAAAATCTCACATTATCACAACATTTTCATATCTAGATCCCTTATGAATTTCGTCCCAAACAGCTTACCGCACCCCCTTTTCAAGGTTTGGGGCCTATAAATCACACCCAAAATTATTTGTCACGTCCCTCGAGAAACTGTAGCCAAAACAGATTCTGTGTTCGATGTTTCTAATCTTATATCATGTCTAAGACAACAATTTAAATTTTCTCTGACTTACATCGCCACTCCACCACCTTCTGTTGACTTACAGTGTGGAATAGTTTATAACCCTGTATGTTGCATTCACATGGCATTTCTCTTTCAGGTTGAACCAGGTCTTGTTATACCAATAATATCTATATTACCTACACTTGCAAGTAATCTTAGCTCTTTCTATCTTATTTCTTAAGACTCCTACTATTTGTATAGTAAACCTTAAGGGAGCTAGTCATCGTTGCCCTCTACTATCTCTCTTTTTGATCATTGATTTGCCTTTTACTAGCAACTTTATTTTGAATATTGTCTCTTAAACATATCCCTGAGGTACCCCGGTAATAACTGCGTTTTTAACCCTAATACTGCAGCCTGGATTGTTTCCACAAACACCCTTAACCTCTATAATCTATCATTTTAAAATTCCCTAGACAAGTCATCAATTACCCTCTCAATCGAATTGGCTAATGCAACCATCCATACCCAGAGAGATAAACCCCCATCCCTTGCATACAATCACGTTTGCCAAAGAATAGGTCCCAGTTATCAATGAATGGGATTGCAAGTTCCTTGCAGTACCTGTCTACCCCAGCAATTTATACCAATTGCCCTAGACATTTATTCACTGCCCCTCCCTTTCTAGGCAAGATGCTACATATGACTGGGATCCCTCCCTTAGACCTAACTACCTCTATGGCTGACCTGTACTTATCCAGCAGCTCCTCTCTCCTGCCCTTCCCAATGTCATACCCCCAGCACTAGACAGATAAGGGGCTTGTTCCCATTACCTGCCATAATATTATCTAACCTGCTGACTATGTACCAACCCCAGCTCCAGGAAGGCACACTCTCTGTCTGACCTTTCTGTCTCTGTTACAAAAAGCACGGTCCATATATCTTACCTGAGAATAAAACTACTATTAAAATATTCTTCCCTTTGATTAGCAGGGGAATCAGTGGTACCTTCAACCTCACTAACCTCTGAAGTACACTCGTCTTGGAGACAGAGTATCGATGCCTTTTCTAAATCCATAATGCACTGAAACTTCCCTACCTTTATCTAAATACTGTTACATATATGCTTCAATGTAAACACTTGATCTACACACCCCCTACCCACTCTGAAGCCCCCCTGCTCATCCGCAATCCTACATTCTGTCTTACCTTTTAATTCTTTCAATAATAACCCTACCGTACACTTTTCCTGGTATACTCAGTAAACTAATTCCTCTATAATTTTTACATCTCTTTGTCCCCCTTCCTTTTATAAAAAGGGTACTACACATGCTCTCTGCCAGCCCCTTGGTAACCTTCCCTCTTTCATACTTTTTTAAAAACATAAATCCCAACCATTCCAACACTATATCCCCCCCTGCTTTTAACATTTTTGTCATGATCCCGTCAGTTCCAGCTGCTTTACCCCCTTTCATTCTACGTATATATTAATATATATATACATACCCCACACACCACACCGCATATATATATATATATATATATATATATATATTTATATATATATATTTATATTATATAAAATATATATATATTATATATATATATATATATATATATATTATAATTATATATAATTTTATATAAATATTTTATATATATTTTTAATATATATATATATATTTTTGTTATATATTTTATATATATATATATAAATATATATATATATATATATTATATATGTATATATATACATACATATTTATATATATATATATTATATATATTATATATATATATATATATATATATATATAAAAATATATATATATATTATATATATATATATATATATTTATTTTATATATATATATATATATTATTTATATATATATATTTTATATATATATATATATATATAGTTTGGGTGTGTGGCAAGCCCTGCACTGTATCAGTCCACTATGGAGGTTAGATCACTACTCTACCTTGGCAGTACCTTTATCCACTGTTCGGACACTAGTGTTTTAAATCCCACAACCTCTAACATAGCCCAAAAATCTATTGGCACCATCAATCTAAGTTTCATCTGACTGGCTTCAGTACATTTTGACAATATTGGACGGGGTTGAGTTCCAGTTCCTGGTCTCTGGAGGAGATTGATCTACTGCTACTTGTCGTTTTGATAATTTTACACAAAAGATTATTGTTTTCCTAAATGTGTTTAGCTAGAGCCACACTCTCTGTTAATGATGTTGAGTTCCAGCTCCTTGAGCCGTAGAAAGGTTGACTTATAGTTCCCTATATTTAGGGAGGTGCCTGCAGTCCTCAGCTTCTTGTGGGAGCTAAGATATAGCTCTTGGGTCTCTTCTGTGTTGAGGTGCAGAGCGCCGAGGTTGTGTGTGTGTGTGGGGGTTTACAGAGGGCTGGGATTTGTTTGTGTGGAGGTAGAGAGAGCTGGGCTTCTGTGTGTTTTGAGGTACAGAGGGCTAGGGTTCTGTGTGTGTTGAGGTGCAGGGGACCGAGGTTCTGTGTGTGTTGAGGTACAGAGGGCTAGAGTTCGTGTGTGTTGAGGTGCAGAGGACCGAGGTTCTGTGTGTGTTGGGGTACAGAGGGCCGAGGTTCGTGTGTTTTGAGGCACAAAGGGCGGGTTTCTGTGTGTGTTGAGGTGCAGAGGGCCGAGGTTCTGTGTGTTGAGGTACAGAGGGCTGAGGTTGTGTGTGTGTGGAAGTAGAAAGAGCTGGGATTGGTGTGTGGGGTACGAGGGCTGAGGTTCCGTGTTGGAGATACGAAGGGCTGAGGTTCTGTGTGTGTGGGAGGTAGAGAAGCTGGGGTTCTGTGTGTGTTGAGGTGCAGAGGGCTGAGGTTCTTTTTGTGTGGAGGTACGAAGAGCTGAGGTTCTGTGTGTGTAAAGGGTTTACAGAGGGCTGAGGTTCTGAGTATGTGTGTGTGTGGAGGTAGGAGAAAAACTGGGGTTCTGGGTGTGTGGAGGTACAAAGGGCTGAGGTTCTGTGTGTGTGGAGGTACATAGGGCTGAGGCCTGTTATACCTAACACATCTTCGTACCTACTTGCTATAAGAAAGTACCAGTAGTAACTTTGTTAGGAAACAGGTGTGTGCTACACTGGTAGCGAGTCAAGAAAATATTGTTCTTGATAAGAGTAACAGCTGCAAATGTTAGGTGGGCGGAGGGAGTCACACGCACAGTAACTTTTATCTTATAAACGACCGCCACGTCGTGCCAACAAGGAACACATGTTGGGAGATTTTACAAGAGCGGGGAAGGTAAAACGATACTCGCAATCTACCAGTAGTTCAAAGAGTAATATTATTTAAAGCACTCAAGAACAGTTATGATATAGATTACAAAAAGTTGGAAGACGTGAAGTGGCTGTTGGATGCAAACCTCTGTCAAGACTACGGCCCCTGAATATTTAAAATTATCTGTCGACGTCTTCCACTGTTTCTAGCTTGGGCGTCGCCTCTTTATTAGTTTAAAAAACGCAACTTGATACCTAGGCCAAATGTCTTGCAAATTAAACTATCTAGGGTTGCACATGCATCTTATTAATCTACGTTCAATATGTTAAACAGAAAACAGATTTTTAACAGTCCCCAGACTGAAGGGACCTATAAATGTAGTAACTTTTTGGGTTTGCAAACATTACAATGATGATACTGCATCAAAGGCTTCAATATTTAGTGTGGATATATATGCAACAGAGAACGAAATTTCGACTCTGTCTCTCTGTCTGTCTGTCTGTCTTTTGTTTTTCTCTCTCTCTCTTACTCAGAGTTCTACGAGGTTAGGTTAAGGCTCCTAACTTATTTACAAGCTAAGAACTGTTACTTAATTCAGATCATTTTAAATACTTTTTATTGTTAAGACATATGTAAATAATGACCACGATAAAGTCGGAGTCACCTGAAGGCCGGAGATTTCATTTGCTCAGCCGACTTTTTTTCTTTATGCTATACGAACATGTTTCAGATTCGAGTATCCTAGGAATAAATGATCTCAGATGAAGTGATGTTTTGGAGAAGATATAGATAGAGTGAAGTTGGTGCTGGCTGCCCCTCTTGTTGTGTAGAAACTTACATTGTCCGGCCACCCCCATCCTTCTGTTGTTGAACACTTTAGTGAGGTGATAAATCTATCCAGGCTAGAGATAAGTCGCCTTGCTCTGTTCTCTTTTCTGTGGAGAAGTCGTATACGAGACGTGGGGAGGGAATCCATGAAGTGGAGCATACTCAGGTTTAGGCATACTTTGCTCGTATAGAATTTGCAACCCCTACACAAAACACACACAGATATATGTATATATATATTATATATATAATATATATATATATATATATATATATATATATATATATATATATATATATATATATATATATATATATATATATATTATACATATACATACAGGATATAGGGAGGTACCACCTCTGGAACTGTCCTGGGGACCCTCATCCTCAGAGAAAAGAATAACTTGGGTTCGGGGAAAATCAAGGTTCTTCCCGGAGCGTTTGAAATTGTTTTTCTACCTCCCCCTATATTTTATATTCTATGTAGACTTTATTTAAAGATAAAATACATTGACCAAAATACAATAGTAAATAGAACATCAAACTAACATCTCAGTGCACATCTCGACTACTTCGTCCCGCTCCCCTGCGGTGTGCCACGTGCCCAAAATGCTGCAGGCTTTTTCCCTCTGGATCGCAACACTTAGTCTCTGAAAGAGGAAGCTGGGGGCCCTGTGGTCCTTGGTTTCTATGAAGAGTTTTTACCAGTTCTTTGAGGAATTTTGAGCACACTTGCCCCATGCTCCAAGGGTTTCCGACCCTTTGGGTCTTCTGGGGCTCCCTGTGATTGACACCCTTTCAGCTACGGAGTATGGGACGTGGGTCTGCCCAATTGGCGGCACAGGTGTAGTCCCAGGCAATCTGCTCTCCATCCTTCCAGGGTAGCATAGTGGCCCCATCAGCACGTTTTTGACTCCCATCTGACCTCAGTACTTGGGGCTCCCGTTGAGCTGGGCAACGGGGTGTGACGAGCTTCTCTTTATGACGTCGTTGACCTCCTCATGTCTGGCATACTTCCCTTTGCTGTGTGGGCACCGAGATCATGAAGTCCGAATTCCTTTAGCCGTCGCCCTGCCGGGAAATACACGTATGTTCGGTGAGGATGGGGCGGTAGGCGAAGAACAACACAATCCCAATGGCTGTGGGTCGAGTACCCATGGAGGAACTGGGAACAGCTAGAAGGAAATCTGAATGTGGTGCCTTCACCGCTAGGAGAGCGAGCTTTGTCCTTTCCTGAAACGTTGGAGAGCATTGTGTTGGCGATTTTTTCCATGATAGGTTTGTCCCCCGTGGGCTGTTTGTACTCCTTAGAAGGAGTGGTCTACTGGAAGAGTCTGCAAGGATGTCCCACCACCCACGCGATGTAGTGGAGGCAGGAACTATACATTTGTTTTAAGACGAGGTATGATGAAGCTCATGGAGCAGGGGGAGAGAGGACCTAGTAGTGGTCGGGTGAAGAGGCGGGCCAGGAGCTGAGCTTCGACCCCTGGGAACCACAATTAGGTGAGTACATTAGGTAAGTACATGGCTGATTCAATTAGCCTGGGGTCTTGAGTCCTACCGCGTCTCTCAAGCGTTCGGGGACAATCTCCTACAGTCAATTTCCTCGTTCGTAGTTACAGTAATATAAAATACTGCGTGTTGGGCTAGTACACCAAACGGGGAGTAAAATGAAATTAGCTCAGAGGCATCCCCACCCCCGTATGGGCCTCGGACCAAGGTAACACACCTAGCTTGGCTGGGTGCTTGGTTCTTGCAGGATTGCACGGTCCTTTGTGTTAGAACGTCATGTGTTTTCGCTCACCATGAAGCGAGCAAAAAAACATGGGTTCAAGTCCTTGGCTAATCGCAGTGTTGTTATTGATCAAAACCACTCGTTCGTGGTTACAGTAATATAAATAAATGCTTGTTGGGCTAGTACACCAAATGGGGAGTAAAATGAAAATTAGCTTAGAGGCTCCACACCACCGTATGTTCTCGGACCAAGGTAATACACCTAGCTGGGCTGGGTGCTTGGTTCTTGTAGGACTGCGTGGTCTTGTGGGTTAGAGCATCATGTGTTTTCGGGCTCTCTTTTTGCCATAGTGCTGTCACCTGTCATTCAACTCCAGTAGGTTTTTGACCAGGGGTTTTCTGTTCCTGAAACCATGCTGGTTGTCGTTGATATGCTCATTCCTTTCTAGGTGCCCCCACCGCTCTTCTCCTGATAATCTTCTCAATGACTTTGCATATATACATGTCAGTGACACTGGTCTGAAGTTTAATGCTTCGTGTCTGTCTCCTTTTTTAAAATTGGGAATAGTCTGCTGTTTCCATTTCCTCAGGTATGTCGCCTTCTTTTGATAGATGTGTTGAAGATTGTTGTTAGTGGTACACATAGCTCCTCTCTCCCTCTTCAAGACCCATGGAGAGATGTTATCCCGGGTCCATCACCTTGAGGTATCTAGTTGCTTACCAGCCTCTTCACTTCTTACTTGGTTGTAAGTATTGTGCCCAACACTTGATGGTGTACCCCACCTCTCCGTCTTTCTACAAGTCCTTTTGTCTCCTCTGTGAACACTTTTTTGAATTTCATGTTGAGCTCCTTTATGTACTTCACGGTCTTTTTTTTTTTGATTTTCCCCCCCCTTCCTTCCTCAGTCCTTGACTGTTGTTTTCCTCTGTATGGCTGTACAAAAAGTTTTCCCGTCAGATTTGACTTTTGTTGCTATGTCATTTTCGTATTGTCACTGGGCCTCACTTCTTATCAGTGCTTATTCATTTCTGGCTCTACAACTGCTCTCCTTATTCGCCTGGTCCCTTTGGGCCCTTTTATATTTCTTCCATTCCCTACACACTTGGTTTTGGCCTCTCTATCATCTTTGGGTGAGCCAAGGGCTCATCCTGGGTTTCTCGTTTTTCTGTTACCCTTGGGTACAAACCTCTCCTCAGCTTCCCTTTCATATTTTTTGTCACATATTCCATCATCTCGTTTGCTGACTTCCCGCAGTTCTCTGTCCCACTGAACCCTGTGCAGAAAATTATTTTATGCCCGTGTAGTCCCCTTTCTTGTAGTTTTGGGTTCATTAAACCTGCCCTTCCTGCTTCCCTCTCCACTTGTAACTTACTTTATTTCGAAGCTCAGAACCACATGGTCACTGGCCCCAAGGGGTCTTTTATATGTGATGATGATTTGTTTCACATAAAATTATCACATTATGGTATAAGAGGGCACTCCCTCAACTACCTAAGTCATACCTAAGCAACAGAAGCCAATTTTGTGTATACAAATGGAGCTAACTCTTCCACACAACCAAAATTTCAGTTGGTGTCCCACGGAAGTGGGCCTTTGGGCCCACTTCTCTTTCTCATTTACATAAAAGACCTACTAAATGCCATCTCAACTACTCAAACCACACTATTTGCAGATGTACTACATGCGTCTTCTCTCACCCAAGCCCAGTCATACTAGCTAATACTGTTAATACCCAATTACAGAAAATATCTACCTGGTGTGATTAACAAGCTTACTTTCAATATTGACAAAACCTACTTCATTCGTTTCGGAACAGAGCCACAAATGTTCCCCCTTTAAAATAATGATGAACGGATTACCCATCACAAAACTACAGAGGGAAAATTCTTAAGGGAAACCACCTTCATAAAGACTCAAATTTCAGACACATGTAGAAAAAACTTTCCAAGAAAGTCTCCAAGACCGTAAGCAGACTATCAAGGATTGGTGCTATGTTCCACAATCAGTTCTCTTTGCCCTATCTCACCTATGGAATCTGTGCATGGGACTCAACAACAATAAATCATCTCAGACCACTAATTACCCAACAAAGGCTGCAGTCAGAATGATAACAAATTTCCTCTCCAGGCAGCACACTCCCCCCATATTCAAAAGTCTTAACTTACTCACCGTACAAAACATCTATATTATTATTGTGCCTACACATACATAGAACATTAAACTCAGATATAAACCCTCCCTCAGACTTCTCCTTACCAACCTCAACAGAAACACACGACCATAACACAAGGCACAGATCACTCTTTGATGTTCCCCGTGTCCTTTTCACACTATGTAAAAACTCAATGCACATAAAAAGCCCAAAAAATTTGGAATTTATTACCAGTGAATATCCAAAGAAACATTGTCTGTATATCAATTTAAGAACTCTTATTAAAAACCACCTACTCACCAAAACTAATTACACAGTATTTAATTTAACTTTACCTACATAGTTAACAAATCACTTTCTACTGCCTCAAAATACATTACTCACTGTGTTATTCCCCTAGCCTTAAGACCCCCTAAATAAATACTCAAAGATCAATAAATTCTATATCTAATTAATGCAAATATTGAATAACTTATATCTCATAAATATATAACCAGTTGATAATTAGAGAACCTTATCAAACTATGTTTTTATAGCTTACCTAATAGAATAATTCATTCCCTTGAATGTACTGTAACTCATCTAATGACCATATGAACTGTTACTGCACTACAGATCATTGATTTAATTTGATTAGATCTGATCAATAAATTGTACAACTACATATAGTAAATTGATCATTTTGTTATATTATTCACTGTAATGTTACAATATTGTTAAACTAGATGTTTCAAAATTGAAATGTTCAAATTTCATTGTTTAAAATAACTCGTTTGTACTTGATATTGTAAATTGTTTACTGTAACTGTTACCATTAAATCAAAAATATAGCTTAGATAATCTTAAGTTATTTTAAGTGCTCATAATGTTCTGCATACAAGGGGCTTTCCAAATGTACACCCAACCACTGTAATACCTTGTACAACTATGTATCATGTCCTAATAAACTATTATTATTATTTTTATTATTATTATTATTTTATTATTATTATGATGATGATGATGATGTCCTCAGTATCTGCATTAATCAAGGTGAAAACTAGGTCCAGTCTTACTGATTCATCCTCTCCTCTCTCTCTGGGAGTGTCCCTAGCATGTTGATACACGAGGTTTTCCAGTACCACCTCAGGCATCTTAGCTCCACGTTTCTGGGCCCCCCATGTGGCTCCAGGTTCTCCCAGTCGATTTCCTTGTGATGAAGTCACCCTCAATCAGCAGCTTTGCCCCCGCTCGCATGAGCCCTTTTGGCCACTTCAGCAGTCTGTCAACCCCTCGCCCTTTACGCTTTATCATACTCTTGATTGGCCTCCTGCTGTTCTGTAGAGGGTTTTACATCACCGCAATTACCACCGTGGGGTCTCCAGACTGAAGTGTTCCTATTATGTAGTCTCTTGCTTCTCCTCTGTCTCCTTTCTCCAGCTCATCAAAATCCCATTGGTTTTTGATGACATGCCCTCTCTGCCCCCTCTGTTTCCTCTTTCTTTCCTCAGGATCTGACTCCGTTGGAAGGATGACATCTGTTTTCTTCTGTGAGCTTGGTTTCTGTAGGGCTTTTGATGTCGTGATGCTCTTTGATCTTTTGTGCATCCTCCCAATATTTTGTTTTTTCCTCTCATAGTGTACCTTACTTCATTTTCCTCTACTACATGTGTTTTTGGGGGGGGGGAATCTTGGGGTTGGGGACATGGCATTGTGCTGTGGGATTTTTTACAGCATGTGTTTGGGTGGGGGCTGTAAGTGTGGATTGTGGGTTGTGCTGGATTGCATGTTTGGTTGTGGAGTTCTGGGAGGTTTCCATTTGTTTCTTGTGCTTGTTGCTCTGCTTGCTCTGTTGCCCTCTGCTATCTGCCTTGTCTCTCTTCCTAGCCCTTTTGTTTCTGTGTTCCCCCTCCTCAGCTCTGTCGTTCTGTTCTTGTTCTGTCATGATCTGAAACACCCTTTGTATGCTGATGTTTCCTGTCAGTCATGGTTTCTCTTGCAGGATCCTGTTCTGCATCATTTCTATCTTGAAAATCAGTTGACCCCGGGCCCAAATTTCTTCCCTTCAAGTAACCCCCATTCTCTGAAAGTTTACTACTCAGTATGTCCCCAGTGCCTATATCATGATGATGTTTTCAATCCTGTTTTTCTTTCTACCATCTTTCACTGTGTGTCTCCCTTCTCTCTCTGAAGCCATGATAAACTGACTTTCCCTTCCTCTCCATTGCATTTCTCCTGTGTCTCTGGACCTTTTTGTACATGGCCTTGTCTCCCTTATTTTTTCTGTAACCCCTTGGTGGCATGTTGTGCTCTGCATGGGATCTGTCACCTTTCTTCCCCCCTCACTTACTGCATGCCTTTTCCAACAGCTCTCCCCCTTTAATCCTAGGCCCTGCTTGGTAACTGATACGGCCTTAGTGAAGTCAATGTCTCTTCCTTTCTGTGGGCTCCTTTTTCAGTAGGGGGGTTACCTGCTTCAGATTCATGTGTGTGAATGTACTCACCTAGTTTTTACCCACGTAGTTGAGGTTTCCGGGGTCGAGTCCAAGCCCCTTGCCCTGCCTCTTCACTGGCGTGGGGTGTGTGTGTGTACTCACTAAATTTTACTCACCTAATTGTGGTTGCAGGGTCGAGACTCAGCTCCCGGCCCCGCCCCTTCACTGATCGCTACTTGGATCCTCTCTTCTCTGCTTCCTGGCTTTGTCATACCCCTTCTAAACTATGTTGGTTCCTGCTCCACTACTTCACTTGCTAGGCATTTCCACTGCTGACAACTCTATGACTTTAAGAAATACTTCCTAAAGTCCCTGGATCGTCTGAGTCTTCACTTCCAGTTGTGCCCCTTGTCCCTGTGTCCCCTCTCTGGAACATCCTATTTTCTGTCCACCTTTTTCTATTTCCCGCGTATCTTGTATGGTCGTTATCATGGTCTCCCCTGACCCTTCTGTCTCCGTGTCCGTTTAGTCCGATTTCCTTAACCTTTCCTGTACGCCTTTCCTTGGGGCTCTGGACTAGCCTTGTGCGAACCTTTGTACTTTCCCCTAATTTTGAAGTGCTTGGACCAGGTTGTGGGTTCCAGATGGTGCTGCATACTCCGTATGGGCCTAACATACACAAGTGTACAGTTTCTTAACGATTCCTTATTAAGGTAAACGAAAAGCTATTCTCAGGTTTGCCCAGGCGCCCGTATGCTGCAGCGGTTATTTGGTTGATGTGTGCTGCGGTGATGTGTCGGTGTTATGGTCACCCCAAGGTTTCCCCTGAGTGAGGTCTGTAGTCTTCGTC